>CM074722.1:2120539-2490211 GCA_037306005.1 Rhinophrynus dorsalis | reverse complement strand
TGTTCTGGTGTTCCCCCTTTGTCCTTCTCTTAGTTTGCCTGTTGGTGTGTTCTGTTCTGGTGTTCCCCCTTTGTCCTTCTCTTAGTATGCCTGTTGGTGTGTTCTGTTCTGGTGTCCCCCTTTGTCCTTCTCTTAGTTTGCCTGTTGGTGTGTTCTGTTCTGGTGTTTCCCCTTTGTCCTTCTCTGTGAGGTTGACTTTGCTTCGACTACAAGACTTTTCTCTTCCTCCATACTGTTTGGGACAGTGTTGGCATGTCTTCATGGACCCTTTGTCCATGAGAATAGAGGAATGTCCTGTTGCTCACTGATAAATCCTTTTGTCTTAGTCCATGGGGACACAGGTTATTTCTCTGGCAGGGTACCCTGCAGTTTTTTGTTTTTTTTTGCTTCTCTTCCTTTCTTGAGATCGACTTTGGTTTCACTTTTCTATATGTAACCTGAAGTGAAGCATAACTGGGTGGAATTCAGCAAGGGGACTTCTCCAGATCTTTTTTTTTAAATTCTTTGCCTTCTAGAAGTTGCTTAACCCCATGGTCCCTTAGTTCCCATAGTCTAAGAGAGAAGGTCCAATAAATAGCACAACAATCTAGGTAGGAGTCCATCATACAGCAGTCAGGTGTATCTATATAATTACTGTGTGTAACAGAAGCACTTACCTAGGTAGGAGTCCATCATACAACAGTCAGGTGTATCTATATCATTACTGTGTGTAACAGAAGCACTTACCTAGGTAGGAGTCCATCACACAGCAGTCAGGTGTATCTATATCATTACTGTGTGTAACAGAAGCACTTACCTAGGTAGGAGTCCATCACACATCAGTCAGGTGTATATCTATATAATTACTGTGTGTAACAGAAGCACTTACCTAGGTAGGAGTCCATCACACAGCAGTCAGGTGTATCCATATAATTACTGTGTGTAACAGAAGCACTTACCTAAGTAGGAGTCCATCACACAGCAGTCAGGTGTATCTATATAATTACTGTGTGTAACAGAAGCACTTACCTAGGTAGGAGTACATCATACAGCAGTCAGGTGTATCTATATAATTACTGTGTGTAACAGAAGCACTTACCTAGGTAGGAGTCCATCATACAGCAGTCAGGTGTATCTATATAATTACTGTGTGTAACAGAAGCACTTACCTAGGTACGAGTCCATCATACAGCAGTCAGGTGTGTCTATACAATTACTGTGTGTAACAGAAGCACTTACCTAGGTAGGAGTCCATCACACGGCAGTCAGGTGTATCTATATAATTACTGTGTGTAACAGAAGCACTTACCTAGGTAGGAGTCCATCACACAGCAGTCTGGTGTATCTATATAATTACTGTGTGTAACAGAAGCACTTACCTAGGTAGAAGTCCATCATACAGCAGTCAGGTGTATCTATATAATTACTGTGTGTAACAGAAGCACTTACCTAGGTAGGAGTCCATCACACAGCAGTCAGGTGTATCTGTATAATTACTGTGTGTAACAGAAGCACTTACCTAGGTAGGAGTCCATCACACAGCAGTCAGGTGTATCTATATAATTACTGTGTGTAACAGAAGCGCTTACCTAGGTAGGAGTCCATCATACAGCAGTCAGGTGTATCTGTATAATTACTGTGTGTAACAGAAGCACTTACCTAGGTAGGAGTCCATCACACAGCGGTCAGGTGTATCTATATAATTACTGTGTGTAACAGAAGCACTTACCTAGGTAGGAGTCCATCATACAGCAGTCAGGTGTATCTATATAATTACTGTGTGTAACAGAAGCACTTACCTAGGTAGGAGTCCATCACACAGCAGTCAGGCGTATCTATATAATTACTGTGTGTAACAGAAGCACTTACCTAGGTAGGAGTCCATCATACAGCAGTCAGGTGTATATCTATATAATTACTGTGTGTAACAGAAGCACTTACCTAGGTAGGAGTCCATCATACAGCAGTCAGGTGTATCTATATAATTACTGTGTGTAACAGAAGCACTTACCTAGGTAGGAGTCCATCATACAGCAGTCAGGTGTATCTATATAATTACTCTGTGTAACAGAAGCACTTACCTAGGAAGGAGTCCATCATACAGCAGTCAGGTGTATATCTATATAATTACTGTGTGTAACAGAAGCACTTACCTAGGTAGGAGTCCATCATACAGCAGTCAGGTGTATCTATATAATTACTGTGTGTAACAGAAGCACTTACCTAGGTAGGAGTCCATCATACAGCAGTCAGGTGTATCTATATAATTACTCTGTGTAACAGAAGCACTTACCTAGGAAGGAGTCCATCATACAGCAGTCAGGTGTATATCTATATAATTACTGCGTGTAACAGAAGCACTTACCTAGGTAGGAGTCCATCATACAGCAGTCAGGTGTATATCTATATAATTACTGTGTGTAACAGAAGCACTTACCTAGGTAGGAGTCCATCATACAGCAGTCAGGTGTATCTATATAATTACTGTGTGTAACAGAAGCACTTACCTAGGTAGGAGTCCATCACACAGCAGTCTGGTGTATCTATATAATTACTGTGTGTAACAGAAGCACTTACCTAGGTAGGAGTCCATCATACAGCAGTCAGGTGTATCTATATAATTACTCTGTGTAACAGAAGCACTTACCTAGGAAGGAGTCCATCATACAGCAGTCAGGTGTATATCTATATAATTACTGCGTGTAACAGAAGCACTTACCTAGGTAGGAGTCCATCATACAGCAGTCAGGTGTATATCTATATAATTACTGTGTGTAACAGAAGCACTTACCTAGGTAGGAGTCCATCATACAGCAGTCAGGTGTATCTATATAATTACTGTGTGTAACAGAAGCACTTATCTAGGTAGGAGTCCATCATACAGCAGTCAGGTGTATCTATATAATTACTCTGTGTAACAGAAGCACTTACCTAGGAAAGAGTCCATCATACAGCAATCAATTATATCTCTATATAACGTTTGTGTAAGGGGTGTACCATTGTAAGTCATTTTGTTAAAGAAACAATGAGCTATTTATTCCTATAGGTTTTGTTCACCCTTTATTTAGTAACAAGGAATATTGTTGTGGTGTTGCCCGGACAGTTAATAAAACAATTACTGCTTTAATGAGTGGCTTTTTGAATTTTCAGTGCTTAGCCCTTTCAGGTCCATAAAGGTGTTCAAAGCACTGCATTCTGCAACTTTCCATCAGTGAACGTGTGTGAGAGTGAGCGCATGTGTGAGCGTGTGTGTATTGTGTGTAGCTTTTTGCCTAATTGCATTGCACATATGGTGTTTTGCCTATTGCTTTTTTCCAACTGAATTTAGCATTTTTCCTTTTGCAAATAGCAGCTTGAGTATGGCGTTTGGTATATAGCATCTTGGGTATTTCTTTTGGTGTCTTGCTTGAATCATTTAGCATATGGCGTTAGATGTATACAGTATAGTGTTTGGTGTACAGTGTTTTTGCGTATGGCATACAGTGTATTGCTTTTGGCGTATGTCATTTTGCATATAGAATTTTATATACAGCTTATAGTGTATAACATTTGGAATACTGTGTTTGTTGTACAGCATATTGCTTTAAGGGGATAGTATAGGTTTAGAGTATTAGATATGGTGTTTTGCTTTTGGTATATACGGTTTGTCGTATTGTAACGGCATATTGCTTGTTACGCGCAGTGTTTGGTGTATTGAATGTAGCTTTTGGCATATAAAGTATTGTGTTTGGAGTACAGCTCTTTGCCTAAAGCATTTGGTATATTGCATATGGTGTATAGTGTGTTGCGTTTGGCATCTAGCTTATTGTATATAGCACGTGGCATATTGCATATATCATCTGACATATAACGTTTGGAGTATTGTGTATGGCATGTGGCTTATAGCATCTGGCGTATTGAATATAGCGTTTTGCATATGGCCTATAGCGTTTGGCGTATTGCTTATAGCATTTGGCTTACAGTGTTTGGTAGCATTTTGTGTATTGTGTTGTGGCGTTGTGCATATAGCATCTTGTGTGTAGTGTTTTGTGTGAGCTGTGTGTGTGTGTGTGTGTGTGTGTGTGTGTGTGTATATATATATATTTATATATAAATTAATTTAGTGTGTGTGTATATAATGTACAGTGTTACACAGAAGTATAAAATAAAGAAACCTCCTCCGATGATGGACAATTTCTCCATGTGAGTTGACTACTCTCTAGCCGCACTCCAGCTTACATGGAGGAGTGAGACAGTAGTTAGGAAGGGAACAGATGAAGATTGACCGCAGTCTGTCCTGAAGTAAGGTGGTAGTTCCCTTTTAAAGTGGAGTACCTCAGGGTTCAGTATTAGGTCTGCTACTTTTTATACATGTTTATAAATGACCTGGAAATAGATATAGAAAGCAAATTATCAATATTTGCAGATGACACTAAATTATGCAGGGTAATTAATTCAGAACAGGATATTTTCTCTCTAAAGAGGGATTTATATAAAATGTCAGATTGGGCAAACGTGGAATATGAAGTTTAATGTGCGGAAGTGTAAAGTCATGCATTTGGGAGGAAACAATCCCAAGGCTACTTATAAACTTAATGGAATAATTTTAGGTGACTCATTGCTAGAGAAAGACCTGGGTATCCTTGTCAACTACAAACTTGAAAACAGTGACCAGTGTCAAACAGCAGTAGCAAAGGCAAACAAAGTCCTGTCTTGTATAAAAAGAGGTATTGAAGCAAGTGTGGATAACATTATTTTGCCATTCTACAAATCATTGGTAAGACCTCACCTTGAGTATGCAGTGCAGTTTTGGGCACCGGTTCTGAAAAAAGATATACTAGAACTAGAGAGGGTACAGCGGAGAGCAACAAAATTAAGGGAATGGAGGACTTGACGTATGAGGAACGACTAAACAAACTTGGTTTATTTACTCTAGAGAAAAGACGACTAAGAGGAGACCTTATCACATTGTACAAGTATATGACAGGTCAATACAAGGATCTCTGCGGTGACCAGGGGACACACCTTGAGATTAGAGGAAATTAGGTTTCAGCGTCAGCAGAGGAAGGGTTTTTTTACAGTAAGGTCTGTTAAATTGTGGAATTCCTTGCCCAAAGGGGTGGTTATGGCAGATACAATGGATCCATTTAAGAGAAGATTAGATACATTTCTTTCAAGAGGAAACATACTATACGGTGTATTAGTAGGCAAAACAGGAAGGTCTGATAAAGACTAACTTATTTGGCAGCAGGAAAGCTATATAATTTTCATGTCTCTGGGTAATGAGGCAAAGGTTGAACTTGATGGACTTGTGTCTTTTTGACCTAATTTACTATGTTACGTATCTATATTGTGTGTGTGTGTGTGTGTGTGTGTGTCTGCATCTGCATCTCCTTCCAGAGATTTTGACAGGAGTTGCCTCTCCCCTATAACATAGTACAAATACATATGTGCTAATGAAGGAAGCCATTCAGCTGGTGTTATGATCCACTTTTACACCAGTATGGAGTGAATGTATAGAGATGTCTATGAGAGTCATATGTGCATTAGGCCTGTTGTTTCACACAGGGGACATGTGTTCTATAATAAGGATGGACCGATACTACTTCTGTTTAATGTTTTTATTTCTATAATTTCCTTTAGAGAACTCGATGAGAACGTTGATGATTTGACTGCGGTTTTCCTAGTCCACGGTTTGGCCATTGGTCAGACCAGCCTTATGGCCACTGCTGTCGACAAGGCCGGCACCAGGATCGATTCCTCACAGAGGCCGCTAGAGGTAAAAACAAACAGAAACCGTCCGTGTCCTCTGTGACCGTGCTGGATTTTATAGACTTCCCGCCGGGGGCAGAGACTGTCTAGAATTAATATTGTATAAAAGGAAACTGGAGCAAACCAACTGCACCTCAGGTGACTAATATACATTCCCCAAATTCCCATTGATTGAAATGGGGGGTTAACCATTTGAGCGCCAGAGGTATGCAGTACATCACTTTCATAGACCTGCCTGGCATTCAAGAGGCAAAAAGCACCATTAAATCAGTGGGAATGCCGATGGCCCCTGTGGTACACAACAAATGACATAAGCCTAATAAAGCAGAGACGCACATAAAGATTACCAAAAATATAAAGGGAAATAACACTAAACACAATTAAAGGGGATCTATCACCCCTATACAAGGTTGTCCTAAAATTTAGGTTATATAGCGACTAGGTGGAATACTGCATTAACTACTTTTTTAAAATCGCTATTTGGCTGAAATTCAATGTGTAAACAGTATCCTGTTCCTTACTTCCACACAGACTGAGGTTACGGCAGTCTGTCACTCTACCTCTGCTCCACTCCCTCTGTGCAGCCTCCTCCAATGCCTGTAAGCTGGAGCGATCTCTGCCAATGAGACTACTCCAGCTTACAGGCACAAATCCTTCATCAGAGGAGGCTGGTACCGCATTCTGTCAGGAAGTAGGAAACAGGATAACGTTGACACTTTAAATTTTGGCCGAATAACGATTAATGCAGTATTCCACCTAGTCTCTATATAACCTAAATTTTAAGCAAACTTGTATACAGGTGATAGATCCCTTTAAACACATCCCAACGTAGCCATGGATGTGAAATAATGATGCTCAGAATTGACCTTAAATGACCTGACTAATCCCAGCCATACTGAGCATAATATATACATATATTTATGTCTTCCTCACGGGACCTGATTTACTATGGAAGACCAGTAATTCTGGAGCGAACCAACAGCACCATAGGGAACAAGCATTCCCTAAATTCCTTTTGCGTTTAGTTGGGCTTTTAACCCCTAAAATGCTAGAGGTGTTTCCAGAACCTTGTTTTGCAATGCGTGGAGTCTTCTCCAGTGTTCAAGATATTAAAAGCCCCATTGAGATTGTTGGGAATTCGGATTAAATAATTTCCTACCGTGCTGTTCCTTTGCTGTAGTTTTACTTAGTCTGTGAGGCTCTCCTGCCCCGGACTGAGACCACAAGTCATGGGGGTGAGATAAAGTGGGGACGGCTTCTCCTGTGTGATGAACACTCCATGTCTTATGATGTTCTGTGAAGGAAATACACTAATATTTCTCTAACCTGAGAGAGCTTAGAGTATTGGCTCCATTAAATAGAATTCCTTTATCACCCAATGAGACCAGTCCAGCACTTACATGGAGGAAGCCTCCGTCATAGGACGAGTTTGGAACAAGTGGGGAGGGGGGAAGGCGAAGATTGACAGGCTGCGGGGCAAAGTGACCAGCAGCCTGTCCTAAAGTGACATAACGGGCTGAAGTTTAAAAGCAAGTGTCTCCAGAATGGATTTGTCCCTTCTCACGAAACACCACACAATACAGCTCTCTTGATCTCTCTTCTTCACTATGCTTGTCGCGCCAATACTCCCTCCATTTGTTTTTCTACTGGTTCAGAGAAGGCCTTCGACAGAGTGGATTGGACTTATTTGTCGGAGACCTTATCATATATAGGGTTAGGTCCAAGAGTTCTCCGTGGAATCTTGAGTCTTTATTCCTCTCCTTCAGCCTCCGTCTTAGCAAATGGTGTCTTGTCCTCTCCCTTCCAAATCTCGAATAGTACGAGACAAGGGTGTCCACTGCCCCCTCTCCTTTTCATTATCGCTCTGGAACCCCTTCTACAGTCACTTCGTAATGAGCCCTCTATAACGGGTATGCCAATAAGGAATACTCAGTATAAACTTTCAGCTTTTACTGATGATGTCTTGTTCTACCTTACTTCACCTGAAAACTCTATCCCGCATCTTGTTCAGTTACTGGAAAGATATTCATATGTTTCCCAGGCACGCATTAATTATGATAAATCTTCGATTTTAAGTATCAATTTATCTCCTAATAAGCTTACCGAGTTACAGAGGATTTATAAATTTAAATGGGCAGATAAGTATGTTGATCACTTGGGCATTGCCCTCACTAAGGATATCTCTTCTATTATTGAGCTTAATTTTGAATCACTAACCTCCTCTGTGAAAATTGTGCTACAGCTCTGGACCTCCCTTCAGATTTCATGGTTTGGGAGGGTAAACATATTCAAGATGATGATCTTGCCTATGGTCTTATACTTTTTTATTGCTATTCCATTAGATATCCCGAGACGTTATATTGACTTTCTGTCCTCGCTTGTTAATTTTATATGGTCCGACTTTCATCCCAGGTTACGTAAAGAGATTCTGTGTCATCCAGTTGATAGAGGAGGATTAGCTCCTCCTGATTTGTTTAAATACTACCGTGCCTCAGCAATAGCAAAGATGTTTTACTTCCTCCAACCCTCTCCATCATATTGGACCTCCAGCCTAGTTTGATCTTGACCCGTACTCCCTAGAACAACTTCTGTGTGCATCCAAACAATCTGTACGCTCAATGGCTCTCACACGTCATATTCTAAGATCTTGGCATACACTAAATGTCTCTCACGGATTGTTGCCTTATCCTTCGCCTCTAAAATCTCTTTGGAGAAACCTGGATATTCCCCCGGGAATCTCGTATCAGAAACTTCTTGACTTCTCAAGTTCAAATAACCTTTCCATATTTTCCATGGCACGTTCTGAGGAAGACATCAACACTTTTTATGCGGTGGAGGTTTACTTCCATTCAAATACAACACTGGATCAATAATCCGAGATCTATCTAGGCTGACCACTGACTTCCTTTGAATCTCTCATTCATACTCGTCCGTCAGACTTTCATCTCATTGTTACAGGTTACTCTTGCACTCTTCTCCCCTCAGAAAACCCTATTTTATACTTTATTGGGAAGAGATCTCTCGCTTCTGTTTGAAGCAGATGTCTGGTCCTCCATTTTTAAATTAAACTTGCAACTAGCACCGGATACGGCTGCTAGGGAATTAAATGACATTTTATCAAGATATGGTATCTGATGCCGGTTCGCTTAGCTCTTTTTTTAATGCAACAGCATCTGCTCTCTGTTGGAGATGCCTTTCCCATCCTGGCTCCATGGTTCACATTTGGTGGACTTGTCCAATAATTCAGTTATATTGGGTGTCTGTTATTCAGGCCATCTGTCACAGCAACCACTGGGCCTCTGGCTTCTGGAGGGGCCTGAGGGCCAGCCTCCTGCCCACAGACTATGGACCTAGCCCGGGAACAGGGTATGGCCTCTCCCTGAGACTGTTAAACAAGGAACTGTGGCGACTGTGGGAGATATTGGTGTGTTGGAGATATGGGATCTCATGTCTTCAGACTATTTCTACCCAAAAGACTAACAACCGTAGACTGCTGGCTTGCTTCCAAGGAAATGGGCAATAAGGGTTAAGTATTTGAGTTTGGCCAAGGATTCTGCAAATGTATATTGCAGTCCCTCCAGCCTTTTGTTTCATTGTTCATCCTCGCCCAAGCTCTTTGTGTATTGTAGCCACTCCAGTCATTGTAGGTCTGTGAACTGTACTGAGACCCCTTGTGGTGTGCTAACCTAATCACGCCTGGCCCTTTGTATTGTGTTGTAACATTTGTTGCTAGCCTTTTGTGTAGTAATGCAATCTTGTATGTGTTACTGTAATTGCTGGGACCTTCTGTTGTTGGCCCTTTGGCTTGTATATTGTGATTATATTATCCCTGTGAGTCACCTATTGTATCCTGTCTGCCCATGTATTTCAATGTAGGTTTTGTGTATAAATATGTGTGGTTTGTTCCAGTAAAGTCAGTTGTTATTCTACCCCAAGACACTGCTGTTTGATGCTTGGGGGTAAAGTTTGCTGTATCGAGAGTGTGTTCTCTTGGTACCCTGACACTAGTTTTGCCTAGTTTTGGGGTATATTGTGGTATACTGTTGGATGTCCATCTGGCTCGTACCAGAAGAAGTGACCATTGACAGGGACACCAAGGCTGGGAGTCCGTTGGTACCGTCACACCATCAATCTTCTTTTATCGTTATCACTGCCTTTGGACCCTATGCTCTGCTTATTCAATTATTCAGCTCTTATCCCTATTCCGTTGAACAAACCTTTGAAAAAAGGTTCCTTCTCATAAATGCAGCCAAAGCTATAATTCCCCTTCATCGGAAGTCTCTTGTCTCTCCAACGACCAAAGAATGGCTCTCGAGAGTTCGTTCGACACTTGCTTCTGAACGTGTTCATGCTTCACTTTTTAGCCGTGTGCATGTTTTTGAAGCCTCCTGGTCCACTGTAGATTTCTTTTCTTTCCCATTTGAACTAAATTGCTCAGTTTCGTCTCTTGGCTTTGATGTTCTTGTCTCTTTTGAGTCATCCACACCTTTTACTAGTGTGTTTTTAGCTTTATGTCTACTGGTTCCTTAGCTAGCAGAATAGCCGGCATGTTTCCTTCCCATTCATACTGTCTTTCCCCCTCTCTTTCGTTCCTTCTATTTCCACTCTCTCTCTCTTGCTAGTTTATAGACCTGATTTGGTTCACTTTTTACACTTACGCCTCCCACTGACTTACAATATATAGTTTCTTCAATTACAATATATCGTTCTATCTGATTTACAGATTGGTATCGTTTATGGATATTTTTATGTCTTTACCTTTGACTTGCACAATTAAGTGAAACTTCAGATGTGATCTTGTATGCCTTTCATATGTTTTGTTCTTTGCTCTTTTATATAATGCCATTTGTTATGACAAAAAATTTCCGTAATAAAAAATTTACAAAAGAAAAACAAAAAGTCTCTCTGTGTATACTGAATTAAATAAATTAATTAATAAAAAAAATACAAGTTTTACAGATACATTTCAAATGAGCATTCATATAAAGCCAACTTTAATTCCTGTGACAGTTCCCCTTTATCACCCTCTTTATCACACCTTTTAGTGCATAACCCCATATTTCATGTGTTTCAGTCAGTATATTGCCATTTAATAAAATGTTTCATTGCAGGTTTTTCCTCCGTTCCGCCTTTTGCCCAGGAAGATTACGCTGATCATCGGAGCAGTCATGCAGGTGAATATTACAGCTTTATTGGCCTGATATTTTATTTTTACACTTCTAAGAATCACAAATTCTTGGATAACTGATGAATTCTGGGTTCTACAATGGGGGGGGAGATTTTATAACCAAACCTAAGAATGTGTTGTGTAGATCTAAGTCAGTTATTCACAACATGTGTGTCTGCGCCAGGCTTAGCCTGTCGCATCTTCTGAAATCCATTTTCTATTGTCTTGCCTTCACCAGTCACAGTAATATTAATTTTCTAGCTACATTATGACTTAATTAAGGGATCAATAACCTCTTCTGAAAAAAAAAACACTTCGTAGCATTTTTCATACTGTGTAAAACAGAGTTTCGACAGCTGGGATGCTTTCATCACAAGTTTTTTTCTGATCAAACTGTCCCAAAGTGATGGAGCTGTTGGCTTCTATAGACAACTGCAGGCAGTGCCTCATTTTTCCCCATAAAATGCAGTAGCATACCTATTTGAATACCGGTGGCGCTGCTACCATCGAGGCTACCTTAGTTGTACGCCTCCATTCTATCCTGTGCATCGATATGGGCGCACACTGGTAAGGGCAGTTTTGCTGTTATGTGTTGCATTTTTGGGATTATAGTGCACATCCTTGTATTTTTTGTTTTTTAAATCTAATGTGGTATTTACCGAGATACTTGCTTTTAAACTTCAGCCCATTACGTCACTTCAGGGCAGGCTGCGGGTCATTCTGCCTGTCCGTCTTCATCTGTTCACCTCCCCACACAGCGACTCGATCCAACCTTCTCCAATGACGGAGGATTTCTCCATGTAAGCTGGAGTGTTCTCTGGCCAATGAGACCACTCCAGCACTTACATGGTGAAGCCTCCGTCAAGTCGCTAAGTGGGGAGGGGAGAAGGCGAAGATTGACAGGCAGAGTGACCAGCAGCCTGTCCTGAAGTGACGTATTGGACTGAAGTTTAAAAGCAAGTGTCTCTGTGCATACTGAATTATATAAAAAATATAAGGATTACAGATGCATTGCAAGTGAGCATTCATATAAAGCCAACTTTAATTCAGGTGATAGTTCCCCTTTAATACCATTAGAAAACCCATCTTGGTGTATAAGAAGATTATAAGATGGGCTTTGTTTCTACATCCCCTCTTTACTGTTCTAATCCCTTCTAGGGTCCACATGGAGCAGTCTGACTGTATCTCTCTTTATAGGTCTCACTTATTAGCTTAATTGTGATGTATTTTGAATGTGTCTGAGGACAGGACGGAAAGATCTAGAATAGTGATTCCCAGCACTGGTTCTTGGAGGATATTAACAAGTCAGGTTTTTATGATCGCCCTACTAAAACACATTGTATTAATCATGATCACTGAATAACCACCTGTAATTAGTCATGGAATTCCTAAAACATCCATGGTTTTGTGTTCTATGGGCTAACCTTCACAACCTCTGATCTACAGTCTAAGGAACAAGATTAAAAACCTAACCAAAGAGGAGTTTATCTAGTCAAAATGCAAAGCTAGGATTCTGGCAATCTATCTGGATTTATGTGCATCATCCGATTCCTTTGATAAAGTATTGAATAAATTCCAGAATCACAGCATCCCATTAGAGTAAGACCTTTCCACCTCCACATTGTGTTCATGATGCATTATCTGTGGAAGAATGTTAAACTGAGAGAGAGAGACAGTCTTGGATCTGGACAACAGAAGAGGAAGAAACTGACACAGTGGACAGCTTACTCAAAACAGGCTTTAAAACCTTGCAAATTTCAGAAAAATAGCCAGAGGCTCTGACAAAGAAAATAGAAATGTAAGAAGAAATTGTGAATGAAGTTCCTGTCCTATGACCAGCTTGAACCAAATTCAAAAAGTTTTCCAACACTGAACTATTTCCCTAAGATTGTATAGACAAATGGACCAACGCTCTTGCTTTGCATCCACTCGCTACTACTACTATCAAAACGCACTGCCATCCCAGCACTAGATGAGGTGGCATTTAAAAACACAATAAATATACTGTGAATTCATTGAACTTGATCTTTTCCAGCACTGGTGCGATTCCTAGACCAGCTATTCCCACCTCTTAGAGCCATAGAGTGCCGGAGTGAACAAATAGTCCAAGGTTTACAGAATGAGTCAACCTGTTAAGACCTCCATTATTTGGCTTCTCAAATGCAGCAACACTTTTCTTTGTGATGTGACTGTATTGCAGTCAGTGCTCCTTAACATTCATAGGAGCCCACAGAACCTTATGGCTTAAGATTTGGGCACCAGAAACGTCCTGCAAAAATATTTACTCTCTTCGCTTCCTGGGAAACATACTCTTTGTTCTGAAATTGAGAAAAATTACCAGCAACTCTACAGAGAGCAAGCGCACAATGCTTCCACCAGACAAATAATGATCCATTATGTAAAGGACATAATTTTTATACTTCAAGAGACTTCAGAGAATCATCTTCTAGACATCCTTCAACCTACTCTGCCTTCCTCAGATATTCCTATAAATCGAATCCCTCCTAGACCTCTACCACATCCACAACTCGCATGAAGGTTACTGTCTGAGTTCTCTCCTGGCCCCCCTTACTGGGAGGATGATTCACTCACTTCTACCAAACCTGGAGGGAATCATTTTAGTCAAATGGGAGTTGGGGGAGGTGGCCTATGGTTTCCAGATCCAGTTTGCATCTTAACTACTCATCGTTTTAAACATACATCTACATGTTCTTATAGTACTAGGCCAACCTAAGTTTAGTCTTTCAAAATCAGTACTTCTATTTCTTGGCTCTAGCTTTCTGACTTGCCACAGCCCCAAGATTTTCTGTGACACTAGTCTAACCACTGGCAGCGTTCCTCAGGGCATTGACATCACACCCTACCTCGACAGTAATCTCCTCAAAACGCTGCATTCTCAGCTGCTGCAGAAGCACTTAAATTAGTCGATGCACATAATTGGGAAGCTGGAGTGGAAACTGTTTAGAGAAGTCCATCCTGGAAGCTAGCAATTCCATGATATTCCTGGGACTGGTGTTTGATGCCTCCATACAAAGGGTCTTATTACCAGATGATAAGGTCTGCAACTTGTTTTTTTTTTTTTTTACAGAATTGGGACAAAGACAGAAATTAACAGCCCTTTGTCTCCTGAAGCCTGAGATCTCTGTGGACGTGGCTGAATAGCTTAGACCTCCATCAAGGCACACCATTCCAAGTTTGGAACATGGTTACAACAGGCAATACCCTCATGATTAGGGAGCAGTATTCTCCACCCAAGGAGTTTGGTCAAAGGAGTTGACATTCCATGCCGGAATTAAGCCAGTACATAGGGCTACATCTAAAGAGCCAATCAGGGTTATTCAATCTGATGACACTTCTGTAACTCATCATGGTAGATGAGTTATTTCAATATTTATATATTTTACATGCACACACCAGACAGACTACTGGGAAGATAACTATCTCAACAGGGCCAAAATAGATCCTAATGAAGGGGAGTTTAAACCAGAAGTCTCAAAGGCAGTCCTCCTCAGATTAGTTGTACCAGAGATTGATCTGTTGGTATCCCATCACAAAACAAAGCTTGTGGTCTGTGCAAGAGACTCAGGAGCTGGCTGCTGGCGATGATACCCTGGGTGCTGCCCAAACTGTAATGGGAATGAACATATAAACATCATACTAGTCACAACGGTCTGGTCAGGACAAGCTATTGCTCTCTAATATCAATTTCCATGGTATCTACTACTGATTCCAGACCATCTAGCTCAAGGACCCATCTGTCATGATGAAATTGTTTTTGTTTGTTTTTTTGGGGGGGCTATTAAAGTATAAAATGAGTAGTACTAAAGGAAACCTTGTAACACATCTGTCATGAAAATGTAACCAATGTTGCTTCAACGGAGCAAAACGCAAGGTCTCCATCCCAAAGAGTAAGGGACTTTGTTTCACTGTTACCTCTTAAATCTTAAAAACAAGAACACAAGCCTCTGCGGAATATACTTTTCCTTTTTGTGAACACACATTTAAATCTTCAAATTTAAAGGGGAACTACCACCCCGCAATAACTTTACATTAATTAATTCTTCATCCGGCGACTAACTGCTTAGTAGCGCTAGTCCTCAGAAATATTACCTAGTTTCAAAGATTTTCCAGTTTTTCGGAGGCTGACAGTAGCAGGAAGCACGGACATCTCGTCATAGTGACGTCCGTGCCGGCCGGCTCCAAAAGGGACTGACCGCGCAGGAGCAAGGGCGTCACTATGACGAGATGTCCGTGCTTCCTGCTATTGGTAGCCTCCGAAAAACTGGAAAATCTTTGAAACCAGGTAATATTTCTGGGGACTAGCGCTACTAAGCAGCTAGTCGCCGGATGAAGACTTAATTAATGTAAAGTTATTATGTGGTGGTAGTTCCCCTTTAAAGTGCCTCTCGTATTCTGCTTTCTTAAAACAGGACAGGAGAAGGGTCATGAGGTCATGTTTCAGCCTTGTCAGTGCTTTTGGTGACATTGCAGAAATTCAGACCTCCCTACTGGGGTGACCCTTGTACCTCCATGATAACCTCCAAACCTTTGGTAACTCCGTTTAGTCCTAGAGGTTTTACAAGGAGAACCGATTGTATAATACCCCTTGAAACCTCTCACCTACAAGACTGTTTCTTCTATATTCCTTCTGGATAATTAAGTCTTGCGTACTATTCTTGGATGCCAACTGAAGGCAGTGTCGGACTTTTATATCAATCCGGAACTAGTATTAACCTTTTATTATGTCCCAATACACAACAGAAATGAAGGAATGTTGCGTTCACACTGATTCTTTTTGACAGACACACAGGTCCCTAGAAAGGTCAGTCCTGCATCCAAGTCTACAGTTGGTTCTTGAGTTAAATGGACTATTAAGCAATCTTACATCTCCATTCCTACCGAATCTCTTTCAGAATCATTGCCAACTCCATGAGATCTAGCACATGAGCCTTGAAACACTGTTAGTGTTGGATGTGAAGTCCTACCAGCTGAGGTTGATCACTGTGTTTTCTCTCCCACCTGGGGTTTTTGGGATCCCTTTGGGTTGTCCCAATGGTTACTGTATGTCACCCAGCGGATGCAAGAAAAAAAGGGAATTTTTATACACAACTGTAAATATTGGTGTGCTCTCTTTTCTTTTTTTTTTTTTTCTTTTTTTTTTTTTTTTTTTTTGCTGCCCTACTACTCTGTGACTTTACCTCTTTAGAAGTTGCTATTCTTAAACTGACCAGTAGGTGGAGTGCTGGGGCAGAGGACAAGGAGCTGCATTTGTTCTTTTTAGTTAAAACTTTAGTACTCTGGGGCAAACCAGTTGCATACCAGGGGACAAATACAATTTCAATATATTTCCTTTGATAAAATGTTGCTTTCAACCCCTCGAATGCTGGAGAACTCTCCAGTGCATTGCTTTATAGTACTTTGGAGACCTTTCTAGCATTCAGGGGGTTAAATTCCCCATTTAAAAGAACAGGAATGATTATTTGTCCCCGATAGGCAGATATTGGCACCAGAATTGCTTCATCTCCTAGTTTATTGGTCTCGGGATGGTGACGTTGGTACCACACAGACCCATTTTGGTTCTAGTTAATATAACACCTGAATACCACATAGAGGCAACTTGGTGCGTCCATACATCATTTCTTTACTATCGGACAGCTCGTATCCCCTGTGTAAAGTGCCGGTGTATAAACGCGCATGGCACGGGGTGCAACCTGCTTTGGCTGTAGGTGGTGCCAAGATGAGAGTCCACACACTTCATACATGGGTACTGCAACCCGCAGAACCAGTTGTGCTGATTTTATAACTCTTAAAGCACTGACCTGCAGAGCATTGTACGTCCAGCTGATGGGGCTTGTGTGTAAAAGTGATATTTTTACTGGCCCCTTTGGTAATTTAGAGTGCAAACTTTTGAAAATGTTTTACTTTGCCAATCTTCTGCATTTTCCACAAGACTCACAGTATAATCTTTTACCATTATTTGATTTGAAGCTGTAAATATTTTCTTGTCCAATTGTCTGTAGATCACTTCAGAGGGAGGTCCACAGCCACAGTCCAACATCTTGTTCTCCATCACGGACGATCAGATCGCAGCTGTGAATGGAACCGGTTATGTGCTAGGCCAATCTGTCGGGAACTGCACCGTGACTGGAGTGGTTCAGGCTATTGATGCGGATTCTGGGAAAGTCGTGATTGTCTCAGAGGTAATTTCATTGTTTATACCTATTATACAAATTCCCACAGTGCAAACAGTTTGAAGAGTCCAGCCCATTTACTTTTCACACTGTAAAATTGTATGTCACAATGCTGAGACCTTATTTTTTATTTGTACTAACGCACAGGGGCATGTATCAATGTGGCAGTAACGTTTTCTGTTCAGTAGATTATTGCATTCTAGTTGAAGAGACCGTTACACGGGCCACAGTGCCACTGCCAGCCGGTTGCAGGGCAGTCAGTCTCAGTAGAGACTGCCCGCTCCTTCGGAGCATCCAGCCCTGCATCAGCCACGGAGCGGGCAGTCTCTACTGCACATGACTGGTCGTTACACACGTTTTAGTGAATTATTATATAGGATTATACTGCCTTAGTTGTCTTCCATTTTTAGATGCTAAAGGTGATATCTATCAATGTGGAACCTGTTCAGAACTAGGTCACAAATGCAAGTGACTGATCTGCTCCTACTTATTAAACAAAACAGTGTCAAATGTTAAACTGACCCCTGAGTATAATCAAATGTGTAATTATCCAAATCGTTAAAAATTAATTCTTGCAAACAGATACCAATGTGTACACTGATGTACAGAGAATGTCAGGCACAGTGCATCCCTTCCCCGCAGAGCTTACAATCTAAGTTTTGTTCCCTGAGGCACAAGAATAGAGTGACTTGCCTAAGGTCACAAGGAGCTGTCACTGGGAACAGAACCACTTTAATTATTATTTTTATTTACGAAATTGATTTTTATTGAGTTTTATGTATGTGTGAGAGAGACAACTTCAATAAATGTTACACTGAACGTGTGCCTCGTAGGTTTAGTTATACTGACATGTAGATAGAAGAGAAGATGGGAAGGAAGAGTTAGAAGCACTGGGCAGGTGGCATATAGTTTAATTCCAAGCATAAAAATATCTGCATATAGTCTAATGTTAGCACTAAGTGTTCAATGAAAATAGTATATGATCTCAAAGCAACGCAAAGAGGTCTCCGTATAGTGTCGAGGTTGTAAGAAGTGTTCAAAGAGAAGTAAGTCGCTCCGTGGTCATGATTTATCTAAATTTAATTTACCACTCCATCAAAATGGCTACCCTAGTCTGATTACAGTAAAGGTGGGTGATTGTTTTAGCTGCATTAATCAAATGTGTACGTAGGATTCAATTAGGTCTTTCCCGTCTCAGATCAGGGTGCTGAAGATTCATCAGGATACGTTGATAGTTTGACAACTGTGGTTTTTTATTTTTATTTATTTTTTAATGTTTCCAAAACTTGGCTAAACTAAAGCAGAAGTCCACTACATGTGTAGTAGACTGCCCAGGCATCTCCAACAGCCATCACCGATGATAGAATAGAAACAGTGTAATTGTTCTCTCTTAACCTCACCAATAGTCCGATTTGGATGCTGAACGACAGATATTCCACTCCTGGAACGATGTAAGTCCTAAAAAATGTTTAAAGCAGCGCTCCAAATCAATATGTAATACACTGATTCCATAAAATCCATACTTTTATTGAAAAGGTTAAAACAAACAGAGGCAATGACTGGTAGGACAGATGGGGTTTGCGAGATTCCAAAAAGTGTTACATATTTAAAGCTACAATTGGCACTTAATTATAGACTGAAAATCAAAATATGGTTAAACAAGGAGAAAATTTCATACGCAATCAACTAATTGGTGCCTTTTAAGGAACTAAAATCCCAAAAATCAAGAAACAAAACCATAGTAAAAATGCAATCCGTTATATTCAATCAAGAAATAAACTGATATTTAAAACTGTGAATACTAAATACACTGAATATTCTAATACACAAAATCAAACACAAGTATATTTGTGTGTCAGTGTCCAATGTGCATTAATATACTGTTGGATTCCGATACAAGAAGGGAAGGAAACAGAACACAAACATTAGGGAAACTGTTGAACTGATCCAGGGCACAGAAAGACCCGATCAGGAAAACGCACTCATCCTGAATAATCTGGTCCAGTCCAGCATGCACTGGGAAGGACACAGACCACTTCTAATAAGTGAAACAGCCGGGCCAACCGGGGAAGAACTGTCTGAAACCTGGAAAGTCTCCATGATAGCCTTAATTAAAGGCTGAACTGAGTCAGACTCCTCCTCATTCCTAGAAGATAAATCCGATAAGGAATGTGAGACGGCCGAACCATCACTCAAAACCTCTCCCTCATCCTCAGTACAAGGGGGATCAGAGACTGCAGAAGGAATGGGGATCAAAGGAAGGGACTGTCAGTCGAGGACGCTGAGTCAGGCAAAGAGGTGTCTCAGGTAACCATTCAGCAAGATTGTTGCCCAAAATGCCCCTCCAACCGAGAGAGGTGTCCATGTGCAGTACTCCTATGTAACGGAGTGCTGCCTCATCAAGAGGAGCACCGTGTGTTCCACCAGAGGAATGTGTGGCACAGTAGTACTAGCGGCGGGCGCAGATTAGGTACTAATAGCTCCAGCAGGAGAAGCTCCCCACCGGTGCAGCACCCGACAAAGGGAAGATGGGCAAGGCCCAACCCGGATACTCCAGGATCACCTTCACCAAGGGCCAAAGGCAGCATGACCTGGACTGACCATCTGCACTGCACATGAACCAGCAAACAGCTAGTGTACACCCCCTTGTAAGGGCAATAAATAAGTCCAGAAAGTGGCCAGATGAAGGAACAAGCAGGAGAGGCTCCACGAGCGGAGCAGCTTCTGCACACATCAGAAGCACCAGCAAACGGGAATGTAAAACCGGATGCCGAACAGAATAAGCAGACAGCGGAGCACCACCTGCAGCAGAAGAAGCTGCAATGTGCATTTCAGATTCTCCAGAAGCACCGCACAAGCTGTGGTCCCCCACATCACAATCCCTACAGGAAAGCGGTGCTAAAGGGACTGGACTGGCAAGGCCCCGGGAACACTCCATGGGGCCTCCAGTAGTGAGAAAGATAGAAATAAATGGAAATCAAAGTGAACAATAGAAGGTTTCCCATAAGGAAAACCACCTCGCCTGCTGGTTATCACTCATAAAACCCGAGAGATCCCCTGGTGGTGCTGGGATATAGAGGGTGGGCAGAGAGAGGAGTTTTGTAGTGAGTGCCCTGCCTCCTCATAAGACTTTCTGTACCCCATTGTCCCTGTATTCCTCCTAGTAGTGCCCTGCCTCCTAATTAGACTTTCTCTACCCCATGGTCCCTGTATCCCTCCTAGTAGTGTCCTGCCTCCTAATAAGACTTTCTCTACCCCATGGTCCCTGTATCCCACCTAGTAGTGCCCTGCCTCCTAATAAGACTTTCTGTACCCCATGGTCCCTGCTTCCCTCCTAGTAGTGCCCTGCCTCCTAATAAGACTCTCTACCCCATGGTCCCTGCTTCCCTCCTAGTAGTGCCCTGTCTCCTAATAAGACTTTCTCTACCCCATGGTCCCTGCTTCCCTCCTAGTAGTGCCCTGCCTCCTCATAAGACTTTCTCTACCCCATGGTCCCTGCTTCCCTCCTAGTAGTGCCCTGTCTCCTAATAAGACTTTCTCTACCCCATGGTCCCTGCTTCCCTCCTAGTAGTGCCCTGTCTCCTAATAAGACTTTCTCTACCCCATGGTCCCTGCATCCCTCCTAGGACTTCGAGAACTGTTCATTTTGTCCTGTGCAAGAGGAGCAACAATTACAGCATTTGGGCAAATGGAGAATGACCAAATTCCCTCCATCGATATGTCTTACTGAGGACAACGTTCAGAAGAGACTGTAATAAGTTATGGTGACTCAGCTGTTGCAAGAGCAAATGGAGTACTAGCCTGCATAAAAAGAGGTGTAGAAGCAAGGGATGGGAATATTATCCTACCTCTACATAAATCCTTGGTTACGCCTCATCTAGAATATGGAGTACAATTTTGGGCGCATGTTCTAAAAAAAAGACATTACTGAACTGGAAAAGGTGCAGAGACGTGCAACAAAACTGATAAAGGGATTGGAGGATCTGAGTTATAAAGAGAGACTAGCCAACCTGGGTTTGTTTACATTAGAGAAGAGACGTCTAAGGGGAGATATGATACCATTTATACTTATATTAGAGAAGAGAGGTGTAAGGGGTGATATGATTACCATTTACACATATATTAGAGAAGAGACGTGTAAGGGGTGATATGATTACCATTTACACTTATATTAGAGAAGAGAGGTGTAAGGGGAGATATGATTACCATTTACACATATATTAGAGAAGAGACGTGTAAGGGGTGATATGATTACCATTTACACATATATTAGAGAAGAGAGGTGTAAGGGGGATATGATTACCATTTACACATATATTAGAGAAGAGAGGTGTAAGGGGTGATATGATTACCATTTACACATATATTAGAGAAGAGAGGTGTAAGGGGTGATATGATTACTATTTACACATATATTAGAGAAGAGACGTCTAAGGGGTGATATGATTACCATTTACACATATATTAGAGAAGAGAGGTGTAAGGGGTGATATGATTACTATTTACACATATATTAGAGAAGAGACGTGTAAGGGGGATATGATTACTATTTACACATATATTAGAGAAGATACCTGTAAAGGGTGATATGATTACCATTTACACTTATATTAGAGAAGAGACGTGTAAGGGGTGATATGATACCATTTACACTTATATTAGAGAAGAGACGTGTAAGGGGGATATGATTACCATTTACACATATATTAGAGAAGAGAGGTATAAGGGGTGATATGATTACCATTTACACATATATTAGAGAAGAGAC
Source organism: Rhinophrynus dorsalis (assembly GCA_037306005.1). NCBI lineage: Eukaryota > Metazoa > Chordata > Amphibia > Anura > Rhinophrynidae > Rhinophrynus > Rhinophrynus dorsalis. Next base: position 2,468,355 of record CM074722.1, on the reverse strand, counting down.
GTGTAAGGGGTGATATGATTACCATTTACACTTATATTAGAGAAGAGACGTCTAAGGGGCGATATGATTACCATTTACACTTATATTAGAGAAGAGATGTCTAAGGGGTGATATGATTACCATTTACACTTATATTAGAGAAGAGAGGTGTAAGGGGAGATATGATTACCATTTACACTTATATTAGAGAAGAGAGGTGTAAGGGGGATATGATTACTATTTACACTTATATTAGAGAAGAGACGTGTAAGGGGTGATATGATACCATTTACACTTATATTAGAGAAGAGAGGTGTAAGGAGTGATATGATTACCATTTACACTTACATTAGAGAAGAGACGTGTAAGGGGCGATATGATTACCATTTACACTTATATTAGAGAAGAGACGTGTAAGGGGTGATATTATTACTATTTACACTTATATTAGAGAAGAGAGGTGTAAGGGCGGATATGATTACCATTTACACATATATTAGAGAAGAGACGTGTAAGGGTGATATGATACCATTTACACATATATTAGAGAAGAGACGTGTAAGGGTGATATGATACCATTTACACTTATATTAGAGGTCAATACAAAGAACTCTCTTGGGAACTTTTACTCAATGAGTTGAGGAAAAAGTGATCATCCAGTAAAACCAGCAGAAAAACTATTTAAACTAAAAGGCAGGGATTCAGTAAGGGCAGTAAGGTTATGGAATTCTTTACCTCGGGATGATATTTGCAGTCTCTCTAGATGCTTTAAAAAAGTAATGGATACCTTTCTATCACAGAATAATATTGATAATTATGATAAATGGCTTTAACCCCTTAAGGACCAGCGGTCCTGGGACGTTTCCATCCCGTAAGGACCGCTTTGATCCTTGCCGACGTGCTGATACACGTGACCTGTTGAGTGTATCGGCGCACCGCTTTGGGGCCTGAAAGAGGTTGCTTCAGTCTTGGAACAGTCAATTTTAGGCCTCATTTTTACTTACAGTGTTCCCGGTGGATCACTGTAAGTAAAAAGTACGCGACATACTATGACGGTCATCAGTCCTTAAGTATTTAAGGACCATGATGGTCATAGTAAGTCATGTACTCCTTAAGGGGTTAAAGCAGACAGGATGTTGATCCAGGGAATTATCTGGAGTCAGGAAGGAATTCCTTCGACTCACTTGAAGATTAATTGGATTTGTCTTCCTTATCGTTTTTGTTGTTTCTTTTCTTTTCTTTTTTCTGGATCAATAAGGGTGATATACATCAATCAAGCTAATCTTTCTCAGTGACTTCTTTTGGTCTCCGCCGTGTTACAATGACTTTGGAAGCTACAGTCCTTTTAAGTATATGTGTAGTTAGGAAAACAATGGAATTGCAGTTTGGTAATGATATAAGAAATTAAAATGACTGAAAGGAGAGGGTGATGGACACATGCAATAGCCTCCCAGGAGAAATGGCGGGGTCCAAGTCAGTAAATGAACTGTGAGAACTGATGGGATAGGTATACGGCTAATCTAAATATTATACTAGTCTTATTATTTTATATCGAGAGAGAGACGGGCCAATTGGGACTTATCTGCTGTCATATTCTGTGTATCTTGTGTATAAAGAAAAATTGGAGCAATATTTAAACATTTCCAAGATTACACTCCATTTAAATGGGTTATTTCACCCCTTAAATGCTAACAGTCTTAAACGCTGTGCTCTGTTTAACCCCTTAAGGACCAGTGACAGTCCTGGCACGGCATGGAGTTCAGGGCTTCCAGCTCGGCTGCATGCCACTCTGGAAACCTTGAACCAGAACTAAAGGGGTTAAAGAGGTAAAATAGCCACATTTAAATAAGTTACTTTTTTGTATGCCCCAGAATTGCCCTGTGTTTCTGTGAGTGACTTTGGTTCTCACCTACACCCCATTCATTGTCGTCCCCTCTCTTTATTCCGAACACTGATTCAGGGGTGATGGGGAAATGTGTTAAACACCAGAATCGTTCTTTTCCTTATATAAATGTCTTATAATCTACTCTCTCTTTCAGGATAAAGTGGAAGTTGAAGTTTTCCAGTTGGCGGCTGTTAGAATTCACGCGCCTATTACAAGAATGAAAGCGGGTACACAGGTGAGGAGTTACAACATTCAGTGTCCTACAATGGAGATCTATTCATTGTAAGAACAAGGGAGCCCCATCTAGAACGCATAAACCTCCATATTATCAGAAGTGCCTGTTTAAGTGCGGTTTACACAGGGAAAATCAAAAACCTGAAATACATAGTGCTGTGTGCAGTAGAACTGTCCTTGTCCCTCATTCCCCCACAATACAGCGAGAGATCTATCTGATCGCACTACATATTTTACACACAGCTGCGCTACAATTCACCCTGCTTCACGGCTCCTTACTGTACTGCCTCCAGCTCAGAGGGGGAGGGGACTGTGGCATTGAAAATGGACGCCACAAACTTTTTTTATTAAAAAAATAAAAATCTAGAGTTTGCTACATAAATATAAAATGCAACACAGATTTAGATTAGGTGTTTAACAAAGAAAACTTCTGCATTGGAAACGCTAATGTCCCAAGTTGGGAGTATATGTGGATGGTGTGCAGGGATGTCTGTCTTGTGATGTTCTTAGGTTTGGAATTCGAGGTTTATAGCCTGGGAGACTGAGTGTAGCTATTCCCTGATATATATGTCATTAAGGTGTATTCTAGTCTGTGGTCAGTTTAGTTTTGCTTTCAACCAGCTTGATGCAGTACTTCTGCAAACGGGAGCACAGATGGATTTCAGTTAACATGACCGGTAGCGATTGAGTTGTTCATTGTGCCTTCCTACTAGTGCTGTCCATGAGCTCAGGGTGAAGCAGTCAGTCTGCAATACTGCTTTAATTAGCTCCTTCACATTATCCCAGTGATAACCCGCTAATTTCCATAACCACTAGGTATAGAGAGAGGGATCCTCACTGCAAAATTGAAAGCAGTGGTCAAAATTTAAATTAGGAGTCAGAGAAGCTTAACTAGGAACAAGCCAGCAATACAAATCTGCAAGCTTTATAGGAATGGTGTCCTACCCAGGGTGCAATCTCTTTTAGCCACTAGTGCCTTTCACAGAGAGGAAATATCCTAAATCACATCATACTGATCCTACCAAAAGGCAGTCCAGCCACGAAGTGCCAGGCAATTCATCTCTGAGCAAGAGAAGCAGCCAAAACCAGACATACGTGTCGGCCTTGTTGGGACTCATCAGTGAGGTGCAGCTGATCTCTCTAGGCACTGTGAGCAAGTGGTCCACATCTGGATTACCCTGTTACCTTTAGGGTGACTAGTCCCAAGGGCAATTTGCATATGCAGAGAGCTAGTCAGAGACGCTCAACTAGGAACGAGTCTGCCCTTGAAGTCATGGGGATCTATAGGATGAGTATCCTACCCAGTGTGCAATCTCTTTTAGCTCACTAGTGCCTTTCACAGAGAGGAAATATCCTAAATCATATCATACTGGTCCTGTCACAATGGCAGTCCATCCACAAAGTCCCACAAAATTTCCCTCTGACCAAGAGAAGCAGCTGTCCCCAGACACACTTTACGGCCTTGTTGTGCCTTGTCAGTGAGGTGTAGCTGACTTTTTTTTTTTTCCCATTGTGTAACAACCCATTTATGGCTGGATTCCTGCTATGCAGCTTATGATTCTTCAAGATCTCCCTGATGTAGTCAGTGGTGTGGTTCTTATTAATCAACACAAGGTTATTCAGCAGTGAAATGTTTGTCTTCGTCTCTCCTAGATTTAGGATCACAGCTGAGTGGCCCAACATGGGTTGTAGGTCAAGGTAGATTGATCTGTTGTTTTTCATGGTGTTTGCAGTCAGGAATTGGGCCACTGAGGTGCCAAGAAAAAGCTGTAATCCTTGCTATGTGGGTGTATTTTTTGCCACATGTTTATGGGGAGATCCAGGACTGGATTTGGAGACAGTTGGATCCTGGCTGGTACCCGCTGAATCCAATTGTGCATTTGAGGTTATATTGAAGTCACCACCCAAGATTAAAGGGATAGTAATACTGCAGATATTTGGCAGACTGAGGAGCAGTATCCGTTCCCCGGTTATCAGTGTGTGTCCTAGAGAAGGGAATTATTTACAGTCTCTCACACACTGATAAACGGAGCAACACATGGGGGAGACAGAGCTCAGATGCCTCCCCTTCATAGACAGTGACAGAGCTCACTGTAACATTTTGAGTGCCTCAGGTGTGGGCACCATATAGAGGAGTAATGGACTGACAATTTCAGAGCAGAGGAGGAAACAGGGATGAGGTGAAGAGGAGGGAGAAACAGACTGAGGTTGGCAGCTGTGTGTAACATGTGAAGGAAACGTCCCCAGGGGCGCTGTGAATGTTTTTTTCTGATTGATTCACGGCCTCTTACTTGAAATCCATGCAGGGTGTTAGCATTTCAGTGTAATGATGTCCAGACCGGTTCCTCTTTCCCCTCACTGCTGGTCCTCCGCTGCACCCGGTTCAGACACAATTACACTGAAATGCTAACACCCTGTGTGGATTTCAGGTAAGAGGCCATTTACCTCGGTTTATGTATTAAATGCAGAATTAATCCCTACGAAGCAGTCACCTTCCACCTCCCCGCATGTCCGCCATCTTGTGCCAGGTGACCGAGGGGACTCTGGCCCATGACGATGGAACAGCGCATATGAAATGTGTTAACCCTTTGAGTGCCAGAGGGGAAGGCGACATGCTGCAAACCCTCTGGCACTGAAAGGGTTAAGGCCAGTAAAGGTTCCTGACACCCTTTTTACGTTGTGACCTTCCATCAGAATTCAGGTCTGTTCATTTGATGCAGTTTGCTCCTCTCCATCCAACTCAGTAAAGTCCCCTCTCGCAGTCCTCCCCCTCATGGGATGTGCACCTCCTACCCATTCCTGTGGCCGGTGACTGAGATGATCTTGGGCCATAAAGTATAAGAAAAGTTACCTGGAATTTGTTATAGTTTGTGTGGCACATTGTATGACACACCCACCATTCTGGCAGTCAAAGATTTAAAGTTAAAAATCATATTAAACTTCCAACACACACACACACATTTATATAAAACACGTTTTGGTTAGTGGTGGGTTAGTTAAGAGCTTGGCAGTTGCACTGTATTATAGTCCGACGGATCCACAGTGCGGGGAGGCAATTCAGAGTTTGTCCCCAACATATGGTTTGTGTGTCTTTGGTGTAGAGAGGGCTTGTGTGTGTCTGTGTAGGGGGCTTGTGTGTGTCTGTCTGTGGCGTTGGAGCAAGTGGCAGCCATTTTGTTTTTCTCCAGACTTGGATAGTGGAGGCGGGCCAACTCCCTGCATGATTTCACACCCCATTGAATCACCCAGTGGGAGCCGTGCTGCCCCTGGGGCTGTGTGTGTCTCCTGAGGAGACATAAATTATGTTCTATGTGTGTGTCTCCTGATGAAACATAAATTATGCAATGAGGCTTTCTTTTTTTATATATGTAGATTTCTCCTCATTTCCCCCACTTTGTTGCTTTCTGAGAAGCTTGAGTCAAGTTTGAGCTTTAGTAACATTTGAAAGAAGACTCTCCCACCTGTGGGAGTTGTTCTGGTTTTACTCAGCAGGAAAACACGTACATATTCTTTCTAGTTTACTGCTGCTTTAAGTGGAGTCAGGAGTGGAGGTGCTTTCACATTGAGGCCATAGGGGTTTGCTGCTTTTTAAAGGGGTTAGTAAACCCATCTAAAAAGTACTACCTGTATCATAATATAATAAAAAGAGATTACCTGAGGTTATTCCTATCTCTCAGACTTTTATGGTTTGAGATATATAGGAAAATAAAGTTCTTGTTCCTTCCCCTTTTTGATTGACGAGCTGTAAAGCTGTCAGAAGCAGATTCTGGTCAGGCGACCAGGCGGTGGCTCTTCAGCAGCGCTGACATAGAGATATCTAAAAATAAATACTTCATTGGAATGGTCTACAAAGTGTGCTTGCAAACCAGGCACGTTTTGTAGACCGTTCCAATGAAGTATTTATTTTTTAGATATTGCTATATCGCCGCTGCTGAAGAGCCGCCGCCTGGTCCCGGGACTAGGATCTCATTCTGTCAGATATACAGCTGATGTATGAGAAAGGGGAGGGAGTGGAGAACTTTATTTTCATATATCTCTCCAAACCATAATTGTCTGAGAGATAGGAATAACCTCAAGTACTCTCTTTTTATTATATCTACGATAAATCTATTACTTTTTAGATGGGTTTACTATCCCTTTAACGAAGGGAATCTTGATGTTAGGGAGATTGCTCATTAACTATTAATGCTCCTGGTTCACGCCATGTCTTCTGATTCCTACAGATGCCGGTATACGTAATGGGTGTCACTAGCAGCCAAACCCCTTTCTCATTTGGAAATGCAGTGCCGGGATTATCCTTCCAGTGGTCGGTGGTTAAAAGGGATTTCATTGATATACGGAGCCGACACCATGAGGTACAGACTGTTCTCCTCTCTTGTGTCTCTCATTCACAAAAATGGAAGTGTATGTACTTTTGTCTTTATCTAAATCACCTAAGCATCGGATCAGGGGTGCAGATAGAAGCACTTATTCTCATTGACCTCTCTGCTAGACCATTTGAAGTGTGAGATGTTCATATAGTCAACTCCTCATTCTGTCCAACAGATGTCTCCTTGTTCTATCCTGCAGATATCTGTCCTTATGTTTTACATAGATGTCTCCTTGATCTGTCCTACCGATGTCTATCCTTATGTTTATATCAGGTCTCCTTGTTCTGCCCTATTGATGTCCGTTCTTATGTTTATATAGATATTATCTGCGTGTTCTGTCCTACTGATGTCCATCCTCATGTTCATATAGATGTTAATTCATTCTGTCCCACAGACATCTGTTTTGTTTTTTAGGCAATGGTGGAACTTTCTGCACAATATAACTTTGCAATGAATGTGTACGCCAAAATCAAAGGGAAAACAGGACTTAAAGTTACTGTAAAAGTAACCGATCCAATGGCAAATCAGTTCTTCAACAATGTGCACGTGCTGACAGATGAAATACAAATTGAGGTAAAGAGCTGCATCAAATAATTGTATACCCACCCCCATGGGTATAACATCAGGCTTTTGGAGATCTGAAGGAGAAGGTGGATCAACAGTCTTCTTCCTTGTCTTGTGGAATAGTCAGTGAGTTGTTGTTAGTGGAGGTTATAGTTAGTATGGAGATCTGGAGTGATCATACTACTCAGGTGGTGTGCAATAGTCGGTGAGTTGTTAGTAGTGGAGGTTATAGTTAGTATGGAGATCTGGAGTGATCATACTACTCAGGTGGTGTGGAATAGTCGGTGAGTTGTTAGTAGTGGAGGTTATAGTTAGTATGGAGATCTGGAGTGATCATACTGCTCAGGTAATGTGGAATAGTCAGTGAGTTGTTAGTAGTGGAGGTTATAGTTAGTATGGAGATCTGGAGTGATCATACTGCTCAGGTAGTGTGGAACAGTTAGTGAGTTATTAGTAGTGGAGTGGAGGTTATAGTTAGTATGGAGATCTGGAGTGATCATACTGCTCGGGTAGTGTGGAATAGTCAGTGAGTTGTTAGTAGGGGAGGTTATAGTTAGTATGGAGATCTGGAGTGATCATACTACTCAGGTGGTGTGGAATAGTCAGTGAGTTGTTAGTAGTGGAGGTTATAGTTAGTATGGAGATCTGGAGTGATCATACTACTCAGGTAATGTGGAATAGTCAGTGAGTTGTTAGTGGTGGAGTTTATAGTTAGTATGTAGATCTGCAGTGATCATACTGCTCAGGTAGTGTGGAATAGTCAGTGAGTTGTTAGCAGTGGAGCGGAGGTTATAGTTAGTATGGAGATCTGGAGTGATCATACTACTCAGGTAATGTGGAATAGTCAGTGAGTTGTTAGTAGTGGAGGTTATAGTTAGTATGGAGATCTGGAGTGATCATACTACTCAGGTAATGTGGAATAGTCAGTGAGTTGTTAGTAGTGGAGGTTATAGTTAGTATGGAGATCTGGAGTGATCATATTGCTCAGGTAGTGTGGAATAGTCAGTGAGTTGTTAGCAGTGGAGGTTATAGTTAGTATGGAGATCTGGAGTGATCATATTGCTCAGGTAATGTGGAATAGTCAGTGAGTTGTTAGTAGTGGAGGTTATAGTTAGTATGGAGATCTGGAGTGATCATACTGCTCAGGTAGTGCAGTAATTTTCCAGATAAGTGTTTATAAACGAGGCAAGAAAAGTGAAGGGGGGTACGTAAAGATTCAGTATGTGTGTGCATGTATATATAATATATACAATGTGAGTGCAGTGTGTGTGTGTGTGTGTGTGTGTGTGTGTGTGTGTGTATGTATATGTATAATATATGCAATGTGAGTGCAGTGTGTGTGTATGCATGTATAATATATACAATGTGAGTGCAGTGTGTGTATATGTATGTATAATATATACAATGTGAGTACAGTGTGTGTATATGTATGTATAATATATACAATGTGAGTACAGTGTGTGTATATGCATGTATAATATATACAATGTGAGTGCAGTGTGTGTATATGTATGTATAATATATACAATGTGAGTGCAGTGTGTGTGTATATGTATGTATAATATATACAATGTGAGTGCAGTGTGTGTATATGTATGTATAATATATACAATGTGAGTGCAGTGTGTATATGTATGTATAATATATACAATGTGAGTGCAGTGTGTGTATATGTATGTGTGTACATACAGTGCAGCGCAGGTGTGAAAAATGCTGTAAAGTAAGAATGCTTTCAAAAATAGACATGTTAATAGTTTATATTTATCAATTAATAAAATGTATAGTGAGTGAACAGAAGAAAAATCTAAATCAATTCAATATTCGGTGTGACCACCCTTTGCCTTCCAAAACAGCATCAATTCTTCTAGGTCACTTGTACAAAGTAAGGGGTTTTGTAGGTATATAGTCAGGTGTATGATTAAACAGTTATATCAAACAGTCATTAACAGAAACAGCTGTGTAGGAGAAATAAAACTGGGTGAGGAACAGCCAAACTCTGCTAACAAAGTGAGGTTGCTGAAGACAGTTTAATATCGAAAGTTGTACACCACTGCAAGACTGAGCACAGCAACAAGACACAAGGTAGTTATACTACATCAGCAATGACTATCCCAGGCAGAAAGTCCAAGGCAGACAAGGGTTTCCAGATGTGCTGTTCAAGCTCTTTTGAAGAAGCACAAAGAAACAAACATTGAGGACCATGGATGCAATGGTCAGCCAAGGAAACTTAGTGCAGTAGATGAAGGACACATCATGCTCACTTCCCTTTGTAATCGGAAGAGGTCCAACAGTGCCATAAGATCAGAATTGGAAGAAAACAGTGTGATCCTGGTACACCCATCTACTGTCTGGAGAAGCCTGGTCCGAAGTGGTCTTCGTGGAAAAAGCAATACCTTCAATGTAGAAACCAGGCCAAGCGACTCAACTATGTACCAAAAGACAGGAACTGGAGTGCAGAAAAATGGCAGCAGATGCTCTGGACTGAGGAGTCAAAATGTGAAATATTTGGCTGTAGCAGAAGGCAGTTTGTTCACCGAACGTCTGGAGAACACTGCAAGAATGAGTGTCTACAGACAGCAGTGAAGCATGGTGGAGGTTCCTTTCATGTTTGGGGCTGTATTTCTGCAAATGGAGTTGGTGATTTGGTCAGAATTAATGGTCTCCTCAATGTTGAGCAGATACTTATCCATCATGCAATACCCTCAGGGAGGCATCTGATTGGCCCCAAATGTATTCTGCAGGATGACAACAACCCCAAACGTACAGCCCAAGTCTTTAAGAACTATCTTCAGTGTAGACAAGAACAAGGAGTCCTGGAAGTGATGGTATGGACCCCACAGAGCCCTGATCTCAACATCATGAAGTCTGTGTGGGATTACATGAAGAGAGAGAAGCAACTGAGGGGCCTAAATCCACAGAATAACTGAGGTTAGTTCTCAAAGTTCCTGCTGAGTTCCTTACAAACTTTGTACAAGTGACCTAGAAGAACTGCTGGTGATTTGAAGGCAAAGGGAGGTCACACCAAATATTGATTTGATCTAGATTTTTCTTCTGTTCACTCACTATCATTTTGTTAATTGATTAATATAAACTATTAACATGTCTATTTTTGAAAGTATCCTTACTTTACAGCATTTGTCACACCTGTCTAAGACTTTTGCACATTACAGTATATAATTATATACATAGATAGTAGATATACAGTGTGAGTGCAGTAGAAGTGTGTAACGTTACTTTGCCCCAGAATTCCTCTGCTTTCTTTCCTTTGTGTCGTTACGGTGATATATGGTAATATACAGTAGTATACGGTAATATACAGTAATATAAAGGGTAGTATACGGTAATATACAGGGTAAAATTCGGTAATATGACTGTCAACGGTTTGTGTTCCAGGTGTTTGACCGACTGCAGTTAGTGGCTCCGGATCTGGTGACTGAGCGGATATTAATGGCCCCCAATTCCTTCCTGCGCCTCCAGACTAACAGGTGCCCAGTTCTGCACAGCAAGTTCCTTCCCGGCCAAACCCACCACGCCACACGACCAAACCCACATCGCCACGTGGCCAGTGACCCTTCCCATTGGTTTACATGGGGCATTTATAGGAGAAGTAACACGGCCTAATAACGCTCCCACTTTCCTTACTGTGGCCAGGAAATCCTCATAGCCCTTATGCCATTTACCTTGTGCCTCGATTGAACATGCTGTTATAGGTCAGGTCCATGGGGGCGGACATGATGGTTACTGGCAGGATCAGAGGACACAAACTCCATCTGTTGTACCCTTTAAACATCCCACGCATACCTCTGGTGCTTAACCCCTTGAGTGCCACAGTGGTACGGAACGCATTGCAAAGCAATATGTTGTGTACCCCTCTGGCACTCGGGTTAAGTAGGCTCCTACACTCCGCCTGCATCAGTGTCTCCATTGTCGTACCCCCGCCTCCAGGGACCTGCCGTGTCTTTCTCCCCCCCACACACACACACACCTCCAGGGACCTCTGGTGTCCCCACACACACACACACACACCTCCAGGGACCTCTGGTGTCCCCCCACATACACACACCTCCAGGGACCTCTGGTGTCCCCCCACACACACACACCTCCAGGGACCTAATTAAATGAGTGATCATTTGTCCGCTGTGGTGCTGGGTTGGTGCATACGGCTCTGTTTACACATGGAGGGGGGTGTAGTTTATTTTCCATATATTTCAGGGATCGAGCAGCTACTGTAAGTTTCCGGATACTGACCGGCCTGACACACCCCCCAGTGGTGCAAGTGGATGATGACGGGCTCCTCAATTCGGGGTCACAGACTGGAGTGTCCACTATGGAAGTGACTTCACAGGAGCCGTTCGGGATCAACCAAACCATCATCATATCTGTTCAGGTAAAGTTCATGTCATGTGCTTATTACATCATATTGGTTCAGGTAAAGTTCATGTCATGTGCTTATTACATCATATCGGTTCAGGTAAGTACTTGTCGTGTGCTTATTACATCATATCGGTTCTGGTAAGTACGTGTCATGTGCTTATTACATCATATCGGTTCAGGTGACCGTTTTAGGTGAGTCATCTACAGACCTGTTATCCTTTATTACATAATTTGTCTGGACATTGGGACTCATACGTATAAACGAAAAGAGGTGCGATTCTGGGGCAACCAGCCACTCCATGGGAAACACCATGTTCCCAAATTCCTCTGGATTTAAATGGGGCTCTTAAGTCCCTTACTGTTTGCTGGCTCCAGAATTGATCCACTTTTTCTTTTTGATTATAGCCTTAAGTGTTTGGGGTTCTTTATAGCAGTAAAATGATATATATGGTGCAACATTAACCTTTTAAAGACCAGAGGGTGAACATCGCATTGCTTCACAGTGTAACACAGACCCCTGGTCCTTCAACTCTGAAAGACCAATGACCATACCTGGGAACTCTCCGGATTTGCCCCAGAGACTCCGGTTCTGACAGAGCTTTACCGGGTCTCCGGGGCAGAGGCTGATTCCTCCGGATGTGGGGAGTTTCCCCTCCCGCCCCTTTTACCTAGTGTAAGCCATCTCTTCTCAGATGTGGAATCCAGTCCATAGACCAGACAGATAACAGATGGGGACAATCTTCTTCCTATGAGAACAATGAAAACCCTGCCCCCCTTGACAAGTTTTTCAGGTTTTCCCCTTATCTTAATTGAAGATTGTCCCTCTCTGCAGTCTACCTGGGCACATCCCTTCTGATCTGGTTGAACAGGGGGGGGATACTTTGCTTGTGAATATCTCTTAAACCATAAAGGTTTGAGAGATAAGACTTATCGTTCTTCATGTTTTTTTAATGCCTACAAAATAAAATAAAGATAAAATGAAGTATTACTATCCCTTTAAGTGGCACACACACAATACGCTGTACATGACTAGGAAACCACTCTGTTACAGGTACAAAACTGTAGCTATCGTCACTAATTTCCGTGTATAAATATTACTAAAGGGAAACTACCACCCCGCAAAAACTTTATCTTGATTAAGTCTTCATCTGGCGACTAGCTGCTTAGTAGCGTTAGTCATCAGAAATATTACCTGGTTTAAAAGATTTTCTACTTGCTCTGAGGCGGACAGTAGCAGGAAGCACGGACATCTTGTCATAGTGACGTCTGTGTGCGCAGGTGCATGGACGTCACTATGACAAGATGTCCGTGCTTCCTGCTACTGTCAGCCTCAGAGTAAGTAGAAAATCTTTTAAACCAGGTAATATTTCTGGCAACTAGCGCTACTAAGCAGCTAGTCGCCAGATGAAGACTTAATCAGGATAAAGTTTTTGCGGGGTGGTAGTTTCCCTTTAGTCACTGAATTTGCCGTGTTTGAACCACTGAATTTCTCTGATTGTTATGATGTTCCTTCCCAGGTGTCTCCGGTTTCTTACCTGCAAATTGAGATGAGCCCCGCCCTCTACACCGGAAATGGTCACTTTCTACCTGCGATTCCGCTGGGAATAATGTTAACGTTCTCTGTCCGGTTCCACGACCACACGGGAGAGATCTTTCACGCTCACAATTCGCTTCTTCAGTATGCAATGAACAGGTGAGTCCTTCCACTAGAGTAGGTCGTTAACAGTGATATTATAGGGCTTGACCTGCTGAAGGGTACTTCCACACTGGGAGGTGGTTCAGTCCAAAATAATTACAGTACAGACTGCTTTTATTAACCACTTCACTGCTAAGGACAGCTGGGAGATTCTCCATATACACCTTCTAAGTGATGATTATGTCCCCCAGATGTCCACGTGGAATTTAAGGGGAAATAATGGCTGTAGGACAAACGTGTATAATATGTGTAGTTGCAGTGTAAGATTTCGCACTGTGAGTTAAATTGGAGTGACACGTGTTGGGCATCCAGACACCGAGCCTGAGACAGGAGGAAATAACTTTCTTTGGTTTGTGATCCAGGAGACTAACTCTCCTCCATGCAGACTGCACATGTCTCTTAAATTAGGGCCATCTAGAGTTATCTAGAACTAGACAAAGGGCTAGTGCTATCTAGACTTATTTGGAACTAGACACAGGGACTAGTGCTATCTAGACTTATCTGGAAGTAGACACAGGGACTAGTGCTATCTAGACTTATCTGGAACTAGACACAGGGACTAGTGCTATCTAGACTTATCTGGAAGTAGACACAGGCGCTAGTGCTATCTAGACTTATCTGGAACTAGACACAGGGACTAGTGCTATCTAGACTTATCTGGAACTAGACACAGGGACTAGTGCTATCTAGACTTATCTGGAACGAGACACAGGGCTAGTGCTATCTAGACTTATTTGGAACTAGACACAGGGACTAGTGCTATCTAGACTTATCTGGAACTAGACACAGGGACTAGTGCTATCTAGACTTATCTGGAAGTAGACACAGGGACTAGTGCTATCTAGACTTATCTGGAAGTAAACACAGGGCTAGTGCTATCTAGACTTATCTGGAACTAGACACAGGGACTAGTGCTATCTAGACTTATTTGGAAGTAGACACAGGGACTAGTGCTATGTAGACTTATCTGGAACTAGACACAGGGACTAGTGCTATCTAGACTTATCTGGAAGTAGACACAGGGACTAGTGCTATCTAGACTTATCTGGAACGAGACACAGGGCTAGTGCTATCTAGACTTATTTGGAACTAGACACAGGGACTAGTGCTATCTAGACTTATCTGGAAGTAGACACAGGGACTAGTGCTATCTAGACTTATCTGGAACTAGACACAGGGACTAGTGCTATCTAGACTTATCTGGAAGTAGACACAGGGGCTAGTGCTATCTAGACTTATCTGGAAGTAGACACAGGGACTAGTGCTATCTAGACTTATCTGGAAGTAGACACAGGGACTAGTGCTATCTAGACTTATCTGGAAGTAGACACAGGGGCTAGTGCTATCTAGACTTATCTGGAAGTAGACACAGGGGCTAGTGCTATCTAGACTTATCTGGAAGTAGACACAGGACTAGTGCTATCTAGACTTATCTGGAAGTAGACACAGGCGCTAGTGCTATCTAGACTTATCTGGAAGTAGACACAGGGACTAGTGCTATCTAGACTTATTTGGAACTAGACCCAGGGACTAGTGCTATCTAGACTTATCTGGAAGTAGACACGGGGACTAGTGCTATCTAGACTTATCTGGAAGTAGACACAGGGACTAGTGCTATCTAGACTTATTTGGAACTAGACCCAGGGACTAGTGCTATCTAGACTTATCTGGAAGTAGACACGGGGACTAGTGCTATCTAGACTTATCTGGAACTAGACACAGGGACTAGTGCTATCTAGACTTATCTGGAACTAGACACAGGGCTAGTGCTATCTAGACTTATCTGGAAGTAGACACAGGGACTAGTGCTATCTAGACTTATCTGGAAGTAGACACAGGGACTAGTGCTATCTAGACTTATCTGGAACTAGACACAGGGACTAGTGCTATCTAGACTTATTTGGAACTAGACACAGGGACTAGTGCTATCTAGACTTATCTGGAAGTAGACACAGGGACTAGTGCTATCTAGACTTATCTGGAAGTAGACACAGGGCTAGCGCTATCTAGACTTATCTGGAACTAGACACAGGCGCTAGCGCTATCTAGACTTATCTGGAACTAGACACAGGCGCTAGTGCTATCTAGACTTATCTGGAACTAGACACAGGGACTAGTGCTATCTAGACTTATCTGGAACTAGACACAGGGACTAGTGCTATCTAGACTTATCTGGAACTAGACACAGGTCTAGTGCTATCTAGACTTATCTGGAACTAGACACAGGCGCTAGTGCTATCTAGACTTATCTGGAACTAGACACAGGCGCTAGTGCTATCTAGACTTATCTGGAACTAGACACAGGCGCTAGTGCTATCTAGACTTATCTGGAACTAGACACAGGGACTAGTGCTATCTAGACTTATCTGGAAGTAGACACAGGTCTAGTGTTATCTAGAATGATCAGGAACCAGACACACACTGGTGTTATCTAGAATTAAGTAATGAATTGATAGTGATTTGAAAGTGTGGGCCGTTTGGTGATGTGAATACATAGCGGTGCTCTCTTAGCTTCAGGGCATCTTATGTACCTAATCACTACAACAAGTATCGGAATAAACTACTAGAATCTAATCTGTACAATAAGTGATATACTATTGTTTATTGGGTTCTACTGATACCTGATATTTATACACATGTGATGTATGGTGAATTGTAATGTTGCCTACACCAGTCACACTTGTCTTTTCATTTAAGTTGTTTTTTATGATTTTATTAGTCATTTAATAGAAATTAAGTTGTATTATTACCTTTGTGCCCCCTCATATTTTGGGATTATTCCATATTGCCTTCAGAATAAGGGGTGGGTTTGGTGCTATTATATCTGTTTTTATTTACTTATGTTAGATATAGGATTATGTGTGTGTATGTGTGTGTGTGTATATATATGTGTGTGTGTGTGTATATATATGTGTGTGTGTTTGTGTATATATGTGTGTGTGTGTGTGTGTATATGTGTGTGTGTGTATATATATATATTTTGTCTCATGGTTTTTTCCAGGGATGATTTTGTTCATGTTGGAAAAGGAGTCACAAACAGCACGTTTCTGGTGCGCACGGTGAATGCGGGATTTACGATATTCAGTGTGTGGGATCAGGAGAACCCCGGGATAGCAGACTACGTCCCCATCCCCGTTACAGAACAGTATCGCCCCCTCGCTGGCGGAGGAAGCTGTGGTTGGGGATATTATCTGTTTCGCCTGCACCATTACCAGCAAGGAGGGTAAGAAAGGGCTGTTCCACTCCAAAAAGGGCACAAGGGCAGAATGCTTAGCAGTACCAGAGCAAACCATCTGTATCCTAGGGGACAAATAAACATTTGGCTTTTAACCTCTTGAGTGATTGTTCTCCAGCACTCTGCACTTAAGGGGTTAAAAGTCCCATTTACATAATAATGAATGTTGGGAATGGTTTCCCCCAGAATTGCTCCACTTATCCTTTATACACGTGACCTATAGTGATTTTGATATTGAATTACTAATTGATGGGTTTTTCTTCCGTCTGATCCTCCCCGACCCTATAACAGCGGATCTTGGTGTAATTCAGTAAAACGTTCTCCTCCGCAGGTTCCACAGGCACCTGGCGTTCCTCCTCCAGTGCTGGGCTCCACATTGACCCAAAGACCGGGGTCGCTCTGGCAAAGGATGTTGGGTTTTTTACCATCTACTATGAAATCCCAGGGCTCATAAAGACCTACAGAGAGGTAATAACGTTATGTTCTGAGCTCTATAAACCCCATAAATACCCACTTGATCAACTGCTTGAGAAACCTCCAGTGAACTGTGATATAATGTGTGTGAAAATCTCTGCAGTGAGACTCGCCAGTACATCAGTCCACCGGGTCTCTGATGTGCGCTCTGTGCCCAATTGACCGAGCAGTACTGTGTACCATTTGCTAGTCTAATATTTAATATATAATAAAAATCTAATTGGTTCTGGTTCAGTGTCACGGGTTGTGACTGGAAAACGCTCTATGCCCCCCACCTCCTCATACAACCACTGTTGCCACTGTGTTTATTAAGAAAAAGGCGTAGCCATTGGCTTAGGTTCACTTCCTGCCTCCTCAACCAGCAGCTTCTACATCCTGATGTCCTCCAGCTACTGGTCTTCCAGTCGATTCAGTGGTGAGATCAATAGAGGCAATGTGGGGGAGCAAGAGAGCTCCTCCCCTGCTTCCATCCTACTCCGAGTACTGTTTAGGAATGGGTGAGATTGGGAAACCTTTTCACATAAATGAGGGAGGCTTTCCCACTCGGTGCTTGGGGGTAGGATGGAAGCAGGGGGGCTCTCTTGCTTCCACATGTTGCCCCTATTGATCTCTCAGCTGAATCGGCTGTGAGATCAGTAGCTGGGGGCATTAGTGCCCCCACTACAAGGTCTGACTTTTAATACAAGTAAACTCTTTCAGTGCCACAGACGTGTTGCGTTGGGTACTTCTCTGGAACTTAAACAAGTTAAACAAGCTTCATCGCACAAGTGAAGCTGTACCACACACCTGGTGGTATAATATACATGTGTACAAAATCTGTACAGCAGGGATACAATATAAATGTACATTAATTTGTACAAAATCTGTACAGAATGAATATGAATCCAGTAGAAATCTGTACAATGTGAGAAATCATTACATCAGTACAAAGTGATAAATCTGTACAGTGTGTATACAATATACATCTGCATGAAAACAGTATATATCTGTGCAGTGTGTATCTAAATGTACACAATTACAATATAAATGTGTAGAGTGAATACAGTATAAATGTACGTGAATACAATATCAGTACAGTGTGATATACAATATAAATGTATATGAATACAATGTCTATACGGAGTGATTACAGTATAAATTTACATGAATACAATATCTGTACAGTGTGATATACAATATAAATGTACATTAATACAATGTCTATACAAAGTGATTACAATATAAATATACATGAATACAACGTCCCTACAGTGTGATATACTATATAAATCTACATGAATACAGTATGTCTATACAGAGCACCTGGCTGTTAATTTATCCGTATGAAGACCAAAATTGAATTATTTCCTCAATACAGCATAAACTTCTCTCAGAATGTGTACATAATACAATCATTTTCTGCATACATTTAATTTATCTACAGGAGTGATAAAATGTATGTTTAATATGTCATTAAAATTAGAGTATAGTCTTAGATTGGTCTGGAAAATTGTCTGAAATCTAAACAAACAGGGATAGTGACTTGCTGGGAATCATCTGTGGTGATATCAAGAACAGTAATACAATTTGAATCCCTAACTAGCAGACTGCACACAGCGTTGCCTGTGTGTAAGCAGAGACATTGTTGTAATTGTGTTATTTTAGTTAAAATGGTTGATGAAATGGAGGCGAAAGAGCAGAAGGTAAGGCATTCATGTCAGAGTGGAGAGAGGATGTTGGGTAATGTAGTTTGGTGGTATGTGTATGTTAGTGTGTAGGACATAAGGCAGTGGTTGAAATGTTAGCACAGAGATATAGTGTGAGGGTGTCAATCAATTGGTTCAAAGGGGAGGAAATGTGTCCATTTAGTGAGCAAGAGCCAAGTGTCCAGCGACTGGGAGGAGAGGCAGTGAGGTAAAGGGGAATAAGAGTCACAGGTGAACAGACACAAAGGGGGTTATGCACTAAGGTGTGATAAATAGGTGTTAATATGGAGATCACTTCTCCAGCGATATCACTTCCTATGTTACTGTATAGAGCTGATGCAATGAGATCTCCTAAGCGGGGGAGATCTTAGTGCAATTGCTCCATAGAATAACAGAGGAACTGGAGAAGTCATGACCACTTTATCACACCTTAGTGCATAACTCCCCGTGAGGGGAAGGGGAGTGCGAGTAGAACAGACACAATGAGGGGAAGGGGAGTGTGAGTAGAACAGACACAATGAGGGGAAGGGGAGTGTGAGTAGAACAGAGACACAATGAGGGGAAGGGGAGTGTGAGTAGAACAGAGACACAATGAGGGGAAGGGGAGTGTGAGTAGAATGGAGACACAATGAGGGAAGAGGAGTGTGAGTAGAATGGAGACACAATGAGGGGAAGGGGAGTGTGAGTAGAATGGAGACACAATGAGGGGGAAGGGGAGTGCGAGTAGAATGGAGACACAATGAGGGGAAGGGGAGTGCGAGTAGAACAGAGACACAATGAGGGGAAGGGGAGTGCGAGTAGAACAGAGACACAATGAGGGGAAGGGGAGTGCGAGTAGAACGGAGACACAATGAGGGGAAGGGGAGTGTGAGTAGAACGGAGACACAATGAGGGGAAGGGGAGTGCGAGTAGAACAGAGACACAATGAGGGGAAGGGGAGTGCGAGTAGAACAGAGACACAATGAGGGGAAGGGGAGTGCGAGTAGAATAGAGACACAATGAGGGGAAGGGGAGTGCGAGTAGAACAGAGACACAATGAGGGGAAGGGGAGTGCGAGTAGTACAGAGACACAATGAGGGGAAGGGGAGTGCGAGTAGTACAGAGACACAATGAGGGGAAGGGGAGTGCGAGTAGTACAGAGACACAATGAGGGGAAGGGGAGTGCGAGTAGAATGGATACACAATGAGGGGAAGGGGAGTGTGAGTAGAATGGAGACACAATGAGGGGAAGGGGAGTGTGAGTAGAATGGAGACACAATGAGGGGAAGGGGAATGCGAGTAGTACAGAGACACAATGAGGGGAAGGGGAATGCGAGTAGTACAGAGACCCAATGAGGGGAAGGGGAGTGCGAGTAGAACAGAGACACAATGAGGGGAAGGGGAGTGTGAGTAGAACAGAGACACAATGAGGGGAAGGGGAGTGTGAGTAGAACGGAGACACAATGAGGGGAAGGGGAGTGCGAGTAGAACGGAGACACAATGAGGGGAAGGGGAGTGCGAGTAGAACGGAGACACAATGAGGGGAAGGGGAGTGCGAGTAGAATGGATACACAATGAGGGGAAGGGGAGTGTGAGTAGAATGGAGACACAATGAGGGGAAGGGGAGTGCGAGCAGAACGGAGACACAATGAGGGGAAGGGGAGTGCGAGCAGAATGGATACACAATGAGGGGAAGGGGAGTGTGAGTAGAATGGAGACACAATGAGGGGAAGGGGAGTGCGAGCAGAACGGAGACACAATGAGGGGAAGGGGAGTGTGAGCAGAACGGAGACACAATGAGGGGAAGGGGAGTGTGAGTAGAACAGAGACACAATGAGGGGAAGGGGAGTGTGAGTAGAACAGAGACACAATGAGGGGAAGGGGAGTGTGAGTAGAACAGAGACACAATGAGGGGAAGGGGAGTGTGAGTAGAACGGAGACACAATGAGGGGAAGGGGAGTGCGAGTAGAACGGAGACACAATGAGGGGAAGGGGAGTGCAAGTAGAACGGAGACGCAATGAGGGGAAGGGGAATGCGAGTAGTACAGAGACCCAATGAGGGGAAGGGGAGTGCGAGTAGAACAGAGACACAATGAGGGGAAGGGGAGTGTGAGTAGAACAGAGACACAATGAGGGGAAGGGGAGTGTGAGTAGAACAGAGACACAATGAGGGGAAGGGGAGTGTGAGTAGAACAGAGACACAATGAGGGGAAGGGGAGTGTGAGTAGAACAGACACACAATGAGGGGAAGGGGAGTGTGAGTAGAATGGAGACGCAATGAGGGGAAGGGGGAGTGCGAGCAGAACGGAGACACAATGAGGGGAAGGGGAGTGTGAGTAGAACAGACACACAATGAGGGGAAGGGGAGTGTGAGTAGAATGGAGACACAGTGAGGGGGAAGGGGAGTGCGAGCAGAACGGAGACACAATGAGGGGAAGGGGAGTGTGAGTAGAATGGATACACAATGAGGGGAAGGGGCAGAGATGGATTATGGCTCAATAAGGCCCTAGGCAAGGTACCAGTTTGGGGCCCCACATCTCTTGATACAGTGGTTCTGACACAGAGTGCTGCCAACAGGTACTGGTATTATGACTTCAAGGAAAGTGGGATCAACTGGATGATGCTGGTCTTTTTCAATAAAAAAGGGCATCTGACACAAGATGTTAGTGACAGTAGCAGTAGGGCTTTTGTCTGTGACCCATCACTTGCATCCAGGGCCCCTCATATTGCTCTGGGCCCTAGGCAGCAGCCTAGGTTGACATAATGGATGATCTGGCTCTGGGAAGGGGAGTTTGATTTCAACGGAGGCACAATGGGGGGGGGGGGGAGGTGAGTGTGAGTCAAATGGAGACACAATGAGGGGAAGGGGGAGTGTGTAATATGGTGGAGGGGAAGTCCTTGCAGAAATTCTCAGAGGAGTTGGAGGGCTGTACCAATGGGATAGGCAGTATAGAGGAGATTTGCATAACTCCTCTTTACTGCCACCCCTGGGTGGGTTTGTCTCCTAAGTAGACATAAATTATGTAATGATGCTTCATATATATATATATATAATATTAGACTTCTAGGACCATCAAAGGAAACCTTGTACCCATTATTAGAAAAATTAACTTAAAACAGAAGTAATTTTACAACCTATCCATAGACCACTGGGATTTGGAGCAGAGGCAAACTTTTTTTGGTAAAATGTTTTACTCCTAGAGTACGTATTCCACCTTAAAAGGAAAGTGTTGTTACCTTAAAAATCTGTAGGATATTTTCTCTATACTTCCAAGCAAACACTGGTTATGTGTGATTCTACAGCACTGCCAGTGAGGGCCATTAGCTCTTCCTGTAAAACTATATTAACTTTGTCAATGAAAGCATAGATAACTGTAATTCCTTTAAACAGTTAAACTATATTCTACCTAGTACCAAATATTTCCTAGTTACGCAAATCACACATGATTATGTAAACCTGCAACATTGCTTCTTTTCTTGTATTCCTTGTTAGTACTACAAATTTGAATAACACATTGCCCTACAGGTGACTTCAATCCACTCTTCTAAATCAGCTAAATGTTGTATTAAAATATATAATATATATATCGACATGAAATATATCTAGAATTTACTTTGAACACAGTTCAGTTTTGAAATAACCACTTTATCAAATGGCTCCAAAATCATTTAGTTGTTAAATTGATGTGAAATGTCTCATTTTCATTTTCACTGATCTTGTTTATTTATTTTTAATTTGTGTAATTTCTTTGTCCATTCTTACAGATATTAATACGTGCACCACAAAAAACAAGGGCAGTGGATGCGAATGGAGAAAAGTGCACTTGCAGGCAGCTCATACACATACATTTATTGTGGAAATTGGTGATAAAAGCAGCAATTTGAAAGGTAATTGTAAAAATCTTTATTGTATTTTCTGCCCGAATTGTCTAGGGTGTTATGGCGAGCACCTCTGACTGTCTGCCCAGAACGGCTTTCTTTAAAGGAGCAGTAAACTTTTTTTATGAAAAAATATATATTGTAGAGATTTTCCTATTGAGTAAAATAAGGGTACTCCCACTGCCGAGAGATCTATGTTTCCAGAGTTATTACAGTTTAAACCCATGATTTTTTACATTAGCAGTGCCCTCTAGTGGTCAAATTCTAATTAGATTTCCTGTTAGATTCTAATGGAGAGGAAAGTCAGGAAAGTCAGAGACATAACAGTTCTCCATAGAATGTGATAGAAACTGCCTGTCACTTCCTGTCAGTTAGATCTATCAGGAAGTAAACACAGTAAATTCACTTCCTGTCAGTTAGAACTATCAGGAAGTAAATACAGTAAATTCACTTCCTGTCAGTTAGAGCTATCAGGAAGTAAACACAGTAAATTCACTTCCTGTCAGGTAGAACTATCAGGAAGTAAACACAGTAAATTCACTTCCTGTCAGGTAGAACTATCAGGAAGTAAACACAGTAAATTCACTTCCTGTCAGGTAGAACTATCAGGAAGTAAACACAGTAAATTCACTTCCTGTCAGGTAGAACTATCAGGAAGTAAACACAGTAAATTCACTTCCTGTCAGGTAGAACTATCAGGAAGTAAACACAGTAAATTCACTTCCTGTCAGTTAGAACTATCAGGAAGTAAACACAGTAAATTCACTTCCTGTCAGGTAGAACTATCAGGAAGTAAACACAGTAAATTCACTTCCTGTCAGGTAGAACTATCAGGAAGTAAACACAGTAAATTCACTTCCTGTCAGGTAGAACTATCAGGAAGTAAACACAGTAAATTCACTTCCTGTCAGGTAGAACTAGCAGGAAGTAAACACAGTAAATTCACTTCCTGATTATTTAAACTGCTATAAATGTTTGAATAAAACATCTGACAGTGATGGGAGTGACCTTGTTTTATCCAGCAGGAAATGCTCTATAAAATGTGTTTTCATAAAAAAAAAGTTTACTGCTCCTTTAAAGGAGGAACATTCACCTCTAATACACTTTGCCTCATGTGGATTGGCTTTGTTTTTTTTTTTATTTCTAGGTCTATATATAGATATTTGCAGTACAGCGCATGCATGAAGACTACATTTTAGAGTTAATATCTACTAAAGAATGTACCTAGATAAAAGGAAAAAATACAATCCACATACCATTTTACTAGCTTAATCATATGAGACAAAGTGTATTAGAGGTGACCGTTCCCCTTTAATTGGCACTTGCTAATTAACAAAGTTTTATAAATGTCTTTCATTGTTTTAAACTTTAGCACTTTCTGTATAAAATAATGTGCTTTTAGATATATTGTCTGTATGCGGTGAAAAGTAATGATTCTAACCTAGGCTGTTTGTACTAATTTTAAAAACTCCTCCCCTAGCGCAACAGCCTCCTTTCACTAAGGTGCAATCCATCCCTACTGTAACCACTTCTCCCAAGCAAAAAGACAATCCAGAAACCTAAACAGCTCCGATTTTAACAAAGTATTTTGCCAGTTACGTTCACACACAGACGTTGGCTGGTCTCCTTCTGGACACCAAATTGTTTCACTTTTATCTGAATTGTTTTCTTTCCCATTCTGGGTGCTTCTGTGAACAGACCACACACAGCCATGTTGTATCTCTGGACTCGTTCCTACGCGGGGCAGCTCCAGTGGTTCCTCTTCTGTCCATCCCTGACTACAGGACATGTGAGGAGAATGGGCACGACATAGTCTTCACCCATATAAGGCGGGGCAGCTGAGCTCTGTACTCTCTCTGCTCATGTGTAACCCGTGTGTGTCTGTGGGGTGCTCTTTACACACTGCTGTTTGCATTCATTCTTCTGTGGGCCATGGCTACACTCTTACTGTACTGATTCAGTGAATTGTTATTACCGCCGTACTGTCCTCTGGTACAGATCACTGCTATGGTTCTTTCTGGAGAGAGAGACGTAAATGGAGTATTTACGCCTTTCAATCTCTACATCAGAGTCTTCCCTCACCTTGTGGCTGGGAGAGAGATAGGATAGTAGTGGCATCTTTGTACCACTTTTAGCCACCATTTTGTTCTGAGACTGGCTTTCAACAGTGCTGTTATGGAGGGACGACAGCATTAGTGGCTTGCCTTCCTGCCCTGTGCTTTTTCAGATTGTGATGGCGATGTGGGCAGTCATTTTAGCACCTTTCTGTCTTGGAACTGCCACCGCTTTTTTCTGCACTAGGGATGGACAAGGTTACTAGGTGGACAACCTTACTGTGTAATCAGCAGAAAGCCACTTCTTCCTGAACGATAGTGCTGGAGGATGACCATAACCACCCCATGCGTCACTAGGGGCTCTTTACACTGTAGATCTGGTGATGGAGGATTTTCCTCCCTGCAGTCTGTCCGTTGCCTCGTTACTCTCGTTGAGAGATGATAGTGGGGAGTGATGTGCACAGTTTTGCCTCTTTGGTGAAGCACCTCTTTGTAACCGTTTGTGGCCCACAGGGCAGATATAAGTGATTGCTTCCTATATTCCTATGGCAGGGAGGGAGATAGAAGTGTGTTATTAGTACAGTGACATGGTCTTACACAAAACCTGGGGACAGCCTGATACTAGCTTAGGTCTGATTTGTATACTCTATAGGTGCATGTACAGAGAACTGCAGCAATATCCTGCTCCTTCCTATGAACAGATCATTATACTCTCGAACCTCTGTGCCATTCCTCTGCCTCTCATTCATGCAGCAACAGGCCACCCAGTTGTTTGCATAACAGACCCTGAAAGAGTTGATTTTAAAGGGTTACTCCTTTAATGAGCTGATAGACTTATTGGACCGGAAAGGGTTACCTCTTAATTTACTGGGTAATGTACCATAAGAGTTAACTTATTTACTGTGGTACCAATAGAGTCACCACATTACTGAGAAAAGTATTGTAAAAGAGTGCTAGAAAAATCTTGAACGATTCTACAAGTATATAAGTAACAAAAAGGTTATGGTTGATATTGGTCCACTTAAGGCTGAGAGAGGTAGCATTCTATTACCTACACTCATTATTGGCACCTGTTTTTTGGTTCCATTTTCTTTCGGTAATCCTGTACTTCTCAGAGTTGAGGTGTAGAAGCCACAATGACCGTTTCAAAACGATCATTGTTTGAACTAAAGCAGTGCAGAATACAGTATACAGCATAGAAATCCGACATAAAGTGCCCCCTTCAACATTTTAACACCCCCCCCCCCCCCCCCCCTTGTTCCAGAAGGATAGGTGACCCATGGGCCGACTTTTTAAATAAATCACATAAAAATCTATGTTTAACACAGGTTATATGCCCTTTTTGTTACGGTTTAATGATTCAGACCTCGAGGGGGAATCAGGACCTCTCCTGTCTGAATCATTAAACATTAATAAAAAGCTTTATTACAAAAGTCGCCACATGGATAATCTATCCTTCTGGATAGATGATCCATGTTATGGGGGGGGGTGTCATGAGGGGTCCTGGTGCCTCCCTCGAGGTCTGAACAATACATTTAATATACATGTAACAAAAAAAGAAGAAAGCACATATAACATGTGACGCATAAGTTATATGGGCTTTATTAAAGATTCCGGCAATTGTTGCTTGCATTCATCACCTCTCCTTCTGGATAGGTGATCAATGCTAGGGGGTATCAGGAGGGTTCCTGATATCCCCTTGAGGTCTGAACTGTTTGAAAAAAAAAAATTACAATTTAATAAAAAAATAAAAAAATTAATACGCATATACAGGCAAGGTATACAGCTGCATACCTTGCCTATTAATGCTATGAGTACCAGAGGGGTAGCAAACACTTTGCAATGCGTTGCTACCTCTCTGGTACTCATAGGGTTAATTATACAATACAAATACAATGAGGGCCATGTCGTAAATAATTGGAGAAGAACAATGTCGAATTTAATGGAGAAAGAGTCATATGAGCACAGTAAGTCGAATTGTCAAGGGGAAGGGTTAAAATGTTGAATGTGAACAATATTTGTTGAATTAAAATGGTGAAAGAAAGCACTGTGAATCGAATATCAAATGGATGGTTAAAATGTTGAAGGGGGGCACTCTGTCGGATTTTGATAATGTGGGGAACACATCTATCACTAAACTTGATTTTTCTGCCTATTTCCTTGGACTTGACATTTTGCACGTTTTTTTTAGGCGGTGGTTGAATAGAAGCAGACAATGCCAGTTTTGTTAGTTCGTAGAAATGTGCTGTCTACGCCGGTTTTGTTTCACTGTGGTTCTGCAATAGAATACCGGCGTAACACGTTTGCAAAATACACGGGGCTTGTTTTTAATATAATGCCGTTTTTAGCTCGGGTAATAGAATGGAGCCCGAGATGTCTAAGGGGCAATATGATTGCCATTTATTAATATATTCGAGGTCAGTACAAATAATTTTCTGATGAACCATTTACTCAAAGAGCTGAGCAAATAAAAAAACAAACAAAACAAGAGGACGTCCATTAAGAGTAGAAGAAACATCATTCTACCGTTTGGAGTCGGAAAGGAATTTTCTTTACCAATTTAAAGGCCAATGAGATAACTCCGTGGTAAATTCCCTGACTATGGAGCCTGTTCAAACCTCAAGGTTGCAGGTTCGAATCCCGGCAGGGTCAACTCAGCCCTTCATCCTTCCGAGGTCGATAAAACGAGTACCACTGATTGGGTAATAACATCTATTATTTCAGCTGCCGATTTGGTTAATTCCGAGAGCGTGCGCTGGAAGCTCTTTCAGTCCCACTGGGAGAAAGGTGATTATATAAATACTAGTTATTATTCTTATTAATTGGAAATGGTTTCAATGTTTTATTTTGTTTTGGGTTTTTTTTCTTTTGTTTTTTCTTGCCTTCCTTTGGATCAACAGGGGTGGTATGGCATGGGTTGATATTGATGGATGCAAATCTTTTTTTCAGCCTCCAACTATATTACCTTAGTACTGTGTTACCATATTACTACGTTACTGTGCTTTGTAATAACAGCACACTAAACGATACAAAAGGGGGTTACCATACCCCAATGGCACTGTAAACTTTTCCTGCCTTATTTGAAATGACACTGTAAAGGCAATGTCTGTGCCCAAATGTGTTAGCCTTTTTAAAAGTGTAATTATTAAACTATTTAGTAGTTGTGCGATAGAGATTACCAGCTCAGTTTATTAAGTTATTGCACTAAAAACCACTTCCATGATATGGATAAGATACCATTTTGTTCTGTAGAGCTGTAGAACGTTACCAGTTTGATCAATGAAGTAATGTTACTCACAGCATGAACTCCTTGCTTATTGACTAATGGTGCAGGAATGGTTTCCATCTGGAGAGATTGTCAGAATACTGAAGGAGTTTCTGGGAGGGGAGGTCTTTGATTTCTTTCTTTCTTTTTTTTTTTTCTTTTCCATTAAGTAATATATATTTTTTTTCTTTTTACCAAAAGAGTTATCAAAGCCAGTGAGTGATAATGCTGAAAGGGTTTAGCCATTTCATCTCCTGTTGTTAGACCACTAGCACAATTTCTTTGTCTTCATTTTCATAAAATGTGGAGGAGCTCTGAGGAGACGTTGCCATCCCAATCTCCTCTCATGCCAGTGGGTACTGCATGATTGGTGGTTCTGAGGAGAATGGCTGCCATGTCTGTTGTGCCTTGGGTTCAGCACCTCCCTTCAGAAAGTCTTTTTACCCTGACAAAAATCTTTCCAGTCTGTTCATACTCTCTACAGCCTCCGCAAGCCAACAATTCAGGGCCAAATGAAGCTGCTGTAAACCTTGTTTACACCATGGAGGCAATTTAATTGTCCCAGTGCCCATGAGACCACTGTAACTGGATCTTCTTACTGGATCTTCTTCAGAAAAGGGAACAAGGATTACAAATACCTGAACTAGTACACATCTGGCAGTCTCCAGGGCGGTGGCTAAACAGGTAGAACTTTGTGTGGGGTGGACTTTTCAACCCAGACCTGGAAAGAGATCACCACGGACACCTGCCCATCTGTCTGGGGAGCAGTTAATGCCCATCTGTCTGCCCATGGATTCAGCACGCTCTATAAATGTGCTGAGCTGAATATGGTCTCCCAATCCCTCATGACTGCGGTTGCTGACATTAACCAGCAAGACAGAACCTGGAGCAAGATGATCTAGTCGGAAGTTGAAAAGTTCCTGCACGGGGCAGAAACGTATATATTACAACCCTATTGGCTATTTTCCTTCCAGGTGTAGTGTATTGGGAGTTAGAGAAAATCATCTGAAAGACACTGAATCCAAGTGATTAGGAGCTGAAACGGGACATCTTCAAAGAGATTACCTCCCAAAAGGGAATTCCCAAAACAGACCTGGTGGCTTTGCATCAGACTGCAAAACTCCATATCTTCTCCTCATAGGAGCTAGAACTCAGGGCCTTGACTGTGGATGCAATGGTGTTTCTGTTTAACTTCAACCTAGGAATTTCCTTATTCTTCTTAAAATGCTCAGCGTATTTACATATCATATCCAAGACATCCATGTTCTCACACACTAGTAGAGGTCCATATAACACTGTTGCCAGGTGTACAAACTTGGTACATCATATGTTATCAATCTGACCAATCTTGTTTTTACAGCATAGATATTGAGGCTTCCATCTTGAAACACAAAAAGCCTTCTTGACAATGTCATCCAAACCATGCTGAAAGTGAGACAACATGGTCTTGGGCACAATATACCACATAATCTGGATGATCTGTTTTGCTTGTGTGAACAAGGTGTCTTGGTGTCTCATCACTTCCACAATTGTATTCAAGTTGTAGCTGGAAATGACCTCTAGCTCAGTTCACTCGAGGTCCAAGTTTCTGCCTTGCCAATGTTCTTTTAATGACAGATTTGTGCATATATTGTCAATTCTGACTTACTTTTGTGGGGTGGCATGTGTTGCTTCCTCTTCCCAAGAGCCATATCTTCCTTGGGATCTAATTTTTGTTTTGCGAGTGTGAAAGACTGAACCTTTGGAACAATTGTCTCCCACATCTCTAATATCTCACATGTGCATGGTTCTACTGTCAGGGGAGTCTCTGAGCTGAGAGTTCTTATGCGGGTCATCTTGTTTAATTACCCATCTAGATAAAGCAGTTTTAAGAACCATTCTTGCTTTTCAACACAAAGTTATATCTATATTCCATATTAACTAAGAGTTAGTTATGTCTCAATCCACTCCACAAAAAGAACAAATAAACATTTGTGATCAGATGTGTCGACAGTCAGATCTTCTCAGTCATGCCAGATGTTCTATAATTAGTTGGTGAACTATATGCCCATGTTTCATAATCGATGAGCAAGTCCCAGGCCCTCCAACACCGTTTTCTGCAGACCAACTTTGGAAAGAAGCCACTTGGTCATCTGTCCATACGTTTTTTGAGCTCTAGAATGTTAATGTACTTTATTCAGGGGGTGAACGTCCGGCAAGCTGTAGTATTTAAATCAACTTCTCTGCCCTGAATGCTTTTTTGGGAACTGCTTTGGGACACCCCCATGGTCATCCTTTGGATGCTAGAGAATATAATGTATCTGCATATAAAATCCCCTTTTCACCCCATAAAGCAGCATTTTCTTCTGCAAGTGCATACTTCCCTTCATGCTTCTTACACTTCTTCCACCTTAACCCCCTTGGGTTCTAGACAAGACTCGCACGTTGCTTTGCAATGCGTTCAAGATATTGCCAGCATCCAAAAGGTGAATCTACTTATTTCAATCCCAGTTATAATGTTAAGACATAATATGCAGCTCTTTGGTTTACTTGAGGGCCACATGTGGCCCTTAGGGGTCATTCTAGTATTACAATACATTTCTGCAAAATTGTGTGTTACGAAATATTCAATGGTTTAACCCTTTAAAGTCCAGAGTGCTGTGCAGTGCATAATGAGTTAAATAGAAGCCAATGCTGTAAACTACTACTAGATTAAATGTGTTGAAAATGCTGTGAATTCAGAATAAATTTGTGAATTAACAAAAAGGGTTCATTTTCCAGGTCTGTGTTCCTCTACTCAGTTAGAAGCAATTCAGCGTCTTCACCCAGAGAACATGGTCACTTGTCACCTGCAGTTCAATGACCCTAAACTAGAAGTCAGTCCCAGCGAGATCTTCGTTACCTCTCCGGGGTTCGATGTGGATTCAGGTGAGCGTCTTTTACTAATCCCCTGATTTTCATGGCTAATAATTCCTCTAGAATTGCATAGTAAAACAGTAGGAAAGGTGCGTCCATTGGGAGACACGGGGACCATGGGGTAAAGGTTCATTTCATTGCCCCTGTGTTAAAGGATCCTCCACTAGGAGGCAGTACACTTAAACAGTTAACCCAATAGTAGAACAGTAACTCCTACCTTTCCTTTGCCCTAATTTACCCCTACTCTCCTAGTTTTTTAGTTTTGATTAGTGTCCTCGTACACAGGGCTAGGTCTCTCTCTGAAGACATAATTTTGCTATATCTTCCAGCTCTGTTCTGAGCTGTACGTAGCCCAGGTACACCATATTATTTTCTCATACACTTCATATTATATATAAGTTCTCTATATATCTTCATATTGTGCTTATTGCCTTCTGTTGTCAGACACAGGGCTCTGTCCCTGTATCTGGTTTGTACTTGGAGGGCCAACCATTACCTGTCTGATAGCCAAATTCTTATATCTCGGAACTGCATTCATATCCACTCATCGCGCATCTGTTGGGTAAGTTTTATTCCTGTTGAAGACGCTTTATCTCTAGACCAGCGATTCTCAAAGTTTGTCCATGAGGCATACTGAAAGGGCAGATGTCCCTGCTCGTTCACAGTTGGGTAATCGGTTGCTCTGCCATTTTGATTGCACTGCCTGTACTTATTTAGGAATATCATTAACCCTTTGAATGCCCAAAAGGTATTCTCCATGGATACTTATCTGGCACTCAAAGAGTTAAAACCTGACATGTTAGTGTGTCACAAGGAGTGTAGCTAAGAATCACTGTTCTAGACTATTCTGAGGAGGTGAGTCACTGTGTTGAGCCCAGGGATGGTGATGTAAGACAAAATAGAAGCAATTTCAGCTCCATTTTCTTTACTTTTTATGCCTGCTCCAAGTGCAAATGAAAAATGAAAGGCAGCCAGACTATCTACACTGCACATGCTTCCGTCCAGACCACACTTCGTCCTGTAGCCTCTCCTATCCCTGCAGCAGCGCAGTCATTTATTTCCCAGCTTTCCACCTTTGCTGCAGAACCTGACTGGGCAAGTCTATTACCAGTTTACCAGACTCAACAAAAAAGGTCCTCTGCAGTTGGCTAGCTATGTCTCCTCACACTTTATAGCAGAGGACTACCCCTCCAAGTCCAGAACATGTCACCACCTTTTTAATGGACAAAGCTTTCTCTGTGGCGGAGAGAACTGTAGGGAAATGGGCAGAAAGTCACAAGGTGTCATCCCATCCATGTCAGAGGTTAACAGACTGGATGAAGAAGATTGTCATATAATTAGAAGCAACAACCAGAAGACCCCATATTGCCTGTAAAAGATGCTGCAGCCTTCAAGAACCCACTGACAAGAAAATTTAAATTGCTCTAAATATTATCGTTTTTGTTTCTGGGGCAATTCTTAGACAGCCTTTGCCTCTGTTTGGGTGTGTTGAGCCATGGAGTCCTAGGTCGATCAACTCAAGCTGCTCAAGGGGATGCTCCCAAGGAAGAGATCCTTCATCTTACATTCCTTTTTCAAGACGCTAATTCCTATACTAATGAAGTGGTACTTGTGATGGCTTTGTCAGACAGATGTTCAGCTGCATTGGTTGCCACACATAGATCTTTGGGGCTGAAGATTTGGACAGCAGTCCCATCTATATATAAAAAAAAAATCTCTACTGACCATTCCATTTTCAGGTAGCTTCAAGAGCACATTTTCCAGGCAGACCTCTTCACAATCTGCCAGCATGCAAACAAGACAAAATTGATCCAGCAAAGCAAAAGGCAAACACAAGCTGGAATCTATTAAACTTTGCTATGTATGTATGTATGCATGTATATTTTTATTTATATAGCGTCAACAGGTGTACTACGTCAAGGTTGTGTTGTGAGTCCTCCCCCCAGATCCTTTGTTGGAGACCCAAAACATCAATGAAGGGATTCCATTTATGATGATTGGGTACTCAGTGACAATGCCATTTTATCATATTCACTTCTCCTCTACATCACTAAAACATTTTTCATGTTCCAAAAGAGACCAACAAAGCTACAGCCATTCGGCATGCAGTTTTCCCTCTTTTAACTTCAGTGGCAATTGCTTACATTACAAAACCTAAAAGTTTCCAGGGGTTCTACTCCATTCTTTTAGAACCTAAAAATACTGCTTCAGAGCAGTCCTCAACTCAAGACCCTCATTAATTATCTAAAGGTTTACAGATACAAGATTGAATCCATCAGGTCTGTCATTGCTGCCATGAAGCTGGAAGAATTCCTCTTCTCTTTAGATATAAAGGACACATACCTCCACATACTGATTTGGCCAATTTTGCCCTTGTCAGTACTCTTTCAAAGTAAGGCTGGGGACATCCTGGAAATTCAAACTTATTGCAATGTACGGCTCGTGTGTCCCCTCCCTATAGAGACCTAACACCTCCTCGGTATTTGAACGTGGTTCTTAAAATTATTACGATCCAATCCCTTTGAATCACTGTCCTCTGAAATATCTTGTGTGTAAGACCATTGTTCTTATTGCTGTTTTCTCTACCAGAAGAGTCTCAGCTCTGCTCTTACAGAATCCCTCATCGGATCTTTTATCAAGATAAAGCAGTATTAAAGACTACTAACCCCATCAGTGGTGCAGGTTTTGTTTTTCTTTTAATATTTTTTTTCTATCAATCTAGGCAATGTTGAGAAGCCCAAGCCCACCAAAACTTTTAGCTTATTCTATGGTGGTCAGTTGTATGTCCTGTCACGCCAGTCTTCCTAAGAGTTAGACAGTTCAGCTATGCCCCTCTTGAGGTTCCTCCTCAGGAGGCAGAGCAGTTAGCAGAACACCGTCTACTTCCACTGATCAGGAGTCCATATGGGCCCTGACATCTCTAGCAGGATTCCAGGCCCTTGTCAACCTTCCTTCATCCATCCAGTATATATTGGATCAGTTGGATAAGGGGCCCCATTTTTCCATCAGAAAATAGACCTGTTCTCCTGGAGCAAGGATGAGACGGGATGAGGATGCAGATGATTTTTCCCTCTTTCTTTCCCAGGGCTCCCCTAGATAGAGCCCCTGGGGTCCTTATGGATGGTCTGATTCGGACAGTGTTAGAGAGCCACCAGATTAGAGGGTCTCTAGGGAACTTCGTCCACTCAGGACATTTGTAGGTGGCGAAAAACATTCTACTCGCTTCCCTCCTTATATTTCTTTAAATCAGATTAATTTAAGTGACGGCTTGTATCAACCTTCAAGGAGGGACCAGAAGCGCACCCGTTTTGTCCAAAGTTCCTTGAATTCTCTACTGGGTGGAGGCTTATGTGCTGGCTATATCAGCAACTAACATTCCAAGACCAGACAATGTAGAGGTGGACTACTTCAATTTTTGGTGCCAGGGCCCTGGAGAGTGGAAACTAAAACTGTCTGTTTTCAATTCTAAAGTTCAGAAGTTGGGTCTTCCTGTTGTAAACCTCATTGCCCCTTGAGTGAATTGAAAGGTTCCCCAGTTCTTTCCAGGTCCAAAGACCCACAGGCCATAATATTGGACACAATAGTGATTACTTGGCTGTTTTCCCTGGCTTACCTGTTTTCCTCATCTGCCCTTGATCCCCTGGGTGTTGAGAGAAATCTAGATAGGCCAAGAGCACATAATTCTTGTAGCGCCTCATTGGCCTTGCAGAGCTTTGTTCAGGGATCTGATCGCCCTGCCATAAGCCTGTCTCATCCACGATTCACCATTGGGTCTGGTCATTGTTTTTCAGGTGTTGTGAAGAAAATGCCTCGTGTTAATGTCCTTTTTTTTTTTTTCCTGCCGGTGCTTTTGGCATTCTTTCAGGTCTTTCTCTACAAGGGTCTTCATCTTAGCTCCATCAGATTTCTATTTTATCAGTTCTTTTACGAAACTTATTATTCTGTTACAGGATGGTCAGACCTTCTTTCCAAGGGTAGCACGTCCCTATCCCAACTTTAGGGATCCTGCTTTCTCATGGCCTCTGTCTCTTCGTATCTTTAGTCTTAAGACCTTGTTCCTTGTAGAAATTGTCTGGTGAGTAGCTGAGATGCAGGCTTTGTCTTGTGGCGAGTCCTTTCTGACTGATAAGGTGGTTTTACATACGCCTTTTGAGTTTCCTCCCAAGGTGGTTTCAGATTTCCATATTAATCAGGAGATTGTGCTTCATTCTCTGTTTTGCTCTGAGAACAGGATCTTTGCTGTTGTAGTTCTCTGTCTTAAATACTATGTTAATTGTACTGAATCTTTTCACTAGTTGTATTCACTCTTGTCATCGATGAGGGCCCGCTTGTGGGCCAAGAAACATCTTAGGTAATCGTGGCCTCCTTAATCAAGGTGACCATTCGCCAGGCCTGTGTCATTAGAAATAGGCCACTTACCCTTTCAGGTAGCAGTACATTCCACTGGACCTACATGTATTAGGCCTCTAAGGAGCTTCACACACTGGTGAAACTGTATAGACTCTGTGTGTTGACCTTGGCAGTAGCTAGGTTCAGGATAAGTCCGCCAGGCAGTAGGTAACCTTTCTTCTGTCTCATAGCTTGGTGTAGTGGTATCTATTGATATCTGAGGCTCCTGGTTGTTTTGGATTTTGACTTTGGAGGGTCTGGTTTTGTGTTTGGCTGTTTTTCTCCCACTCCCTGCAATTTTGCTTGGGAAAGCTTTGGTGTGTTCCACAGTGGATGAAAGAGAAAAGGGGATCTTTGTGTATTAACCGATAAATCCTTTTCTCCTAGTCCTTGTGGAACACAGGCATCCCTCCTAGAGGAAAAAACTGTAGTTTGCATTCCGGGCAGGAGTGTCCTCGTTTTTCTCTGGTGTGGTGGCTACCTTCCTACCCTATTTCTTTTCTTTGCTTTACGCAAAAATAGTGCTGCTGCTGATAGGAATGGGTTAAGCAGAGCTGACGGAGTTTCCTTCTCCAGGGAGTGTTTGTCTGCAAGTTCCCTGCCTCCAAATGGTAGCTACTTAAACCAATGGTTCCTGTGTATTATACCCAAGATTTTAGAAGAAAACAAGAATTCTCATGTATAATATGCACCCTTGTTTTCCCCCACTACTCACAAGTGTTTTGGGCTCTGAGTTCCTCCCTCCACCAACCTCAATATGCTCCGACCCTTCCCTAGTCAACTGGGAAAACTGCACAGCAGGTGACATGCTTACATGCTTTCATTTTAAGACAATGGAAATGCCCATTGAGGACTTTGAGGCCCTCACAGAGCACTACCATAGATCCAATGTGCAGAGATCTATGCCCTGAATCTATAGTAGTGCCCTGCAAGGATCTTAAGGTCCTCAACGGGAATTCTCATTGGCTTATAATAAAAGGTCCTCACAGGGCATTGCTGGAAGCGACTGCAAATGCACCCATGTGCAGCTATTACCAGAGGGGTGAGTAGCAGGAGGGGAGCTTTGCGCAGATTAAGTTGGATGGAGGAACAGGGGAGCAGAAAAAGGTTTTTATCTCGTGTATAATACACCCCCACACACACACTTTTCACATAAAATTGTGCGTATTATACCCAAGATTTTACGGTTCTCCCACTGCTAGAAGACTACACTCTCCACTGTAAGAATGGGAGATACTGTGGCTCTCCAGAATCTGAGCGCAGCCTAGCACCACTTCTTAACAAATAGAAAACTTCAGTTTTATAAAAAATTATAAAAGAAACTTTGAGCTGTAATTTCTGAATAAAAAAAAACCCTATATGTGAGATACAGGGATATAAAATGTAAAAATGTTTCCATAATTTACCCTGTTCTTTTAACCTACTTTGTCTGAACTGAGTGAGCGAGTACTAATGAGGACTATTTCTCCTCCTGGTGTTTAGGCCATTACACATGTTCCCTGACCAGACAGAAGCTTTCCGAGAGCCAAGTGAAGCATCTCAGCATGGGGGATACGTCTCTCATCATCACGGCCTCCGTACAGGGAAGTCACATGTACAGAGAGCAAATCGGGGCCCGCGTTCCCATTCATCCAGGTTTCTATGCCAGTCAGAAAGAAATAGTTCTGAGCAATTTTTATACATCGTCTGATCTGAAGATATTTGGAGCTGCTGAGATGCTAGAAAACCTAGAGGTGAGAGGATCATTTACATGAAATGTTCATTTGTGTACAGACCACAGTGGGGAGAGGATAGCAGCGATATTATCATGTGGGAAGGAGGCAAGATCTCTGTTTACAGAACACGATGGGGAGAGGAGACAAGCAGGCTTGACATAAAGGAAGGAGAGGAGGTTAATGCTATATAGAGATCACAATAAGGAGAGGAATGTATCATGCTTGACATACACATCAAGATTGAAAAGGTATGCAGCAGGCTTGACATACAGGAAGGAGATGAGGTCTCTGTTGAGTACGGACCACAATGGGAGAGGAATGTACCAGGCTTGACAGGCAGGAAGGAGATGAGGACCATGATGGGAGAGGAATGTACCAGGCTTGACATGCAGGAAGGAGATGAGGACCATGATGGGAGAGGAATGTACCAGGCTTGGCATGCAGGAAGGAAATGAGGTCTATGTTGAGTACAAACCATGATGGGAGAGGAATGTACCAGGCTTGACATACAGGAAGGAGATGAGGTCTATGTTGAGTACAAACCATGATGGGAGAGGAATGTACCAGACTTGACATACAGGAAGGAGATGAGGTCTATGTTGAGTACAAACCATGATGGGAGAGGAATGTACCAGACTTGACATACAGGAAGTAGATGAGGTCTATGTTGATTACAGACTACGATAGGAGAGGAATGTACCAGGCTTGACAGGCAGGAAGGAGATGAGGACCATGATGGGAGAGGAATGTACCAGGCTTGGCATGCAGGAAGGAGATGAGGTCTATGTTGAGTACAAACCATGATGGGAGAGGAGTATACCAGGCTTGACATGCAGGAAGGAGATGAGGTCTATGTTGAGTACAGACCATGATGGGAGAGGAGTGTACCAGACTTGACATGCAGGAAGTAGATGAGGTCTATGTTGAGTACAAACCATGATGGGAGAGGAATGTACCAGGCTTGACATGCAGGAAGGAGATGAGGTCTATGTTGAGTACAAACCATGATGGGAGAGGAATGTACCAGGCTTGACATACAGGAAGGAGATGAGGTCTATGTTGAGTACAGACCACGATGGTAGAGGAATGTACCAGGCTTGACATGCAGGAAGGAGATGAGGTCTATGTTGAGTACAGACCACGATGGGGGAGGAATGTACCAGACTTGACATGCAGGAAGGAGATGAGGTCTATGTTGAGTACAAACCATGATGGGAGAGGAATGTACCAGGCTTGACATACAGGAAGTAGATGAGGTCTATGTTGAGTACAAACCATGATGGGAGAGGAATATACCAGGCTTGACATACAGG
Organism: Rhinophrynus dorsalis; assembly: GCA_037306005.1. Taxonomy (NCBI): domain Eukaryota; kingdom Metazoa; phylum Chordata; class Amphibia; order Anura; family Rhinophrynidae; genus Rhinophrynus; species Rhinophrynus dorsalis. The sequence continues at coordinate 2,430,370 of CM074722.1, read as the reverse complement.
AAGTAGATGAGGTCTATGTTGAGTACAAACCATGATGGGAGAGGAATGTACCAGACTTGACATGCAGGAAGGAGATGAGGTCTATGTTGAGTACAAACCATGATGGGAGAGGAATATACCAGGCTTGACATACAGGAAGTAGATGAGGTCTATGTTGAGTACAAACCATGATGGTAGAGGAATGTACCAGGCTTGACATACAGGAAGGAGATGAGGTCTATGTTGAGTACAAACCATGATGGGAGAGGAATGTACCAGACTTGACATGCAGGAAGGAGATGAGGTCTATGTTGAGTACAAACCATGATGGGAGAGGAATGTACCAGGCTTGACATACAGGAAGGAGATGAGGTCTATGTTGAGTACAGACCACGATGGTAGAGGAATGTACCAGGCTTGACATGCAGGAAGGAGATGAGGTCTATGTTGAGTACAGACCACGATGGGGGAGGAATGTACCAGGCTTGACATGCAGGAAGGAGAGAAGGTCTGTGTTGAGTACAAACCATGATGGGAGAGGAATACAGCGGGCTTGACATACAGGACAGAGACATGGTCTGTGTTGTGTATAAACTTGATTGCTGCAAAACAACTTTGGAATATAAATATAATAAGCAAATTGTACCAGTAGTCTGGGGGAAAGTTAACTGCTATTAAAAAAAAAAAAAAAAGACTTGTAGCGAGAGGCTTTATTTTTTTTGGGAGGAGAAGACCTGTTGGTAATGAGTTCTGTTGTATTTAAGATGTCAGTTCAGTATGGCTGTCTAGGAGATTGTTCCCGCAAGGTACAGGTCCATGTGCCTCTCTGAGGAAGGGGTAAGCAACCTTTGGCACTCCAGCTCTTTGCAGAATGGGGATTGTGGTCTACAACAGCTGGAGAGAGAGTTTGTCTAACCCTGGTTTAAGGTAAAAAGATTGAGGGTTATTGGTGAAGGCTTCATAGTCTAGTTTTGCCACAATATAATATGGGGTTCGCTTACTGACTGTGGAGAACTATTGTCCATATAACACAAGATTAAGGTCCCTTAACAGTTCCACAACAGTTCTGGTGGGACGGTGAGAGGTGTCAACTTCATCAGGTCACATGGACTATAGCAGGTGCTAAATCCAAACCACAAATAAACCTAATAGATTAATTTTTGTAAAATAATTCTAAAGTTCTAGGTTAAAGAAGAGTTTCATATTTGTTTCTTGAATGTAGTCTGCAGTATTCATAATAACAACAGCCCTGCAGGCTTAATGACAATGTCCTGGTTATTCTTTAGTGACTGTACGGCTTTCTGTTCCTTGTGGGTTAAGTTGGGTGTTGGTTCACATTGTTTCTCCAGTATTTCTGTAGTAACTCTGTTCCTGAAGCTCTCTATGTATCTGTCCGGTGTAGGGTTATTTCCTGGTTTTGGAGTTCAGGTGGATCTTTTTGTGGGTGCATTGACATTGTGATGTTGCTCTGTGGTGTTGGTATCATCATTATCTCTTTTGTCATAGAAGAATTCCTTGAGTCTGCGTTTTCTGAAAAATTCCTCCATGTCCCTGCAGAGTGTTACCTTGTCCACAGGTTTAGTGGGACAGAATGACAGGACTTTTGAAAGTACAGATGCTTCCTCTCTGCTTGGTTTGTGTGTGGACAAGGGGGGAGCTGTTATTATGAATACTGCGAACTACATTCAAGAAGCAAATAGGCAACTCTGTGATGAAACATACTATATGAAATTTCAAAAGGATCCCACAAAAAATATACAAAACAACTCAACATGATCATAAAAGAACTGCCCTCCAACATTGGAGAACAGATAAGGCCCCTAATACCAGCAGATCCATGTTACTAAAAATACACAAAGAAGGAAACCCGGGAAGACCCATCATTTCAGGAATTGGCACACAGAGAATATCTCTGGCTGGGTAGAAAATACCCTGAAACCCCTAGTGAAACGAACACCCAGCTTCCTTCAAGACACCATGGATCTCTTGAACATTCCATTCCAGAGAGCACCATCCTGGCCATTGTGGATGTAGAATCTGTTTACATCAACATTCCACACACAGATGGCATAGCAGCATGCCAAGAATAACTGGAAACACAGCCATGGAACCAGTAATAAAACTCATACAGTTTATACTCCCCCACAACTACTTCAAGTTTGGACAGGACCTCTACCTTCAGAAAATGGGGACTGCAATTGGTACCAGAATGGCACAACAATATGCCAACTTGTTCATGGCAAAGTTAGAAGAGGACTTCCTGTCCACCTGCCAGAAAAAAACCTCTGGTCTATCTCCATTACATAGATTATGTTCTTATCATCTGGACAGCCAGTGAAGAGGAACTTCTCAAACTCCACAAAAATTACAATGCATTCCACCCCAATATCAACCTAACACTCAGTCACTCATGCACAAACATTAACTTCCTAGACACGACTATCAGTATTCAGAATAACGCCATCCACGCATCCTTATACCGTAAACCAACGGACAGACCAACCTACCTGAAAAATGATCGCGTTCACCCAAAACACACAAAGAACTCCATCATATATAGCCAGGCCATCAGATACCACCGCATCTGTTCTGACATGACGGACCGTGACAAGCACCTCTAGAAACGCAGAGGAGACTTTATAACACAGGGTTCAGTGCAAGGATTATTGACAGTCAGAAACAGAAAGCTACTCACATACCAAGAAAAGATCTGTTGACCTACAAAGAACAACATAAGGGAAACCATGTGCCACTTGTTGTCACTTACCACCCCCAGGTTGAAGCTCTGTGCAAAATATCAAGAGAACTTCAAGCGACCTTACATACAGATGAGACTTAAGAACATATTCCCACAGCCTCCCTTACTCTCCTTCAGACAGCCTCCCAATTTAAAACAACTGTTGGTAAGGAGTGCCCTGAACAAAAATACAAAAAATGTTACACTACCCTGCCTACAACGTAGGTGTAAAACCTGTGCACACATTTACCCCACGGACAAGATACCAATTCCAAACACCCAGTTACACCATAAGATCAATGGTACCTTCACTTGTAAATCATCCAATGTAATATATCTTATCATGTGTGCAAAATGCCCAACAGCTCTTTATGTCGGGGAAACGGGACAGAAATTACATAAGAGGTTTAATTCCCATGTATCAACAAAAAAACAGAGACACCAGGAGAACATTTTTGCCAAAGTGGACACCGTCTCAGGGACATTAGACTGACTCTACTGATGGGACAATTTCACACTCAGAGGGACAGAAAATTATGGCAGGTAAAATTAATGCTACAATTTGATTCTTTGACTTATGAGTTCAATAGAGACTGAGAGTTTCTGTGACATAATCACATTGTGAATTAACTTTTACGACAGTCCCTCTGGGATCATAAATACCTGGGTTCCTCAGAGGAAGAATGCTATTTCAATCACATCCTCTACCATTGACTGATCAAAGAATCAGTATCTGGACTTACGTTCTTATCTGATTTCCATTATACACAATGTAATGTGTATTCGTATTTAAGAGAGAAGTTTTCATATTTATCTGTATAACATGCCTGAGGAAGAGACCTAAGAGGTCTTGAAAGCTTGCATTCTAAATCTGCTTAGTTAGCCAATAAAGGTGTCAACTTTACAAAATTTTTGCCTCCTGTATTTCTATGGCTAACACGGTACCAACTCTCATGTGTGTGTGTGTGTATATCTAGATTATAAGAAAGAAAGTTTCTGCTTCAGCAAAGGGAAGGGTTTTTTACAGTAAGGTCTGTTAAATTATGGAATTCTTTGCCCAATGTTATGATTATGGCAGATGTAATGGGTACATTTAAGAGAGAATTGGATGCATTTCTAGTGGAAGTGAACATACAGGGTTATACTGGGCATTAGTAGGTAAAGCAGGACATTCTGGTAAACAGACTAATACCCTTTTGAGTCAGGAAGGCTTGTATCGTTCAAAATTTCTTGGTTATATTGTGGCAAAGTTTTAACTTTATGGACTTTTCTCTCTTCAGCCTAATTTACTATTCTTTATATTTACAGGTTAAGCCTGGATCTCCTGTGATCACCGTCTATCAGAAGGAGAAGTCCTATGAGATGCCGAGCTTTGTCACATATGAAATTAGTATTACTGATGTGCGAGTTTTAAGCCAAGGATCCTTGTCTACTTCACTGACTGTGTCCAGCTATCTGTCCGACCAAGTGATTAACGTCCCAATCAAACTCGTGTCTGTGACCAGACCCATAGCGGGTAAGTGCCGGCCTGTTACCTTTAGACACAGGGAAACTAACTGCATGATATTCACTTTTCTTTTTTTTCACAAATAAGATACATTTGTTTTGATCCAAATTTACTAAATCGGAGGCTCCCAACCCCATTCCCCCAGGGCCCACTAACAGGCCAGGATTTAAAGATTCCCTTCCATGTGAATTATTTAGAGGCTAAGGGAGTTGGATGAACTTGCATGTGATCTTCAAAAGGAAAGCCTCAAATCCTGGCCTGTTAGTGGGCCCTGAGGGCATGGGTTGGGAACCACTGTACTAAATGTTTGCCTTGGTGAAGTGCCCTACAATGGTATAATAGTCTACTACTTTACCGTTAATTCACAATACCTTGTGTATCTCTAAAACACCCCATGAATGCAGGGTCATATGAGCAAGTCTTGTGTTCATACTGAAGACTAACATCAATAGGTTCCAAAGTATCATTCAGTACCTCTATCTGTCAGTCCGTCCATCCTAGAGTCTTCCATTGAAAGCCATGGCTTCTCCAGTCACGTAACTCCTTCAGTACCTCTGTCTTTCTGTCCTAGAGTTGTCCTCTGAGGGACATGGCTCCTTCCACCACTTCAGTACCTTTGTCCTAGAATTGTCCACTGAGGAATGTGACTCCTACAACCTTTTCGATCATTACCTGTGTCTCTTTCCCACATGTGGACATGACTTCCTTCATCACTCCATTCAAGTGTCTTTCCATCTTATTGTCCTAGGGTCTCCTGAAGGACAAGGCTTCTTCCACCACTTCATTGATTCGTATCAGGCGATGTTCTTCACTCTTTTTGCACTGTTAGCAGGCGTAGCAATTCTGATAATCAGTAAGTTATACCTTGCATTATTCACAGCTGAATGTATTTTTCTACATTTTATCCCATGTTAACACTGGTCTGTTTCTTCCAGTTTTATCCCCCAAAGAGAAGAATGTTCCCCAGCCTGCTGTTTATCTGGGATCGTCCCCTCAGTCTTCTAATAACAGTGAGTATCGATCTGTCCACTATCTCTCCTTTCTCATAACGAAGTCTAATTGGACTTTGTATGGGAAATGCTTCAGTTTACTATGGTTACTGATAGATACCCGTGGGTAATAATCGGTGTCCAGTCATTTCCCTTCCTTATGTATGCAAGAAGGGGAAATTGGATAAAAAAAAAAAATGGTGAAAATGCTGCCATGCACTTGCATACAACGTGTGTGTTATATTACAGTTTAGAGAGAGATTGATTTAGCAGATATGTCTGTTCCGCTCACTTTGCTTAATAAGAGGACAAATCCGATAAGATCACAGATGGACCAGCACATGACTAGTCTCTGATTTTATCACTTATTCAGCCAGTCGTCTGATTAATTCTGTTCATTATCCGCAGACTGAGAATAGTTTGTTCATCTGTTAAGTGAATCATCAGGGAGATGGACATTTAAAGTGCTGCAAAAGCGGATTTCACATTTGGTCGTCTGTTGAATTGGGATTAAAGGGATAGTAATACTTCGTTTTATCTTTATTTTATTTTGTAGGCATTAAAAAAAAAATGAAAAATGATATAAGTCTTATCTCTCAAACCTTTATGGTTTATGAGATATTCACAAGTAAAGTTCCCCCTCCCGCCCCTTTTACCTAGTGTAAGCCATCTCTTCTCAGATGTGGAATCCAGTCCATAGACCAGACAGATAACAGAAGGGGACAATCTTCTTCCTATGAGAACAATGAAAGCCCCGCCCCTTTTACCTAGTGTAAGCTATCTCTTCTCAGATGTGGAATGCAGTCCATAGACCAGACAGATAACAGAAGGGGACAATCTTCTTCCTGTGAGAACAATGAAAGCCCTGTCCCTTTTACCTAGTGTAAGCTATCTCTTCTCAGATGTGGAATGCAGTCCATAGACCAGACAGATAACAGAAGGGGACAATCTTCTTCCTATGAGAACAATGAAAGCCCTGCCCCCCTTGACAAGTTTTTCAGGTTTTTCCCTTATCTTAATTGAAGATTGTCCCTCTCTGCAGTCTACCTGGGCACCTCCCTTCTGATCTGGCTGAGCAGTGTTACATCAGTAAAAGGGGAGGGAGGGGGATACTTTATCATTGAATTACTCTTGAACTACAACTCTGACAGAATTGAAATAACACTCTCCAAAGTCCAAATACTATGATGATTAATTAGAGCTGCTTTTATTATGAAACATTATTATCCCTTTACATAAAGAGAAAAGTCCATTGTAGTAATTATTATTTTTATTTTTCAGGCTTTTCCTCCTTATCTCCTGCTCCTTATTCCAACTCTCCAAGTAAGAGAAACACTTCCAGAGTGTTATGGAGTCCGGACTACGCCTCCAACTGAGAGGCCGGGATTGGCCAGACATCTTGTTGTTTTGTGCCTTTTACCACTTATCCAGGTTTATAAGCTCACGGAGGCTGACTTACTAAGGTGCAAATCAATCGCACCACAGGAGGCAAATAAACCCCCCATATATTTACATCCCCCTTTTACAGTCTTTGAACACTAGAGAGATCTGCAGTGCGTTACAAAGCAATTTCGTGGAGACCTTTCTAGCATTCAAGGGGTTAAAAGCCATTTTGGGAATGTTTATTTGAACCTTGTGGTGCGTTTGGTTTGCCAGAAAAATGGCTAAAGTTTCCTTAAATATGTCGTCCTCGCTGTGCGATGCTGTGGTAGGTATTCCGCCATGTTTTTGCATTTGGATTTTGTCCTTTATTTTATTCTTCTGATTGTTTTGCTAAATAACCATTGAGATTTACTAGAACGTTATGTTCCTGATCTTCTTAACCCTTTGCGTGCCAGAGGGAGAACCCTCTCTGGGACTCAAAGTGTTACACAAGAGTTTGGCCTCATTGGCCCGTATGAAGATTTTCTTTGTGTGTTTTTTTCTGTACGATTGTTTTGGGCGCAATGTGCGGAGATCTCCCCAAATCTTGTGGTTTCTATGGAACTTACTCATCATGTCGGAAAAAGTTTTTCAGACGCTTTAACCCATTGAGAACCCGAGTGGTATGCAGCACATTGCAATGTAGTGCCTTGCTCACATGTCTGGTTCTCAGAGAGTTCATTGGAAAAGGATAGAAAACACGTGGTCTCTCCAGTAACCGTTCATTTGGATTTGCTCCGTTGCAATGTTCAGATTTATTTCATTTAACCCCAGATCAGCAGAATGGTACAAACTGTCCTTTTCATGTGGTCTGGATTCATTTCGTATCAATGGTTAAGAACTGCCTAAAACAGACTATATGTGTAAAGAAAAATGGAGCAATTCTCAGACAAACCATCCACGTCAATGGAGATAGAGATTACCCAATGTAAATTGGGGATTTTAACTCCTTGAATGCAAGGTTGGGGGCTAACGCGTTGCTCTGAAATGTCTTGGAGATGTATCTAGCTTAAAGGGTTTAAAGCCCTGCTTAACTGTTTGAATGCCAATGTGTTGGCTACCACTCTGGCACTCAAAGGGTTAAATCAATGAGGAATTTGTGTTTTTGTTCCTTATGGTGCAGCCCAAAATTTCTCATATGGGCAGAATGTTACCCACGTCCCCTCGGACTGTATACCCCTGTCCATAGAAGTAATAAGTCTGCCCTGTTTAACCCTAGGAGTGCCAATGCCTTCACATCAACTGACACCCAAAAGATGAAGGGGTGATTTAGTGGTGGGGGATAAGGGCAGTAAATGGTTACAGAACACTTGTATTCAGAATAAAAGGCACATGGTTTACTGAAGGCTGTTTAGGAGCATTTCTCACAATAACAATCCCGGCATATTTATTAAGAGGAACGTGCAGCAGATCTGAGCCACATTAACGACACCATATTTATCAAATAAAAAGCCCCTTTGATCACATATATTCTTTTTGCCTGACGAAAATGGTGTGCTGGGTTTTTGTTTTGTATTCCCCTAGGATTTCTGCACGTTTGCTAAATATGCTCCTATGTGATATATTTGTTATTTGAAATATTATCGCAGTGAGTACAAGCCTAGTAGCTAGATCCCCAAATCTATTTAGAGGAAGAAAATGGAAGCCTCCTCGGGTCTCCTTCTGGCCTCTTTGTAAGGGAAAAATGGTACATTGCAACTCAGCAGAACAAGAAGAATGGAGATTAGAGTCCTGATTAGTGAGACGTGTTGTCTGATTAATTAATTAGTTCTATAGAATCAGAAGGGAGATGGAGATCATCCACACATGGCGCCCCCTGTATCTTACCAGGAGAATATCTGTTTTTTTTTTTATATCCATTGTGTTGTCTAATTTGGGGACTAGATGTAAATTGTCCTCTCAGCCGTCTCGTTTCTGGGCTCCAGAGATGTTAATAGAAGGCGCTGTCACTCATGTCTTATCGCTGATATTTAAGTGAAACTCAGCTGAATTCTCCTAATGTAAGATGACTTAGAGGATGATTTTATAAGAAGAATTTAAGCTTTTCCAGAGAAAACCAGGTTGTACCAATGGAGACAAATAAAGATACACATAGATTCAAACTGTGCTTTTAACCCCTTGAATGCTGGAATGCGAAGTTCACATTCATTTAAATTGTGGTGCACAGAGACAATGCACCACATCATATAAATGAATGGGAACTTAGCATTTGGTTTTGTCTGGAATTGCCCCTTATTAAATCATCCTCTAAGAACATGTATTTTCTTGTGTTTATTAACATGACTTCAATGTAACTCAGGAATATTCTGCACCAATGAATGTAGCTTTGCAGTTTGAGCCAGGACCACGAAGCCAAAACTGTGATTTCACTCAGAGAGAAACCCATCCCGTCACTGGTTCTAGATCCGCGGGTTCTGTACTGCACTCGGGCTGCGGGAAAGCAGAGTAATCTGCACATGTAGCCCTCCATACACAGGCCAGGCCATGGAAGATACCGAATTAACACATGCAAGTGTCAGATGTGATAACTCTTGATTGAAGCATCTTCCTGCAGTAAGAGTAGCCCTGTTTTACTTCTCAGGAAAAGCTCTGCAAATGTTATTATTATGAGATACTTTGCATTTAAATGGAACTTTTAATCCTTTAAATACCAGAGAGGTATCCGAGGATTGTGATACAAGGCACCGGAGACCTCTGACATTAAATGCATTTAAATCAATGGGACTATAGGGAATTCTTGTTTGCCCCCTTTTTAAACTCCACCCCCTCCAAATTACTCCTCCTTGGAACATCATCCTGTGTGTTCCCACTCCCCTGGATATACACAGGGATTAAATGGATATTAATACTTAAATTGTAAAAAAAATATGTTGTAGGGCTTATGCCCCTGAGTAAAACAAGAGTACTCCCACTGCTGAAAGGTGTTTCATTCAAAAGTTATTAATTTTCAAAGTTGCATTTTTTAGGTGCAATATCACGGTGGCCTGATATTGTACAGTGGCGCTGTTGCTACACCATCCTATGGAGATTTATGGTTCCGGGACCAGAGCTGTCCATAGGATCGTGTAGCAACAGCGCCACTGTACAATTTCAGGCCACTGTGATATTGCACCTAAAAAATTCAACTTTGAAAATTAATAACTTTTGAATGAAACCCCTTTCAGCAGTGGGAGTACTCTTGTTTTACTCAGGGGGATAAACCCTACAACATATTTTTTTTACATTTTAAGTATTACTATCCCTTTAAATCCATCACTGTACATTAGTGTTATTAGCCCGAGTGGAAACGTACATCTGTGTACAGTGATCTCAGGGTCTCTCACTCTCTGCCCCAGGCACTGTTTAAAGTGAGGATTTGCCTCTGGTGAAACGTGTCGGTTATCACTGACCTCAATCCTATGGTTTTATACAATGTCTTAATGCTTTGGACAGTGCGACAGATGTATAAAGTTAAAAGTGAAGCAATAATTAATCTGCACCATCGGGGACTCCTAAAACGTCCCTGTTAATTTAGGCAGAACTTTTAGCCCATTGACTATTAAAGATATTTAATATGAAGATAAAGAGACCCATTTTAAACAAATTTGGGGATTTTCCATTTATTATAGTGCAACTTATCTGTGTCTGAATCGTTTATCTCTGTACCCCCCCCCCCCGTCTGTTAGCTGTGATTGTATTGCCTTACTGATATACAGACGGGATAATATCCGGATTATTGTAGTTTATCCGCCATTTCCCTTATACTCGTTGCCCATAGACATTCACTCATGACCTGATGGATTCAGTTTATCAAATTCTTATGTGTATAAATGGAAATAATGATGTTTAAAGAAACACAGACCACTCCTAGTAATAACCTTCTACCTGCCTTAATCTTCCCCCGAAATCTTAACGGCCCCTATAAATCAGCTACATGGCTTTGATCCCTTTAATGTATGATTACAGACCATAAAGGTTTGAGAGATGACACTGGGGGCAATACATTTATTTTTAATATTACTTTAATATAGGGATTAGTAATAATTAAGTATTACTATCCCTTTAACTTAGTTATACTAATCAAAGCCAATAGACACAACTTTGTGTTATGTGAATGCTCCCCTTTAAAGAAAAATTATTTTGCTGTAGTGACTTTCAAACGAAAACCACCCTTGTTTTACTCAACAGGTATATATATATAATAAACTAGGGTAAAAGCCTGTGTACACGGTCAAGGTCCGGGTGATGTTAACCCTTTGAGTGCTTTGCAATGCGTTGCATACCCCTCTGGCACTCAAAGGGTTAAGAGGCCGGTCCTGCTCTGCATCCTGCCGCCAACACAGTCATGCACTGTAGAGACTGCCCGAAAGCACAGAATTCTCCCAGCACAGAACTCCCAGCATTCCGCACAGAATGCTCACAGCACAGAACTCCCAGCATTCCGTGCGTTCGGGCAGTCTCTACTGCGCATGACAGCTTCTGACAAACATCCTAGCGAACTATTATATAGGATAGTGTACTTCTGCCTTAAATCAGTGTGAATTCTAGTTTGTCCCCTCTGATATTATAGTAATGGCATCACAGAACGCCTCCACTTCTGACTTCATACATATGTCCTCTTCTTTCAAAAATTAGTATGTCCTCATATAGAATTTGTGACATTTTAAGTGGGGTGAAAAGTAGAAAAATAATGTGAATAAGCTGTTGACTTTAGTTAAAGAATCATTAAAGTTTTATTTAAAAAAAAAAAAAAAAACTGTAGAGTTGAGGTCAAATCACTGCAGGGAGATGCTTTGTTACTACAGATCATACTGTCGTGAACTAGAGGAACTCTGTTACCTCTCAAAAAATGAAATAGAATAACTGTCTGGACACTGGTGCTGTGTAACATAAATACTAAAAACCAACAGTTTCAACTGTAATTATTTTTAATGATAAATCTTTGCAGGAGATCTGCTATTTTTTATTTTAGTTTTGGGGGTATTATGTACTTACTGATATTTTAACACTTTGAGGACCAGATGCATCTGCAACACGATGTATTGCTCATTCCCCTGATCCTCAGAGTTAAATCTAATAATCCCCTAGTGAAAGGTGAACTGGTTGGCATTTAATCACTGGGTTTTATCTGATCTTCTTTTTCTGAGCGGTGACTCTGGGTGATTCTTTCCATAATGATTCTGATACCGTGGGCGCCCGCAGACATTTTCCGGAGTGGACGCCCATGTCTGATACATTTCCTTATTTCACTGTGATGTTTGTTGGAGAAGCCCCAAGATAACATATGATGTGACAATAACCCATGATGTGACGTGTGAGCAGACTGGGGGTGATTTGTTGTGTAGCGATCTGCACCCTGTCGCTCTCATTTTTTTGGGCAGATAGTGAAGCAGTTTTAGACCAAATCAACCATAGCGGGAAATTACTATTTCTACTGGTTTAACCCTTTGAGCACCAGAGGGATACTCAACGCATTGCTTTGAGTAATACTGTTACTGACTACTGAGCCCACCCACTGCCTGTATCATCTGTACCGCCCAGGAATTTACAATTACATGTGTGCAGCCCAGTACTGTACTAATACGTGTGCAGCCCAGTACTGTACTAATACATGTGTGCAGCCCAGTACTGTACTAGTACGTGAGTGCTGCCCAGTACTGTACTAGTACGTGAGTGCTGCCCAGTACTGTACTAATACGTGTGTGTGCCGCCCAGTACTGTACTAATACGTGTGTGCCGCCCAGTACTGTACTAATACGTGTGTGCCGCCCAGTACTGTACTAATACATGTGTGCAGCCCAGTACTGTACTAATACGTGTGTGTGCCGCCCAGTACTGTACTAATACGTGTGTGCAGCCCAGTACTGTACTAATACATGTGTGCAGCCCAGTACTGTACTAATACGTGTGTGCAGCCCAGTACTGTACTAATGTGTGTGTGCCGCCCAGTACTGTGCTAATACGTGTGTGCAGCCCAGTACTGTACTAATGTTTGTGCAGCCCAGTACTGTACTAATACGTGTGTGCTGCCCAGTACTGTACTAATACGTGTGTGCAGCCCAGTACTGTACTAATACGAGTGTGCAGCCCAGTACTGTACTAATATGTTTGTGCAGCCCAGTACTGTACTAATACGAGTGTGCAGCCCAGTACTGTACTAATACGAGTGTGCAGCCCAGTACTGTACTAATACGTGTGTGCTGCCCAGTACTGTACTAATGTTTGTGCAGCCCAGTACTGTACTAATACGTGTGTGTGCAGCCCAGTACTGTACTAATACGTGTGTGTGCAGCCCAGTACTGTACTAATACGTGTGTGTGCCTCCCAGTACTGTACGAATACGTGTGTGTGCAGCCCAGTACTGTACTAATACGTGTGTGTGCAGCCCAGTACTGTACTAATACGTGTGTGTGCAGCCCAGTACTGTACTAATACGTGTGTGTGCCTCCCAGTACTGTACTATTACGTGTGTGTGCCGCCCAGTACTGTACTAATACGAGTGTGCCGCCCAGTACTGTACTAATACGAGTGTGCAGCCCAGTACTGTACTAATACGAGTGTGCAGCCCAGTACTGTACTAATACGTGTGTGCAGCCCAGTACTGTACTAATACGAGTGTGCAGCCCAGTACTGTACTAATACGTGTGTGCAGCCCAGTACTGTACTAATACGAGTGTGCAGCCCAGTACTGTACTAATGTGTGTGTGCAGCCCAGTACTGTACTAATGTGTGTGTGCAGCCCAGTACTGTACTAATACGTGTGTGTGCAGCCCAGTACTGTACTAATACGTGTGTGTGCAGCCCAGTACTGTACTAATACGTGTGTGCAGTCCAGTACTGTACTAATACGAGTGTGCAGTCCAGTACTGTACTAATACGAGTGTGCAGCCCAGTACTGTACTAATACATGTGTGCGCCACCCTGGCTCTGTACTAATACATGTGTGTTACCCGGGAATGTACTAATACGTGTGTGTGTGTGTGCACTGCCTGGGTCTGTATTAATATGTGTGTTGCCTGGTAATGTACTAATACATGTGTGTACACTGCATGGGTCTGTATTAATATGTGTGTGCGCCGCCGGTGGTCTGTATTAAGAGTGCTGCCTGCAACATGTAAAATGTTAAATAAAAGGGAAAAAAATGTGAAACGTACTTGTGTATAATTCAGTCTTTTGTGAGAAATCCTCCCTGTTACAGAAATACCTCAATCGCTGATATTCCAGGCTGATCGGACATTGATCCCGTGTTTATTACATTTCTCTCTGATGACTTTGTGCCTTATTAGTGTCAGTTGGATTTAATGCACATTTTGCTTTGTACAATAAATGTTCCCAAATTTCTTTATAAATAGTGACGTGTGTGATTATTTTCTATATATAATTTTTTAGATGAAGCTGTATAATGGATTGTTTCACATTACTCCTTCACATACGCTTTCCATGGTATTTACATAATATAAACCGATTGGCAATGAATCCCCTATGGCAGCATTACTCATAATGTGGAGCACGCCCTACCGGGGGGGGCGGGGGACAGGGAGATTACAGTCAGGAGTTGGAATGGCTGGTTCAGAGAGCAGGTGTGAACAGCGCTGTGAGCCATGTTTGTGCTCGTGAGGGAATACTTTTGGCGGGGGAAATGATATATAACATATTGTTTACTGCAAAATACATTACAAGTAAAATTAATAATATAAATACATGCACAAAGGTTACATTTATTTCAATAAAAAAGAAGGGGCATCATGGCTTGCATAAAAACCAAAAGGGGATGTCATAAAACAGTTTGGAGCCACTCCCCTTTGTACTAAGGTATGTATTGTGATGGTACCCATAGACCCCCCGTCTGGGTGTCCCCGTCAGTCACTGCTTCCTTCAATCCTGAGCAAGGCTGCTCCGCTGGAACATCCCAATTTTCCACAATCACTAGGTAAGACTAGTGTATCGCTTTAGAATCAGTTCTCTTTATTGAATGGAACACACAGCTTATATACACTACAGAGACTCTTATCAAGATTAACATGCAAACTAGGACTTGGGACAGTGTTTCTACTCTTGACCAATCAGCCACCAACACCCTTATCAAGATAAGCATGCAAATTAGGACTTGAAAAATACACTCTTAACTGGCTCATAAATATCCTCCTCTGATTGGTCAAGGAAGCACAGCAGGAATCAATTAGCATTCCTTAGCACAGACCTGGAGTATATTTAAAGGGATAGTAATACTTCGTTTTAACTTTATTTTATTTTGTAGGCATTAAAAAAAACATGAATGATATAAGTCTTATCTCTCAAACCTTTATGGTGTGAGAGATATTCACAAGCAAAGTTTCCCCTCCCACCCCTTTTATCTAGTGTAAGCCATCTCTTCTCAGATGTGGAATCCAGTCCATAGACCAGACAGATAACAGAAGGGGACAATCTTCTTCCTATGAGAACAATGAAAGTCCTGCCCCCCTTGACAGGTTTTTCCCTTATCTTAATTGAAGATTGTCCCTCTCTGCAGTCTACCTGGGCCCCTCCCTTCTGATCTGACTGAACAGGGGGGGAAACTTTGTTTGTGAATATCTCTCAAACCATAAAGGTTTGAGAGATAAGACTTATATCATTCTTCATGTTTTTTTAATGCCTACAAAATAAAATAAAGATAAAACAAAGTATTACTATCCCTTTAAAGCAACGCCCAACCCCCATTATCTCTTCACTCTAGCTCTCAAATATCAAATCCTTCAACAGGACCCACAGTACTACACCATGTCACACAATTACCCCATGTCACACAATGTACAACACAGTGATCAACATTTCAAATGGTATAGTCCCAAATCACTCCATCTGGTGACACCTACTTTTCTCCATGTAACGTCCATGAGGGTCCTTTAAACTTGCCACCCGGGGCAACCTGGGTAAAATCCAAAGGCTGGTGTCTTTTAAAACAGGCAGGATGGTCCTGTTCCCGTGACATGTATGAACTAAGAAAAAGAGACGCTGTTACAGATCAAACAAATTAAAGCAGAACTACCACCGCAAAACAACTTTAGCTTAAATAACTCCCCATCTGGCGACTACCTGCTTATGAGTGCTAGTCGCCAGATTTATTACCTTATTCAATAGATTTATGCTTTCTTCCACGGCTGACAGGCAGGTCGGAGCGTGGACATGTTGCCATAGTGACGTCCGCGTGCCTGCTCTGTCAGTCCCTTCCAGACCCGAATGGCTCCTAGTAACGCCTCCTAGAGCCGACTGGGACTGACAGTGCAGGTGAGCGACACTATATGGCAAGATGTCCGCATTCCGTCCTTGAATAAGGTAATAATTCTGGTGACTAGCACTACTAAGCAGATAGTCGCCAGATGTTATTTAAGCTAAAGTTGCTTTGCGGTGGTACTTCCGCCTTAAAAATTCCTCAGTGTCTCAGAAACCTCTCTAGAGTTTAAGGGGTTAAAAGACGCACTGGGATATTTTGTTTGTTTGGAACTGGACATGGAGAAACTCAGGAATGTTAACAGAATGATCTTCTATAGAAGCCTGGATTACAACCAGATAGAGACAGCAGTGTGCGATTTCATGGACACCTAGCTGGGTCATAACAGAGACTCAGAACCTGGATTATAACGTGATACAGATGGAAATATGTAGGTTCATGGACACCCATCTGAATCATGATGGAGACTCAGTACCTTGATTATTAGGTGATACAGATAGCACAGTGTGGGTTTGTGGGCACCCTTCTGCATAATCATGGAGACTTGGAATCTGCGCTCTTTTCTCTTTCCATTTTAATCTATTTTTGAGTAAAGGTTCTCTCTTTTAAGGTTCCCGAGTTTGTCCACCTGTGTCTTCACAGAACGGCTGTTTCTGAAGGCTGAGATCCTGAGACTAGCCAGATTGTAGATAAACTGAACGAGCATTGTTTTTACGGGAGTCCATAGGGGTGGAAACTGATCACACATTATTACCCTTGACTTGGTACTTGGAACCTTATTACCCGACTTCAGTTGTCCCCTATGGATCAGTTTGCTCCTGAATACCTCCTTTTTTCATTGTGAATGCGACACATTGCTTCACATCACACATACCCGTAAGCTTCTTCCAGCATTAACATATTGCAGGCTCACGCATTCCTACCGCAAACAACTCACTACATTTTTATGCATTTCATTACTTTCACTGACCCTCAAACAGCAACAAAAGGCATCTTCAACTTTACATTGCAACATACGCAGTATACTGCCAGAAATTGATGACTTCAAAGCATGGTTTTATACATACAAAGCAAAGATCCTTATTACTGAATCCTGGCTGAGTACCTGATAATGCCATTGCTGTTGAGGAGGAGGCATAATCATATATATATATAATATATATACACATAAGATTTTATAAGTGTTACTCTTTTAAATTACTCTTGTACCTCTACAGCATATGAATACATTGATGACAAAATTGTTCTTCCCTTCTCAACACAAGTCTTAATTGCTGGCATCTACCGACCACCTGATACCCCGCCACAGTCTTTCGGGCATAGACCACCACCTCAAAGAGATTGCCACTCAAAACAAGAAAAGTGAGTGGTTGGTTATTTGGAGACTTTAATGTTAATTAGCTGGGCCCAAGGACAGATTCTGTTCATTGTTTAACCCCTTAAGGACCGGACGTTATGGGACATTTCCGTCCGCATAGGGGCACTTTGAGGCGCCAGTACACGTGACCTGTCACGTGTATCGGCGCGTCACTATGGGGCTTGAAACAGATCGCTCCGATCTTGGAGCGGTCTATTTCATTCCCTATTTTTACTTACAGCGCTGTAAGTAAAAAGTACGTGACGTACCAGGACCATCAAGGGTCTTTCAAGCAAGTTTACCCTTGACGGTCCTGGTACGTCAAGGGTCCCTAAGGGGTTAAGACATAGAACTTATCATAACTGATTTCCTCACCTACTCGTATAAATCAAAAACATCCAAACATACTATGCTGGACTGGATCCTTTCATCCTGCCCAAGCCAAAAGCAAGACTCGAGAGTACTGGAAAATGTTTAGTGATCACTCCATACTCTGCTGTTTTTGCAATATGAAGGCAATGAACTCTTGTCTCAAAATAAGTTGTTAGATCTTTCAGGAAATGTAATCTCCAGTCTATCCTATATGGTCTAATGCCGATGGAATGGAATAAATGTAATACCTGACCAAGATGCAGCAATTGTCTTTTCACTAGCGTTATTTCCCAAGGGTGAAATTATAACATTTAATTTAATTCATTTTATTTTAACACTTATCACTCAAAGGCAATTAATCAGGACCCTCACTTTGTGAGGAATGTCCTTGAACCGGGTGTTTCACTAGTCATGAATGCTACACTTGCACTGGAATTGCAGTTCAAATGCAGGAGCTTCACCACGGATCCCAGTTAGCCTGTGGCAGGTGTGTTAGGGACCAGGAACCAGACAGACACAAAATGTAAAATGCAAAACACCTTTATTAAAATAACCAAAGCAAGATCGTGATCCATGAGTGTAAACCAAAAGACATGCCGGGGTCAGAAACCAAGAGAGGTATTCAGAAAAAGTCTAGTAGTCTGTATATAAAGTGCATTGTGGGATATCACTATAATATAAAGGTCTAGCCATCGGTACATGCAGTGCATTGTGCAATATACTCACTATAATATAAAAGTCTAGCCATCGGTACATGCAGTGCATTGTGCAATAAACTCACTATAATATAAAAGTCTAGGAGTCTGTACATGGAGTGACTTGTGGGATATAATCACTAAAATATGGAAGTCTAGCAGTCTATAGACCCAGTGCATTGTGGGATATAGTCACTATAATATAAAAGTCTAGTAGTCTATATACGCAGGGCATAGTGGGATATACTCACTACATTATAAAACTCTAGTAGTCTGAATATGCAGTGCATTGTGGGATATCACTATAATACAGAGGTCTATCCATCTGTACATGAAGTGCATTGTGGGTTATAATCACCATAAAATAAAAGTCTAGGAGTCTGTACATGCAGCGCATTGTGGGATATAATCACTATAATATAAAACTCTAGAGGTCTGTACATGCAGTGCATTGTGGGATATGGCTACTATAATATAAAAGTCTAGCAGTCTGTACATGCAATGCATTGTGGGATATAATCACTATAATATAAAAGTCTAGTGGTCTGTACACACAGTGCATTGTGGGATATAGTCACTATAATATAAAAGTCTAGTGCTCTGTATGTGCAGTGCATTGTAGGATACACTCACTATATTATAAAAGTTTAGTAGTCTGTATACAGTGCATTGTGAGATATAATCACTATAATAGAAAAGTCTACCAGTCTGTACACCCAGTGCATTATGGGATATCATTAAAATATTAAACAAAATATAAAAGTGTAGAGGTCTCTACATTTTGGGATATACTCTGTATAATATATGTCTACTGTTCTTTACATGCAGTGCTTTGTATGATATAATCACTATAATATAAAAGTGTAGAGAACTGAGCATGCAGTGCATTGTGGGATATAACCACTATAATATAAACGTGTAGAGGGCTGTACATGCAGTGCATTGTGGGATATACTCACTATGATCTAAAAGTCTAGAGGTCTGCATACCCTGTGCATTGTATGATATAATCACTATAATATAAAAGTGTGTCAGTCTGTACATACAGTGAATTGTGGGATATAATCACTACAATATAGAAGTCTAGCAGTCTCTACATACAGTACATTGTGTGATACACACACTATAATATAAAAGTCTAGCGGTCTGTACATGCAGTGCATTGTGGGATATACTCACTATAATATAAATGTCTAGCAGGCTATACATGCAGTGCATTGTGGGAAATAATCACTATAATGTAAAAGTCTAGCGGTCTGTACATGCAGTGCATTGTGGGATATACTCATTATAATATAAATGTCTAGTGGTCTATACATGCAGTGCATTGTGGGAAATAATCAATATAATGTAAAAGTCTAGTGGTCTGTACATACAGTGTATTGTGGTATATACTCACTACAATATAGAAGTCTAACAGTCTCTACATGCAGTGCATTGTTGGATATACTCACTGTAATATAAAAGTCTAGCAGTCTGTACACACAGTGCATTGTGGGATATACTCATTATACTATAAAAGTCTGGCAGTCTGTACATACAGTGCATTACCCACTATAATATAAGACTTTACCAGTCTGTACACAAAGTGCATTTTGGAATATAGTCATTATAATACAAAAATGTAGAGGTATGTACATGCAGTGCATTGTGTGATTTAATCACTCTAAAAGTTTGTGTGTACAGACATTGTGGGATATAATCACCATAATATAAAAGTCTAGAGGTCTATACATGGAGTGCAATGTGTGATATAATCACTATAATATAAAAGTCTAGAGGTCTACACATACAGTGCATTGTGGGATATAATCACTATAATATAAAGGTCTAGCAATCTGTACATGCAGTGCATTGTGGGATATAATCACTATAATATAAAGGTCTAGCAATCTGTACATGCAGTGTATTGTGGGATATAATCACTATAATATAAAACGCTAGAGGTCTGTACATGCAGTGCAGACATCTATACTGTAAAACTTTACCAGTCTGTCCACTCAATGCATTTTGGAGTGTAGTTATTATAATACAAAAATTTAGAGGTCTGTACATACATAGCATTGTGGATATAATTGCTATAATATAAAAGTATAGTGGTCTGCACATGCAGTGCATTGTGTGATATGATCACTATGATATAAAAGTATAACTGTCTCTATATGTACAGACATTGTGGGATAGAATCATTATAATCACTCACTATAATATAAAAGTCTAGTGGTCTGTACATACAGTGCATTGTGTGATATGATCACTATAATATAAAAGTCTGGCAGTCTGTACATACAGTGCATTGTGTGATATGATCACTATGATATAAAAGTATAACTGTACAGACATTGTGGGATAGAATCACTATAATCACTCAATATAATATAAAAGTCTAGAGGTCTATACTTGTAGTGCATTGTGGGATAGAATCACTTAATATAAAAGTCTAGAAGTTTGCACATGCAATGCATTGTGGGACACAATCACTATACTATAGAAGTGTAGTAATCTGTACAAACAGAGAATTATGGGACACAATCACTATACTATAGAAGTGTAGTAGTCTGTACAAACAGAGCATTGTGGGATACAATCACTATAATGTAAAAGTCTAGCAGTCTGTACATGCAATACATTGTGGGATATGATCCCTAGAATATAAAAGTCTAGCAGTCTACCTATGCTGTGTATTATGGGATATATTCACTATATTATAAGAGTCTAGTAGTCTGAACATCCAGTGCATTATGGAATTTTACCACAATATATACTCACTATAATATAAAAGTCAAGCGGTCTGTACATGCAGTGCATTGTGGGATATACTCACTATGATATAAAAGTTTAGCAGTCTGTATATACAGTACATTGCGCGATATACTCTCTATAATAGAAAGGTCTATCAGTCTGTACATGCCGTGCATTGTGGGATATAATCACTTTAATATAAAAGTCTAGGCGTTTGCACACAGACAGTGCATTGTGTGATATAATCACTATACTATAAAACTCTAGAGCTCTGTAAGCGCAGTGCATTATGAGATATGGTTACTATAATATAAAAGTCTAGCAGTTTGTACATCCAGTGCATTGTAGGATATAGTCACTATAATATAAAAGTCTAGTGGTCTGTACATACAGTGCATTGCAGGAAAAAGTCACTATAATATAAAAGTCTAGTGGTCTGTACACGCAGTGCATTGTAGGAAATAATCACTATAATATAAAAGTCTAGTGGTCTGTACATGCAGTGCATTGTGGGATATAATCACTATTATATAAAAGTCTAGTGGTCTGTACATGCAGTACATTGTGGGATATACTCACTATAATAAAAGTCTAGTGGTCTGTACATGCAGTGCATTGTGGGATATAATCACTATTATATAAAAGTCTAGTGGTCTGTACATGCAGTGCATTGTGTGATACAATCACTATACTATAAAACTCTAGAGCTCTGTAAGCACAGTGCATTATGAGATATGGTTACTATAATATAAAAGTCTAGCAGTTTGTACATCCAGTGCATTGTAGGATATAGTCACTATAATATAAAAGTCTAGTGGTCTGTACATACAGTGCATTGCAGGAAAAAGTCACTATAATATAAAAGTCTAGTGGTCTGTACACGCAGTGCATTGTAGGAAATAATCACTATAATATAAAAGTCTAGTGGTCTGTACATGCAGTGCATTGTGGGATATAATCACTATTATATAAAAGTCTAGTGGTCTGTACATGCAGTACATTGTGGGATATACTCACTATAATAAAAGTCTAGTGGTCTGTACATGCAGTGCATTGTGGGATATGGCTACTATAATATAAAAGTCTAGCAGTCTGAACATGCAATGCATTGTGGGATATAATCACTATAATATAAAAGTCTAGTGGTCTGTACACACAGTGCATTGTGGGATATAGTCACTATAATATAAAAGTCTAGTGCTCTGTATGTGCAGTGCATTGTAGGATACACTCACTATATTATAAAAGTTTAGTAGTCTGTATACAGTGCATTGTGAGATATAATCACTATAATAGAAAAGTCTACCAGTCTGTCCACCCAGTGCATTATGGGATATCATTAAAATATTAAACAAAATATAAAAGTGTAGAGGTCTCTACATTTTGGGATATACTCTGTATAATATATGTCTACTGTTCTTTACATGCAGTGCTTTGTATGATATAATCACTATAATATAAAAGTGTAGAGAACTGAGCATGCAGTGCATTGTGGGATATAACCACTATAATATAAACGTGTAGAGGGCTGTACATGCAGTGCATTGTGGGATATACTCACTATGATCTAAAAGTCTAGAGGTCTGCATACCCTGTGCATTGTATGATATAATCACTATAATATAAAAGTGTGTCAGTCTGTACATACAGTGAATTGTGGGATATAATCACTACAATATAGAAGTCTAGCAGTCTCTACATACAGTACATTGTGTGATACACACACTATAATATAAAAGTCTAGCGGTCTGTACATGCAGTGCATTGTGGGATATACTCACTATAATATAAATGTCTAGCAGGCTATACATGCAGTGCATTGTGGGAAATAATCACTATAATGTAAAAGTCTAGCGGTCTGTACATGCAGTGCATTGTGGGATATACTCATTATAATATAAATGTCTAGTGGTCTATACATGCAGTGCATTGTGGGAAATAATCAATATAATGTAAAAGTCTAGTGGTCTGTACATACAGTGTATTGTGGGATATACTCACTACAATATAGAAGTCTAACAGTCTCTACATGCAGTGCATTGTGGGATATACTCACTGTAATATAAAAGTCTAGCAGTCTGTACACACAGTGCATTGTGGGATATACTCATTATACTATAAAAGTCTGGCAGTCTGTACATACAGTGCATTACCCACTATAATATAAGACTTTACCAGTCTGTACACAAAGTGCATTTTGGAATATAGTCATTATAATACAAAAATGTAGAGGTATGTACATGCAGTGCATTGTGTGATTTAATCACTCTAAAAGTTTGTGTGTACAGACATTGCGGGATATAATCACCATAATATAAAAGTCTAGAGGTCTATACATGGAGTGCAATGTGTGATATAATCACTATAATATAAAAGTCTAGAGGTCTACACATACAGTGCATTGTGGGATATAATCACTATAATATAAAAGTCTAGAGGTCTATACATGCAGTGCATTGTGGGATATAATCACTATAATATAAAGGTCTAGCAATCTGTACATGCAGTGTATTGTGGGATATAATCACTATAATATAAAACGCTAGAGGTCTGTACATGCAGTGCAGACATCTATACTGTAAAACTTTACCAGTCTGTCCACTCAATGCATTTTGGAGTGTAGTTATTATAATACAAAAATTTAGAGGTCTGTACATACATAGCATTGTGGATATAATTGCTATAATATAAAAGTATAGTGGTCTGCACATGCAGTGCATTGTGTGATATGATCACTATGATATAAAAGTATAACTGTCTCTATATGTACAGACATTGTGGGATAGAATCATTATAATCACTCACTATAATATAAAAGTCTAGTGGTCTGTACATACAGTGCATTGTGTGATATGATCACTATAATATAAAAGTCTGGCAGTCTGTACATACAGTGCATTGTGTGATATGATCACTATGATATAAAAGTATAACTGTACAGACATTGTGGGATAGAATCACTATAATCACTCAATATAATATAAAAGTCTAGAGGTCTATACTTGTAGTGCATTGTGGGATAGAATCACTTAATATAAAAGTCTAGAAGTTTGCACATGCAATGCATTGTGGGACACAATCACTATACTATAGAAGTGTAGTAGTCTGTACAAACAGAGCATTGTGGGATACAATCACTATAATGTAAAAGTTTAGCAGTCTGTACATGCAATACATTGTGGGATATGATCCCTAGAATATAAAAGTCTAGCAGTCTACCTATGCTGTGTATTATGGGATATATTCACTATATTATAAGAGTCTAGTAGTCTGTACATCCAGTGCATTATGGAATTTTACCACAATATATACTCACTATAATATAAAAGTCAAGCGGGCTGTACATGCAGTGCATTGTGGGATATACTCACTATGATATAAAAGTTTAGCAGTCTGTATATACAGTACATTGCGCGATATACTCACTATAATAGAAAGGTCTATTGGTCTGTACATGCCGTGCATTGTGGGATATAATCACTTTAATATAAAAGTCTAGGCGTTTGCACACAGACAGTGCATTGTGGGATATAATCACTATACTATAAAACTCTAGAGCTCTGTAAGCGCAGTGCATTATGAGATATGGTTACTATAATATAAAAGTCTAGCAGTTTGTACATCCAGTGCATTGTAGGATATAGTCACTATAATATAAAAGTCTAGTGGTCTGTACATACAGTGCATTGCAGGAAAAAGTCACTATAATATAAAAGTCTAGTGGTCTGTACACGCAGTGCATTGTAGGAAATAATCACTATAATATAAAAGTCTAGTGGTCTGTACATGCAGTGCATTGTGGGATATAATCACTATTATATAAAAGTCTAGTGGTCTGTACATGCAGTACATTGTGGGATATACTCACTATAATAAAAGTCTAGTGGTCTGTACATGCAGTGCATTGTGGGATATACTCACTATAATATAAATGTCTAGCAGGCTATACATGCAGTACATTGTGGGATATACTCACTATAATAAAAGTCTAGTGGTCTGTACATGCAGTGCATTGTGGGGTATGCTCACCATAATATAAAAGTCTGGCAGTCTGCACAAACAGTGCATTAACCACTATAATATAAGACTTTACAAGTCTGTACACATAGTGCATTTTGGAATGTAGTCATTATAATACAAAAATGTAGAAGGCTGTACATGCAGTGCATTGTGTGATATAATCACTATAATATAAAAGTTTGTATGTACAGACATTGCAGGATATAATCACTATTATATAAAAGTCTGGCAGTTTGTACATACAGTGCATTGTGGGATATACTCACTGTAATATAAAAGTCCAGTAGTCTCTACATGCAGTGCATTGTGGAATATACTCACTATAATGTAAAAGTCTGGCAGTCTGTACATGCAGTGCATTGTGGGATATACTCACTATAATATAAAAGTCTAGTGGTCTGCACATGCAGTGCATTGTGTGATATGATCACTATGATATAAAAGTATAACTGTACAGACATTGTGGGATAGAATCACTATAATCACTCACTATAATATAAAAGTCTAGTGGTCTGTACATACAGTGCATTGTGTAATATGATCACTATGATATAAAAGTATAACTGTACAGACATTGTGGGATAGAATCACTATAATCACTCACTATAATATAAAAGTCTAGAGGTCTATACTTGTAGTGCATTGTGGGATATATTCACTTAATATAAAATTCTAGAAGTTTGCACATGCAGTGCATTGTGGGACACATTCACTATACTATAGAAGTGTAGTAGTCTGTACAAATAGAGCATTGTGGGATACAATCACTATACTGTTAAAGACTAGCAGTCTGTACATGCAATAAATTGTGGGATATGATCCCTAGAATATAAAAGTCTAGCAGTCTACCTACGCTGTGCGTTGTGGTATATATTCTCTATATTATAAGAGTCTAGTAGTCTGTACATCCACTGCATTATGGAATTTTAGCACAATATATACTCACTATAATATAAAAGTCAAGCGGTCTGTACATGCAGTGCATTGTGGGATATACTCACTATGATATAAAAGTTTATCAGTCTGTATATACAGTACATTGTGAGATATACTCTCTATAATAGAAAGGTCTTTCGGTCTGTACATGCCGTGCATTGTGGGATATAGTCACTATAATATAAATATCTAGTGGTCTGTACATATAGAGCATCGTGGGATATAATCACTATAATATAAAAGTCTAGGCGTTTGCACACAGACAGTGCATTGTGGGATATAATCACTATACTATAAAACTCTAGAGATCTGTAAGCACAGTGCATTGTGAGATATGGCTACTATAATATAAAAGTCTAGCAGTTTGTACATCCAGTGTATTGTGGGATATAGTCATTATAATATAAAAGTCTAGTGGTCTGTACATACAGTGCATTGTGGATATAATCGCTATAATATAAAAGTCTCGTGGCCTGTACATGCAGTGTATTGTAGGATATAGTAACTATAATATAAAAGTCTAGTGGTCTGTACATGAAGTGCATTGTAGGATATAGTCACTATAATATAAAAGTCTAACGGTCTGTGCATTGTGGGATATAAACTAGTAGTCTGTACATGCAGTGTATTGTGGGCTATAATCACTTAATATAAAAGTCTAGCAGTCTGTACACACAGTGCATTGTGGGATATGCTCACCATAATATAAAAGTCTGGCAGTCTGCACAAACAGTGCATTACCAACTATAATTTAAGACTTTACCAGTCTGTACACATAGTGTATTTTGGAATGTAGTCATTATAATACAAAAATGTAGAAGGCTGTACATGCAGTGCATTGTGTGATATAATCACTATAATATAAAAGTTTGTATGTACAGACATGGCGGGATATAATCACTGTAATATAAAAGTCTAGTGGTCTATACATGCAGTGCATTGTGCGATATAATCACTATAATATAAAAGTCTAGTGGTCTGTACATGCAGTGCATTGTGGGATATAATCACTATAATATAAAAGTCTAGTGGTCTATACATGCAGTGCAATTTGTGATATAATCATTATAATATAAAAGTCTAGAGGTCTATACATGCAGTGCATTGTGGGAAATAATCACTATAATATAAAAGTCTAGAGGTCTATACATATAGTGCATTGTTGGAAATAATCATTATAATATAAAAGTCTAGTGGTCTGTACACACAGTGCATTTTGGGATATATTCACTGTAATATAAAAGTCTGTCAGTCTGCACATCCAGTGCATTGTGGGATATAGTCACTATAATATAAAAGTCTAGCAGTTTGTACATCCAGTGCATTGTAGGATATCGTCACTATAATATAAAAATCTAAAGGTCTGTACATGCAGTGCATTGTGGTATATACTCACTGTAATATAAAAGTCTAGAGGTCTCTACATGTAGTGCATTGTGGGATACAATCACTATAATATAAAAGTCTAGTGGTCTGTACATACAGTGCATTGTGCTATATACTCACTATAATATAAAAGTCTAGTAGTCTCTACATGAAGTGCATTGTGGGATATACTCATTATAATATAAAAGTCTGGCAGTCTGTACATACAGTGCATTGTGGGATATACTCACTATAATATAAAAGTATAGTGGTCTGCACATGTAGTGCATTGTGTGATATAATCACTATGATATAAAAGTATAACTGTCTGCATATGTACAGACATTGTGGGATAGAATCACTATAATCACTCACTATAATATAAAAGTCTAGAGGTCTATACTTGTAGTGCATTGTGGGATATATTCACGTAATATAAAAGTCTAGATGTTTGCACATGCAGTGCATTGTGGGACACATTCACTATACTATAGAAGTGTAGTAGTCTGTACAAACAGAGCATTGTGGGATACAATCACTATAATGTAAAAGTCTAGCAGTCTGTACATGCAATAAATTGTGGGATATGATCCCTAGAATATAAAAGTCTAGCAGTCTACCTATGCTGTGTATTGTGGGATATATTCACTATATTATAAGAGTCTAGTAGTCTGTACATCCAGTGCGTTACGGAATTTTACCACAATATATACTCACTATAATATAAAAGTCAAGTGGTCTGTACATGCAGTGCATTGTGGGATATAATCACTATAATGTAAAAGTCTAGTGGTCTGTATATACAGTACATTGTGGGATATACTCACTATAATAGAAAGGTCTATTGGTCTGTACATGCCGTGCATTGTGGGATATAATCACTTTAATATAAAAGTCTAGTGGTCTGTACATACAGTGCATTGTGGGATATAATCACTATAATATAAAAGTCTAGCAGTCTGTACACACAGTGCATTGTGGGATATGCTCACCATAATATAAAAATCTGGCAGTCTGCACAAACAGTGCATTAACCACTATACTATAAGACTTTACCAGTCTGTACACATAGTGCATTTTGGAATGTAGTCATTATAATACAAAGATGTACAGGGCTGTACATGCAGTGCATTGTGTGATATTATCACTATAATATAAAAATTTGTATGTACAGACATTGCAGGATATAATCACTATTATATAAAATTCTGGCAGTTTGTACATACAGTGCATTGTGCTATATACTCACTATAATATAAAAGTCTAGTAGTCTCTACATGAAGTGCATTGTGGGATATACTCATTATAATATAAAAGTCTGGCAGTCTGTACATACAGTGCATTGTGGGATATACTCACTATAATATAAAAGTATAGTGGTCTGCACATGTAGTGCATTGTGTGATATAATCACTATGATATAAAAGTATAACTGTCTGCATATGTACAGACATTGTGGGATAGAATCACTATAATCACTCACTATAATATAAAAGTCTAGAGGTCTATACTTGTAGTGCATTGTGGGATATATTCACTTAATATAAAATTCTAGAAGTTTGCACATGCAGTGCATTGTGGGACACATTCACTATACTATAGAAGTGTAGTAATCTGTACAAACAGAGCATTGTGGGATACAATCACTATAATGTTAAAGACTAGCAGTCTGTACATGCAATAAATTGTGGGATATGATCCCTAGAATATAAAAGTCTAGCAGTCTACCTATGCTGTGCGTTGTGGTATATATTCACTATATTATAAGAGTCTAGTAGTCTGTACATCCACTGCATTATGGAATTTTACCACAATATATACTCACTATAATATAAAAGTCAAGCGGGCTGTACATGCAGTGCATTGTGGGATATACTTACTATGATATAAAAGTTTAGCAGTCTGTATATACAGCACCTTGTGCGATATACTCACTATAATAGAAAGGTCAATTTTCTGTACATGCCGTGCATTGTGGGATATAATCACTATAATCACTATAATATAAAAGTCTAGGCGTTTGCATACAGACAGTGCATTGTGTGATACAATCACTATACTATAAAACTCTAGAGATCTGTACATGCAGTGCATTGTGAGATATGGCTACTATAATATAAAAGTCTAGCAGTTTGTACATCAAGTGTATTGTGGGATATAATCACTATAATATAAAAGTCTAGCAGTCTGTACATGCAGTGCATTGTGGGATATACTCACTATAATATAAAAGTCTAGCGGTCTGTACACACAGTGCATTGTGGGATATAGTCACTATAATATAAAAGTCTAGTGGTCTGTACATCCAGTGCATTGTGGGATATACTCACTATAATATAAAAGTCTAGTGGTCTGTATATACAGTGGATTGTGGGATATAATCACTATAATATAAGTCTAGAGGTCTGTACACACAGTGCATTGTGGGATATACTCACTATAATATAAAAGTCTAGCAGTCTGTACACACAGTGCATTGTGGGATATAATCACTATAATATACAAGTCTAGTGGTCTGTACATTGTGCATTGTGGGATATAATCACTATAATATAAAAGTCTAGTGGTCTGTACATGCAGTGCATTGTGGGATATACTCACTATAATATAAAAGTCTAGCAGTTTGTACATCCAGTGCATTGTGGGATATAATCACTATAATATAAAAGTCTAGTAGTCTGTACATGCAGTGCATTGTGGGATATAATCGCTATAATATAAAAGTCTAGTGGTCTGTACATTGTGCATTGTGGGATATAATCACTATAATATAAATGTCTAGCAGTCTATAGATGCAGTGCATTGTGGGATATAATCGCTATAATATAAAAGTCTAGTGGTCTGTACATACAGAGGATTGTGGATATAATCACTATAATATAAAAGTCTAGTGGTCTGTACATGCAGTGTATTGTAGGATATAGTCACTATAATATAAAAGTCTAGTGGTCTGTACATGAAGTGGATTGTAGGGTATAGTCACTATAATATAAAAGTCTAACGGTCTGGGGGCGTGGCTGACCGTCGGAGAAGATGGCTGCTTAACTTCAGAGCTCCGCTGCCTTCCCTAGTTAAATAAGCTACCTAACTGGTGTTTTGCGATATGGTCCGTACCAAACATGGCACCTTGGGCTCTTCAACCCCCGGCAGTAGGGATAAACCTACTGCGGCCTCCCTGAGGGACTTTTTCCACTCGCAGGCCTCGGTCGACTCCCAAATGGGCGACGACCTCAGGACTGGATCGCCATCTTGCTCGCACTCCTCTGGAGAGGAGGTTCCTGACCTGCAGCTTGGTGACGCACCCTCACCGGGACAATCTATCCCTAACTCTACCAACAACATCTTCTCCTCCGCTTCGTGGAAATCGGACTTTAACAAACTCCTCTCGGAACTGACGCATACGGTACAAGACGAGGTGGCCAAGCTACGCACTGACCTGAAGGGCCTCGAGAGCAGGGTGGCGAAGCAAGAAGACGTGTCCTTGCAACATACGCGCAAACTCACCCATCTTGCCCAAACATCTACACAACACTCTTTGTACCTGGCGGAATTTAAGAGGAGGCTTGAAGACTTGGATAATCGTGGCCGGCGCCATAATATCAGGGTGCGCGGTGTTCCTGAACCGGCCAACTCGGCCGAGGAAGATGTTGTTTCCCTTTTGACCAGCATTTTCAACTCGATTCTCGGTCGCCCTTCGGATGCTACCATACGCATGGAAAGGGCGCATAGGGCGCTGCGACCGAGAAGCATGGATGGGGGTTCCCCCAGGGACATTATATGCTGCCTAGTGGATTTCCAGTTGAAGGAGGAGATCATGCGACGAGCTCGCGGCCTGGGAACCTGGCGCCACGAGGGTTCTGAGATTACTTTTTTCCAAGACCTTTCCGATTTAAGTCTTTAGGCCCGTCGGGCCTTGAGGCCCCTTACTACCATACTGCAACAGCAGAATATCCGATATGTTTGGAACTTTCCATTTGGTCTGAAGGTCTTCTTACCTGACTCTAAGCCTATCTTGCACTATTTTCATGACCTTCCAGTCTTCTTGGGCCAGCTGGGGGTTCCTGACTTGCGGATTAGGGACTGGTCTTTCCCGGAGCAACGCTATCCAGCCTGCGCCCGTGTCCGACGGACTACAAGGGACTCTGCCCCTCCAGTGGACACCCAATCCATAGTTGAACCGAACTTTCGAAGCGGGATGGAAATTGAGGAGTGACTGTGGGGACACTTTTACACTGCCACTTAATCTGATGTACCTTCTCACAACAGGGACCCCTTGGGTGCAATGATGCCCCTTTACTTACACTTCTTGCTCACTCCTGCTACTTTGTCCTTTAGACCTATAGCTCTGAGAATTTGTTCACTACGTTTTACATTATGCTTTGTATTTACTATTGATGGAGGGATGCTTTGGGTGCTCTGTTCCTGCTATATTTTAGTAGTTTTGGTCCCTAACCTATGTCCCCCTTTGCGCTTGCGCCCTCCCTTTTCCAGTAGTGCTCTGTCCCCGCCACGCTCTGTACCCGGGAGGATTCCTTACTCTATTTGGGGTGTCCCTTCTGTGTTTGTTTCCCTGACCTCCCCTCCCCTGGCCTCTTTATCCCCTTTCCTCTTTTGTCCCTTTGTTTCCCTGCCCCGACATTGGAGTTGCGCTTGCGTTCCCTCTTTCTCCCTGCTTTCTTGGGCCCTCACCTCCCGGGTGTTCTCGCTTCTCTTAAGGTTGCTAGTTGCCCAGCTATGGGGTTTTGGCTGTTGGGTGGGAGGTTTTGGGGGGGGTTTGTTTTCATTTTGGGAGCGCCCTCTTGCCTGGTGGGGGGTGGTGGTGCTTGCCTGGAGGGGGGTCCCTTGTATGGGGATTCCTGCTCTGGGGCGGGTTGCCATGATCCCCCACCATGGGAAAGTGCTGGGTTTTGTTTTATTTAATGTTTTACTAAATTGTTCCCACGCGGGGACATGGTGTGTGATGCAAGGTTATGCCTTGGGTGGGTCTGGGCCGGGAGCTTTACTTCTCCCCTCTTTGCGCGCTCCTTTGGGGGATTGTTTGGTCCTCCGACGGGGTGTGTGAATATGGTGGAGTCCGGGAGCTTGTAGATTTGTTCTCTTGTCTGCGCTCCCGGCCTGGACTTGCCCTATTGCCTATCCTTTATTTTGTACGTCGCTATATGATGTCTTCCTTTGCCCGGTTGCACATGGGGGGCTTGTGGTTGGCGGAGGTGTAGGCCTGGTGATGGGGTCGCCTTCCGGTGATCCCTGTCCCCTGGCTGTGGGTGCGAGGGGGGTGGCATGTGCAGTGCCCTTGCTGGCCGGGCGGGCTACTATGTGGGCAGTGACGTGGGTCTCTCGCTTGGACCCTGGGTGGATGGTCTGCTGCGTCTTTGCGGAGACCGTCCGCCCTTGGTTGGAGCTTGAGATCTACCTAGTGACTGTTTGGTTTTTCTGCTGCTATACTGTACCCAGTTGTATTGGTTTACGCATTGTTGTATGTCATTATTGTTGGGAGGGCAGCGGACCTCACTTTTTTGGTGTGGTCCTCTGTACTTTTTTGGCTCCTATTTGGAGTCTTTGTTCTTCTCCCTCGGTTGACATTTCCCTTTATACCGAGGCCATTTTCCTATTGATGTGAACGTGGCCCTGCCCTTATTATTGGGTTTGGGACTACCTTCAGTGTCCAATTGGACCTCAGTGTATAAGATACCTGTATTTTTCTTGTTGTGTCTTTTCCCTCTTTTGTTGTTTGTTTCCCCTTGTTTCCTCCGCTTTTCCCCCCTTTTTTCTATTTGTTTGTCCTTCTTTCGATATTTTACCCCCCTTTTTGCTTTTTTGCCTTCCTCTCTTCTTGTTCTGGCTTTGCCCCTTCTTTTTCCTTGCTAGTCTTTCCCCCCCCCCTTTTTTTTTTTTCTCCCTCTGTCCATAGTTTGTGCCTGATGGTGTCTGCGGATGCCCCCTTTGTTCCAGCTGATCTCCGGGTCCTGACTCTTAATGTCAAGGGTCTCAATACCCCTGAAAAGAGGTCGCTCCTTACCCGTGATCTGAAGAAACAACGTGTTTCAGTGGCTTTTGTCCAGGAGACTCATTTTCGGGGTTCCTCTCCTCCCAGCTTGGTCTCCCGTGACTTTCCTCACTGTTTTCTCAGCTTGGATTCTCACTCTAAGACCAAAGGTACAGCGATTCTCATTTCTAAATTGGTTCCTTTTGTTGTGTTAGCGTCTCTTTCTGATCCTGAAGGCCGTTACGTCTTTGTTAAGGGCACTATTGCGGATCGGGTTTATACTTTTGCGTCCATCTATCTCCCTAATTCTCGCCAACATAAGTGTTTTGCGGGTCTTTTGACCTCCTTGCGTAATTTTCAGGAGGGCTTCCTGGTCCTGGGTGGGGACTTTAACCTTCCTTTGGACCCTTCCCTAGATACATCGGCGGGCGCTAGCAGTGTCCCGACCCACGTCTTACTGAAAGTTAGGCTATTGCTTCATGATGATCAACTGGTAGATTGCTGGAGAGCTCTACATCCTGATGACAGGGACTACAGTTTTTATTCTATGCCCCACGCTAGATACTCACGTATTGACTATTTTTTTGTTTCCCACTATCACCTGCCGCTCCTGCAGACGGCCTGTTATGGTCCGATATCTTGGTCGGACCATGCTTCTTTGACAATGTGCCTTTCATCTCCGCTGATCCGACCGACCCAGTCATCCTGGAGACTTAATGTCTCCCTGCTCTCAGATCAGACTGTCCTTTCCTCTACTAAATCACTCTTGCGTGACTATTTCGTCACTAACGATACCCCTGATGTTACAGCGCCCACTGTGTGGGAGGCTCATAAATGCGTAGTGCGAGGTCATTTCCTTAAACTCGCTTCCGCCGGGAAGAAGACACGCTCGAAGAAGCATGGTGAACTCTACTCGCAAATTGCCCTGCTGGAGCGTCAACATAAGGATGGTCTGGGGGCAGCTGACCTACAGCGCCTTTTGGTCTTGCGTCGGGAACTCTCTTCCCTTTTGCATCAACAAGCTCAGAAACATATCTTTAAATATCGCGCAGTGTTCTATGAACACAGGGAAAAACCCGGGAAATATCTGGCGAGGGCGCTACGTAAGCGCAAACAACTTACCTACATCTCTAAAATCCGCTCTCCGGGGGGTTCTGTTAAGAGGCTCCCCTCTGATATCGCTAGGGAGTTTGTTTCCTTTTACTCAACCTTGTATAATCATTCGCCGACCTCCTCTGATCCTTCTCACAGAGATCAATTTCGACTCAAGATTTCTTCTTATTTACATCGACATCTGAAGCGGAAATTATCCCCTGCCGACTCGGAACTGTTGGACCGTCCGATTTCCGACTCGGAGCTTTCTCTGGCATTGAAGACTGCCAAACCAGGGAAGTGCCCGGGTCCGGATGGCCTGCCTGCTTCGTACTATAAAGCGTGCCGTGAGGTTCTTGGTCCTCCTCTGCTGAGGGCCTTTAATGCTGTCCTGGAGGGCCACCCCTTACGTCCTCATACTCTCTCGGCCACAATATCCCTTATTCCGAAGGAGGGGAAAGATCCAGAGCACTGTGGCAGTTACAGACCGATATCACTTCTCAATGTAGACTTGAAACTTTTCTCCAAAATCCTGGCCAATCGTATAGGCCCATTCATGCCATCCTTAATCCATTCTGACCAAGCTGGGTTTGTTTCAGGTCGGGAATCTAGGGATTGTACGATCCGGGCGATCAATCTGATTCACCGCGCCCGGACCACTTCTACCCCCGCTATTTTATTGTCCACGGATGCCGAGAAGGCCTTCGACCGCCTGGATTGGTCCTTTTTATTCGAGGTTCTGATCCAGGTGGGTTTTGGCCCACACATGTTAGCATGGATCTCTTCTTTGTACTCTTGTCCTTCTGCCAGGATTCTGATTAATGGAGTCCTTTCAGAATCCTTTGAGATTTCTAATGGTATGAGGCAGGGCTGCCCTCTATCCCCCTTGTTGTTTATTCTTTCTCTTGAACCTTTCATGGAGGCGATTCGACAAAATCCAGATGTGGGGGGATTGTTGGTTCTTGGTGTCCAGCACAAGGTTCTGTGGTTTGCTGACGATCTGTTATTTGTCCTCACTAAACCTAGGCTATCCCTACCGGTCCTTATGACAGAATTTGAGCTTTATGGATCCCTCGCGAATCTTAAAATCAATTTTTCCAAATCCGAAATCTTGAATATCAATCTACCATCTTCAGAAGTGACGCATCTATCCGCGTCATTCCCATTCAAATGGTGCAGGGATGGACTTAAATACTTGGGGATATGGTTAACGGATGACCCTGGCCGCCTCTATCTCCGTAACTTCCCCCCTTTTCTTGAAGTTTTGCGTTGTGACTTTGCAACCTGGTCTCTCTTACATATTTCATGGACTGGTAGAGTTAATGCACTGAAGATGAATGTTCTTCCCAGATTGCTTTATCTGTTCCAGACGCTGCCCATTAAATTGCCGATGGCTTTCTTCTCCTCTCTTAAAACACTATTTCTGGGGTTTGTCTGGGCTCGGAAGAGTCCTAGGCTACGCTATGAGCTTTTGACACGTTCTAAATTGCGAGGAGGTTTGGCTTTGCCTTGTCCCAAACTCTATTATCGTGCTTGCCATTTGCTTCGCCTTCTGGAATGGACCCTTCATCCCCCACATAAGTCTTGGATTGATGTGGAGGCCTCTGGTATTCGAACCCCATTACGGGTCCTTCCCTGGTTGAAGCCGCATCATGCCAAACACCTTTCTTCTGATCACCCTTTGACGTGGGCAACACTCTCTGTGTTTTTTTCTACCTCTAAACATCTCCGGTTGTCTTCCTATCCTTCGCCCTTGACGCCTTTGCGATATAATCCAGACTTCACTCCGGGCACTGCCCCAGGTGACTTTCTGACCTCTTCCTTAGATAACGGAGTCACTATTGCAGACTTCTTGACCCCGGAGGTTAAAGTTAAACCTCTTTCAGAGCTGCTACCCCATCGACCTCCCACGCCGCTTGATTATTTTCATTATACTCAATTAAGTTCTTTCGTGAGATCTTTACAAGGTAGACATGTCCTGCTGCGCCCAACCACTCCATTTGAAGAGTTATGTCGAGGAGGGTCGTTGCCCTCACGCCGCATTTCTTTTTTTATGCAACTTGCTTCGCTCTCAGGAAGATTCCTCCATGCCACCTTTCGTGAGGAAATGGGAATCAGCTCTGCAGGTCTCCCTGAGTGCCTCCCAGTGGGAGAAGATATTCCTTTTAACCCATAAATGCTCTCTGAGTGCTAAGACTCAGGAAATGTCTTATAAACTACTTACCCATTGGTACCGAATGCCTGATTTGATTCACCGCTTCTCCCCGGATGTATCAGAGTTATGTTGGAGATGTAAGTCTGCGCCCGGTACTTTTCTGCACATTTGGTGGGACTGCTCGGCTCTTGCTCCGTTCTGGTCGCGTGTTCACTCCATTGTGTGCAAGTTCTCGGACGCCCCTCCCCCGTTTCTACCGGCATCTCTACTTCTGCATCACACTTCTGTACCTCTTTCTAGCTATAAGAGATCGCTTGTTAAACACTTACTGAACGAAGCCAAGGCCCTCATTCCCCTCCACTGGGGAGAATCTACACCCCCTACTATACGTGAGTGGGTCCAGCGGGTGGAGAGGACTCGAGCATTGGAGGAAATTGTTTACAGTGCGGATTTGCAGGGTGATAGGTATCTTGGAACTTGGTTTTCCTGGTTGCAATTTCTGGAGGATCCGCAGACGCAGTCTCTTTTGGATAACGCAATTGTTTAACTGAGTCAGCTCTTGGGGGGGGGGTTTCCCCCTCTCTCTCCCCCCCCCATTATTATTATTATTATTTATTTTTTTTTCTTTCCCCCCTTTTTGTGTGTTTTTTTTGTTCTATGTTTCTGTCTGTCTTTTTCTTGTCCTGGTGCCTTTTATCTTACCCCTTATCTTCAACTCTATGCTCCTTGGCTGTGCTACTTTATGTTTTACTTTTTGTATGATTTATATTAACTATGCACACTCATGATAGATCACTATTGTGAGCTTACTTATG
This sequence comes from Rhinophrynus dorsalis, assembly GCA_037306005.1. Classification (NCBI taxonomy): domain Eukaryota; kingdom Metazoa; phylum Chordata; class Amphibia; order Anura; family Rhinophrynidae; genus Rhinophrynus; species Rhinophrynus dorsalis. Next base: position 2,393,014 of record CM074722.1, on the reverse strand, counting down.
CTATGTATTCCCTTTTATCTTGTATTTTTGGCTATCTAGTCTTCTGTATTGTTTTGTGTTTAAATTTCTGATAAAACCTCAATAAAACTTGAATTTATTAAAAAAAAAAAAAAAAAAAGTCTAACGGTCTGTACATTGTGCATTGTGGGATATAAACTAGCAGTCTGTACATGCAGTGTATTGTGGGCTATAATCACTTAATATAAAAGTCTAGCAGTCTGTACACACAGTGCATTGTGGGATATGCTCACCATAATATAAAAGTCTGGCAGTCTGCACAAACAGTGCATTATCCACCATAATGTAACACTTTACCAGTCTGTACACATAGTGCATTTTGGAATGTAGTCATTATAATACAAAAATGTAGAAGGCTGTACATGCAGTGCATTGGGTGATATAATCATTATAATATAAAAGTTTGTATGTACAGACATTGCGGGATATAATCACTGTAATATAAAAGTCTAGTGGTCTATACATGCAGTGCAATTTGTGATATAATCACTATAATATAAAAGTCTAGAGGTCTATACATGCAGTGCAATTTGTGATATAATCACTATAATATAAAAGTCTAGAGGTCTATACATGCAGTGCATTGTGGGAAATAATCACTATAATATAAAAGTCTAGAGGTCTATACATACAGTGCATTGTGGGAAATAATCATTATAATATAAAAGTCTAGTGGTCTGTACACACAGTGCATTGTGGGATATATTCACTGTAATATAAAAGTCTGTCAGTCTGCACATACAGTGCATTGTGGGATATACTCACTATAATATAAAAGTCTAAAGGTCTGTACATGCAGTGCATTGTGGTATATACTCACTGTAATATAAAAGTCTATCAGTCTGTACATGCAGTGCATTGTGGGATATAATCACTATAATATAAAAGTCTAGTGGTCTGTACATACAGTGCATTGTGCTATATATTCACTATAATATAAAAGTCTAGTAGTCTCTACATGAAGTGCATTGTGGGATATACTCACTATAATATAAAAGTCTGGCAGTCTGTACATACAGTGCATTGTGGGATATACTCACTATAATATAAAAGTATAGTGGTCTGTACATGTAGTGCATTGTGTGATATGATCACTATGATATAAAAGTATAACTGTCTGTATATGTACAGACATTGTGGGATAGTATCACTATAATCACTCACTATAATATAAAAGTATAGTGGTCTGTACATGTAGTGCATTGTGTGATATGATCACTATGATATAAAAGTATAACTGTCTGTATATGTACAGTGCTTTGGGGGACACATTCACTATACTATAGAAGTGTAGTAGTCTGTACAGAGCACTGTGGGATACAATTACTACAATGTAAAAGACTAGCAGTCTGTACATGCAATAAATTGTGGGATATGATCCCTAGAATATAAAAGTCTAGCAGTCTACCTATGCTGTGTATTGTGGGATATATTCACTATATTATAAGAGTCTAGTAGTCTGTACATCCAGTGCGTTACGGAATTTTACCACGATATATACTCACTATAATATAAAAGTCAAGCGGGCTGTACATGCAGTGCATTGTGGGATATACTCACTATGATATAAAAGTTTAGCAGTCTGTATATACAGTACATTGTGCAGTATACTCACTATAATAGAAAGGTCTATCAGTCTGTACATGCCGTGCATTGTGGGATATAATCACTACAATCACTACAATCACTACAATCACTACAATCACTATAATCACTATAATCACTATAATATAAAAGTCTAGGCGTTTGCACACAGACAGTGCATTGTGTGATATAATCACTATTACTATAAAACTCTAGAGATCTGTAAGCACAGTGCATTGTGAGATATGGCTACTATAATATAAAAGTCTAGCAGTTTGTACATCCAGTGCATTGTGGGATATAGTCACTATAATATAAAAGTCTAGCAGTTTGTACATCCAGTGCATTGTGGGATATAGTCACTATAATATAAAAGTCTAGCAGTTTGTACATCCAGTGCATTGTAGGATATCGTCACTATAATATAAAAGTCTAGCGGTCTGTACATGCAGTGCATTGTGGGATATAATCTCACTATAATATAAAAGTCTAGCGGTCTGTACATGCAGTGCATTGTGGGATATACTCACTATAATATAAAAGTCTAGCGGTCTGTACATTGTGCATTGTGGGATATAAACTAGTAGTCTGTACATGCAGTGTATTGTGGGCTATAATCACTTAATATAAAAGTCTAGCAGTCTGTACACACAGTGCATTGTGGGATATAATCACTATAATATAAAAGTCTAGCAGTCTATACCTGCAGTGCATTGTGGGAAATAATCACTATAATGTAAAAGTCTAGTGGTCTGTACATGCAGTGCATTGTGGGATATAATCACTATTATATAAAGGTGTAGCAGTCTGTACATGCAGTACATTGTGGGATATACTCACTATAATAAATGGCTAGTGGTTTGTACATGCAGTGCATTGTGGGATATACTCACTATAATATAAAAGTCTAGCAGGCAATACATGCAGTGCATTGTGGGAAATAATCACTATAATGTAAAAGTCTAGTGGTCTGTACATACAGTGAATTGTGGGATATACTCACTACAATATAGAAGTCTAGCAGTCTCTACATGCAGTACATTGTGCAATATACTCACTATAATATAAAAGTCTCGCAGTCTGTACAAGCAGTGCATTGTGGGATATACTCACTATAATATAAAAGTCTAGTGGTCTGTATATACAGTGCATTGTATGATATAATCATTATAATATAAAAGTCTAGTAGTCTCTACATGCAGTGGATTGTGCGATATACTCACTGTAATATAAAAGTCTAGTGGTCTGTACACACAGTGCATTGTGGGATATACTCACTATGATATAAAGGTATGTCAGTCTGTATATGCAGTGCATTGTGGGATATAATCACTATAATATAAAAGTCTAGTGGTCTGTACATACAGTGCATTGTGTGATATACTCACTGTAATATAAAAGTCTAGTAGTCTCTACATGCAGTGGATTGTGCGATATACTCACTGTAATATAAAAGTCTAGTGGTCTGTACATGCAGTGCATTGTGTGATATAATCACTATACTATAAAACTCTAGAGATCTGTAAGCACAGTGCATTGTGAGATATGGCTACTATAATATAAAAGTCTAGCAGTTTGTACATCCAGTGCATTGTGGGATATAGTCACTATAATATAAAAGTCTAGTGGTCTGTACATACAGAGCATTGTGGATATAATATCTATAATATAAAAGTCTAGTGGTCTGTACATGCAGTGCATTGTGGGATATAATCTCACTATAATATAAAAGTCTAGCGGTCTGTACGTGCAGTGCATTGTGGGATATACTCACTATAATATAAAAGTCTAGCGGTCTGTGCATTGTGGGATATAAACTAGTATTCTGTACATGCAGTGTATTGTGGGCTGTAATCACTTAATATAAAAGTCTAGCAGTCTGTACACACAGTGCATTGTGGGATATAATCACTATAATATAAATGTCTAGCAGTCTGTACATGTAGAACATTGTGGGATATACTCACTATAATAAAAGTCTAGTGGTCTGTACATGCAGTGCATTATGGGATATACTCACTATAATATAAATGTCTAGCAGTCTATACATGCAGTGCATTGTGGGAAATAATCACTATAATGTAAAAGTCTAGTGGTCTGTACATGCAGTGAATTGTGGGATTAACTCACTACAATATAGAAGTCCAGCAGTCTCTGCATGCAGTACATTGTGCAATATACTCACTATAATATAAAAGTCTAGTGGTCTATACATACAGTGCATTGTGGGATATGCTAAACATAATATAAACGTCTGGCAGTCTGCATAAACAGTGCATTACCAACTATAATGTAAGACTTTACCAGTCTGTACACATAGTGCCTTTTGGAATGTAGTCATTATAATACAAAAATGTAGAGGGCTGTACATGCAGTGCATTGTGTGATATAATCAATATAATATAAAAGTTTGTATGTACAGACATTGTGGGATATAATCACTATAATATAAAAGTCTAGTGGTCTATACATGTAGTGCAATTTGTGATATAATCACTATAATATAACAGTCAAGAGGTCTATACATGCAGTGCATTGTGGGAAATAATCACTATAATATAAAAGTCTTGCAGTCTTTACATACAGTGCATTGTGGGATATATTCACTATAATATAAAAGTCTGGCAGTCTGTACATAAAGTGTATTGTGCGATATACTCACTATAATATAAAAGTCTAGCAGTCTGTACACACAGTGCATTGTGGGATATACTCACTATAATATAAAAGTCTAGAGGTCTGTACATGCAGTGCATTGTAGGATATAATCACTATAATATAAAAGTCTGGCAGTCTGTACACACAGTGCATTGTGGGATATACTGACTATAATATAAAGGTCTATCAGTCTGTATATGCAGTGCATTGTGGGATATAATCACTATAATATAAAAGTCTAGTGGTCTGTACATATAGTGCATTGTACGATATACTCAATGTAATATAAAAGTCTAGTAATCTCTACATGCAGTGCTTTGTTGGATATACTCACTGTAATGTAAAAGTCTGGGAGTCTACATACAGTGCATTGTGGGATATACTCACTATAATATAAAAGTCTAGTGGTCTGTACATGTAGTGCATTGTGTGATATGATCACTATGATATAAAAGTATAACTGTACAGACATTGTGGGATAGAATCACTATAATCACTCACTATAATATAAAAGTCTAGAGGTCTATACTTGTAGTGCATTGTGGGATATATTCACTTAATATAAAAGTCTAGAAGTTTGCACATGCAATGCATTGTGGGACACAATCACTATACTATAGAAGTGTAGTAATCTGTACAAACAGAGAATTATGGGACACAATCACTATACTATAGAAGTGTAGTAGTCTGTACAGAGCACTGTGGGATACAATTACTACAATGTAAAAGACTAGCAGTCTGTACATGCAATAAATTGTGGGATATGATCCCTAGAATATAAAAGTCTAGCAGTCTACCTATGCTGTGCGTTGTGGTACATATTCACTATATTATAAGAGTCTAGTAGTCTGTACATCCACTGCATTATGGAATTTTACCACAATATATACTCACTATAATATAAAAGTCAAGCGGGCTGTACCTGCAGTGCATTGTGGGATATACTCACTATGATATAAAAGTTTAGCAGTCTGTATATACAGTACATTGTGAGATATACTCTCTATAATAGAAAGGTCTTTTGGTCTGTACATGCTGTGCATCGTGGGATATAATCACTATAATATAAAAGTCTAGGCGTTTGCACAGAGACAGAGCATTGTGTGATATAATCACTATACTATAAAACTCTAGAGATCTGTAAGCACAGTGCATTGTGAGATATGGCTACTATAATATAAAAGTCTAGTAGTCTGTACATGCAGTGCGTTGTGGGATATAGTCACTATAGTATAAAAGTCTAGTGGTCTGTACATATAGAGCATTGTGGCTATAATCGCTATAATATAAAAGTCTCGTGGCCTGTAAATGCAGTGCATTGTAGGATATAGTCACTATAATATAAAAGTCTAGCAATCTGTACATTCAGTGCATTGTGGGATATAATCTCACTATAATATAAGTCTAGCGGTCTGTACATGCAGTGCATTGTGGGATATACTCACTATAATATAAAAATCTAGCAGTTTGTGCATTGTGGGATATAAACGAGTGGTCTGTACATGCATTGCATTGTGGGATATACTCATTATAATATAAATGTCTAGCAGTCTATACTTGCAGTGCATTGTGGGAAATAATCACTATAATGTAAAAGTCTAGTGGTCTGTAAATGCAGTGCATTGTAGGATATAATTACCATTATATAAAGGTCTAGCAGTCTGCACATGCAGCACATTGTGGCATATACTCACTATAATAAATGTCTAGTGGTCTGTACATGCAGTGCATTGTGGGATATACTCACTATAATATAAATGTCTAGCAGGCTATACATGCAGTGCAATGTGGGACATAATCACTATAATGTAAAAGTGTAGTGGTCTGTACATACAGTGAATTGTGGGATATACTCACTACAATATAGAAGTCTAGCAGTCTCTACATGAAGTACATTGTGTGATATACTCACTATAGTATAAAAGTCTCACAGTCTGTACAAGCAGTACATTGTGGGATATACTCACTATAATATAAAAGTCTAGTGGTCTGTACAAGCAGTGCATTGTGGGATATACTCACTATAATATAAAAGTCTAGTGGTCTGTATATACAGTGCATTGTAGAATATCATCACTATAATATAAAAGTCTGGCAGTCTGCACACACAGTGCATTGTGGGATATACTCACAATAATATAAAGGTATGTCAGTCTGTATATGCAGTGCATTGTAGGATATAATCACTATAATATAAAAGTCTAGTCTGTACATACAGTGCATTGTGAGGTATACTCACTATAATATAAAAGTCTAGTAGTCTCTATATGCAGTGTATTGTGTGACATACTCACTGTAATATAAAAGTCTAGTAGTCTCTACATGCAGTGCATTGTGGGATATACTCACTATAATATAAAAGTCTGGCAGTCTGTACAAACGGTGCATTGTGGGATATACTCACTATAATATAAAAGTCTAGTGGTCTGTACATGCAGTGCATTGTGGGATATACTCACTATAATATAAAAGTCTAGTGGTCTGTACATGCAGTGCATTGTGGGATATACTCACTATAATATAAAAGTCTAGTGGTCTGTACATACAGTGCATTGTGGGATATACTCACTATAATATAAAACTCTAGAGGTCTGTACATGCAGTGCATTGTGGGATATGGCTACTATAATATAAAAGTCTAGCAGTCTGTACATGCAATGCATTGTGGGATATAATCACTATAATATAAAAGTCTAGTGGTCTGTACATACAGTGCATTGTGGGATATACTCACTATAATATAAAAGTCTAGTGGTCTGTGCATGCAGTGCATTGTAGGATATAGTCACTATAATATAAAAGTCTAGTGGTCTGCACATGCAGTGCATTGTGTGATATGATCACTATGATATAAAAGTATAACTGTCTGTATACGTACAGACATTGTGGGATAGTATCACTATAATCACTCACTATAATATAAAAGTCTAGTGGTCTGTACATGCAATGCATTGTGTGATATGATCACTATGATATAAAAGTTTGAATGTACAGAAATTGCGGGATATAATCACTATAATATAAGAGTATAGAGGTCTATACATACAGTGCAATGTGTGATATAATCACTATAAAATAAAAGTCTAGAGCAATGATTCTCAACCAGGGTGCTGTGGCACTTTGGTGTGCCGAGGACATCAACTTAGGGTGCCCCGTGTTTTCTATAAAGACTAACAAAAATGGACGTCTAATTAAAGATTTATAGGAATTAATATGTACAATATGTTTAGTTTTGTTATTATGATTATAAGACCAAATAATAACTATATATTTGTGGATTATACCCTTCATTATGCCCTTGATAAATTACATTAAATTAATTACATTAAATCTTCACGATTATGTGTTAGGGATGCCCCGAGCAAAAAAAGTTGAGAAACACTAGTCTCGAGGTCTATACATGCAGTGCATTGTGTGATATAATCACTATAATATAAAAGTTTGTCAGTACATGCAGTGTACTGTGGGTTATACTCACTATAATATTAAAGTCTAGAGGTCTGTACATGCAGTGCATTGTGGGATATAATCACTATAATATAAAGGTCTAGCAATCTGTACATGCAGTGCATTGAGGGATATAATCACTATAATATAAAATGCTGGAGGTCTGTACATGCAGTGCATTGTGGGATATACTCACTATAATATAAAAGTCTAGTAGTCTGCACACAGACAGTGCATTGTGTGATATAATCACTATACTGTAAAACTTTACCAGTCTGTACACACAGTGCATTTTGGAGTGTAGTCATTATAATACAAAAATTTAGAGCTCTGTACATGCAGTGCATTGTGTGATATGATCACTATAATATAAAAGTATAACTGTACAGACACTACGGGATAGAATCATTATAATCACTCACTATAATATAAAAGTCTAGTGGTCTATACTTGTAGTGCATTGTGGGATATATTCACGTAATATAAAAGTCTAGAAGTTTGTACATGCAATGCATTGTGGGACACATTCACTATACTATAGAAGTGTAGTAGTCTGTACAAACAGAGCATTGTGGGATACAATTACTATAACAAAAGCCTAGAAGTCTGTATACACATGCATTGGGGGATATGATATCCATATTATAAAAGTATAGCAGTCTGTACATTGTGCATTATGGGATATAAACTAGCAGTCTGTACACACAGTGCATTGTGGGATATCATCACTATAATATAAAAGTCTAGTGGTCTGTACATGCAGTGCATTGTGGGATATACTCACTATTATATAAAGGTCTTGTGGGCTGTGCATGCAGTGCATTGTGGGATATACTCACTATTATATAAAGGTCTAGTGGGCTGTGCATGCAGTGCATTGTGGGATATAGGTAATATAACACAAAGGTTTAGAAGTCTGTACGCACAGTGCATTGTGGGATATAATCACTATTATATAAAGGTCTAGTGGTCTGTGCATGCAGTGCATTGTGGGATATAGGTTTAGAAGCCTGTACGCACAGTGCATTGCGGGATATAATCACTATAATATAAAAGTCTACCAGTCTTTACATACAGTGCATTGTGGTATGTAAGCAATAAAATACATAAGTCTAGAAGTCATTAGATGCGGTGCACTGTGGGTTATAATATAAAAGTCTAGAGCTCTATACACACATGCATTGTGGGATTTGGTTACTATAATCTTACCTGGGAACTCTTTGGTGTTGACACTGCTTTACTGGCTCTCCGGGGCAGAGGCTGAGTCCTCCGGATGTGGGGAGTTTACATTGAGACTCTGTCGACTTCTGCTCTTTTCCCCTGTGTTCCTCCCTCCCTTGCCTTCTTTGAATAGCTTTGTCACACTTTTAAGTCCTGCCCACCCAACTTGTGTCAAACCCAGCCCCTTTTTGACACAATTTGCATAATTTATCACCCACCTCCTGCACCAGAGGACTCCACTCTGGGGAGAGAACAATTGAAAGTTCCCAGGTATGACAATAATATAAAAGTATAGCAGCTTGTACATGCAGTGCATTGTGGGGTTATCAACATCCTATATAATAATAACAACAGACTGCCTGTCACGGTTTGTAAGAACACTCAGCCAAGTTGGAAAGATAAAATCAGCTTTATTGAGAATAATAAAGAGCACAGGGTCACCCTTCACAGGTCCAGATCCGGACAGTACCGTGGCACTTCCCAAATCAGACACAGGTCAGGTAAGCAACACAAAAGCAACACAAAACAAATAACAATATGATCTGGAACAGATGACCGGAACCAGGAACAGAACCTCAGCAGTACCACCTAGGAAGTGCCCCACGTAGCTAGACAGTAGGTGACTGCAGGGCAGAATCCCCAGAAGGCTAGGGATAGAGTAGCAGACAACCGGAACACTGGAGAGTGACCCGGACCAGGCAACACTGACAGGCTATAGCCAGGCACTAGACCCAGGAGGCAAGGGTGACCTGAGGCAGTACTGACAAGCACAGCAGGGAGTGATCCCTGGAGAATGGTAATCTGAGGCAACACAGACAGGCACAGGTTCAGGCCAGTCTCAGGATGCTGAGATAACTGAAGGCAACACTGACAGGCACAGGCACTAGTCTCGGAGACTAGGGAAATCGGAGGCAACACTGACACCCTCTGGAAAGGCACTAATCCCGGAGACTAGGGAAATCGGAGGCAACACTGACACCCTCTTGCAAGGCACTAGTCCCGGAGACTAGGGAAATCGGAGGCAGCACTGACACCCTCTGGCAAGGTACTAATCCCGGAGACTAGGGAAATCGGAGGCAACACTGATACCCTCTGGCAAGGCACTAGTCCTGGAGACTAGGGAAATTGGAGGCAACACTGTCACGCATTGGCTTGGCACTAGTCTAGAAGACTAGTGTAACCGAAGGTGACACTGACAAATACTGGCGGGACTCTAGTCTGAGGAGACTAGGAACAGAAGGCAACGAATAGATAAACAGCCACAGCCAGGATTGGTACTCTAAGCGTAGAAGCCAAGCCCAGATCGGTACACAGAGCAAGTCAATTACAGCCAGAATCAATACACAGAGCGTAGTCAGCCACAGGCAGAATCGGTACACAGACAGCGGTAGTCAGCCACAGCCAGGATCGGTACACAGAGAGCGATAGTCAGCCAGAGTCAGGATCGGTACACAGAGAGTGGTAGTCAGCCACAGCCAGGATTGGTACACAGAGAGTGGTAGTCAGCCACAGCCAGGATCGGTACACAGAGCACGGTAGTCAGCCACAGCCAGGATCGGTACACAGAGAGCGGTAGTCACCCACAGCCAGGATCGGTACACAGAGAGCGGTAGTCACCCACACCCAGGATCGGTACACAGAGAGCGATAGTCAGCCACAGCCAGGATCGGTACACAGAGCACAGTAGTCAGCCACAGCCAGGATTGGTACACAGAGAGCGGTAGTCAGCCACAGCCAGGACTGGAACACAGAGAGCGATAGTCAGGCAGTCTGGGTCAGCAACGGAATACGGCAACGGAGACAGTAGCAAGGTCAGGCAAAACCTGATCATACACGGAGCAGGAATCAACAGCAACAAACGCCAGATACAGGAACACCACGGAAGGGCGCCAAAGAAATGACAGGACAGAGTTTAAAAAGGCTCACACTAGGCGGAGCAGAACCCATCGGCCAATAAGAGCCCAGCAGTAAAGAGGCCACCTCTCGCCTCTCCTGTCCACCACACCTGTCCACCTCTCACCTCTCCTGTCCTCTTCTCAAGTCCTCCTCTCCTGTCCACCTCTCCCCTCCTCTCCTCTGGTCCTCCTATCCTGTCCACCTCTCCTGTCCTCTTCTCCTGTCCACCACACCTGTCCACCTCCTCTCTTGTCCTCCTCTCCTGTCCACCTCCCCTCTGGTCCTACTATCCTGTCCACCTCTCCTGCCCTCCTCTCCTGTCCACCACACCTATCCACCTCTCCAGCCCTCCTCTCCTGTCCACCACACCTGCCCACCTCTCCTGTCCTACACTCCTGTCCACAACACCTGTCCACCTCTCCAGCCCTCCTCTCCTGTCCACCACACCTGTCCACCTCTCATCTCTCCGGCCCTCCTCTCCTGTCCACCTCTCCTGTCCTCTTCTCATGTCCTCCAGAAATGGCTGTGCTGTTCCAGGCCTGCATGTGACAGAGCCACCAACGTAACTCCGCACGGACGTGCCGAGTAAGTAAGACATGATGATCGTAAGAGAGACCCATTCGAAGGTGTTGGGCCTTCAGCCGTTGCATAGCCTGATAATGAAGTGGGCCTGGAAAAGTCATCTGAATAGACGAAGAGGGAAGACCCACGATGCGCACTAAAAAACGTAACGGCACGTGATCGAGACGCAGAACCCCATGCAACTCCTTCCGAATCGCCTCTATCTTGGCCGCCGGAAGACGTAGTTGACACCGGACCGAGTCTATCTCGAACCCCAAAAACTGCACCACCTGAGCTGGATTCAGAGAGGATTTTTCCCTGTTGACTATGAAGCCCAACAACTCCTGAAAGCCAATGACAAAGCACGTTTGAGACTGCAGACGAGAAACTTTGTCGCAAAAAATCAGAAGATCGTCCAGATAGATGAGACACCGCTGTAACGGTTTTTAAGGACACTCAGACATGGAAGGTTATGGTAAAACACAGTTTTATTAATAGAACAAGGATAATGTAACCCACGCGGGTCCAGTACATACAAATGACACAATACTGCCACAGGTCAGGCTACAATAACGTATGGTAACCCTCACAGGTCCAGTAGGTACAGATGTTACAATACTGACACAGGTCAGGTCACAGGGATAATAATAACCCACTCAGGTCCAGTAGGCACCAAAGGTACGATACTGACGTCAGGTCACAGTTTGTGTGAATCTGGAAGAGCAGACAAGCAGGGGTACTACTAGGCCAAGGGAGGCCGGCAGGCCCTACTAGTGCAGAGGTAATGGAGACTCCCTATGCAGGGAGTGAGCCCAAGTGATAAACCACAGAACAGTACTGAGTGGAGGCCACTACTGTCCCACAGGATAGTAAGAGAGAGACTAGGCAAGCAGAGCCCAATGAAGGCTCAGGATAGAAAACCAGAGGACAGGTGACCTATCGGAGGCCACAGGCTGTAGGGTTCTGTTGGCAACAATGACAGGACTGCCTGAATAGTGAGGACACACAATACTGCCAGACAAGTATCTCTGGGAATATTCCAGGGAAGACTGTGACCCTGAAGCGCTATAGCACCAACCCATGATGGGTGAACGAACGCTCAGACCTGGACAGAACTGCCAAGCAGTGGAGACTGACCGAGGCACCCAGACAGAACCCAAACTCTGAGTTTGAGAGTGGACAGGTCAAGCGTACCGGGTGCAACCAACAGATCCGACACCGAAGTGAAAGGATAATAGCTCAATGAGAGACAGGGTCATAGAACAGTGCTGCAAGTGCAGTGCTAGGTGGAAGCAAAAAGTGGCTGTCAGAGACAGTAATCGGCAACGGAGGAGAGACCTCCAAACGGAACACAGGCTGAGAGGACAGCAGTACCGGGAGGTACACAGAGCATGAACTAGGCCAATCCGAGTCAGTACACAGAGCAGGAACGTCAGCCGAGCTGTGTCGGTAAAAAGAGCAGGAACGTCAGCCAATCCGAGTCGGTACACAGAGCAGGAACGTCAGCCAGGCCGGGTCGGTGCACAGAGCAGGAACGTCAGCCAATCTGAGTCGGTACACAGAGCAGGAACATATCAGGAAGAGTAGTCAGGCGGTCCGGGTCATACACAGAATTCCCACGAAATAACAGGAACAAACGCTGGCAACTGGAACACAAGAAAGGGTGCTGCTGAAGTGACCAGGCTCAGTATTTAAGGGCTAGAACTGGGCGTAGATAACACCCAGTAGCCAATAAAAGGTAATCAGGAAGTAACCCGGACATAACAATGTCGCCAAAAGAAAGCACGTGCACTGTGATAACCGTACTCCGTGACTCCAGAAATGTTGCACGACCGGTTTTAGCAGCTTTGTGAAGCACCAGGGTGCCGAATGGAGACCGAAAGGGAGGCACGTGAACTGACACACGCGACCCCACCAGTGAAACTGCAGAAACGGAAGACTCTCCGTAGCCACTGGAACCGACAGATAAGCATCCTTGAGATCCAGACACGTGAACCAGTCTCCCCTGAGCAGCAGATTTCTCAAAAGATGGATCCCCTTCATCTTGAAGCGTCGCAAGTTGATGACAGGACGAAAATCTCCAGTTTTCTTGCGGACCAGAAAAATATTGCTGAAGAATCCTCCGACGTCTGGAGCGAACTGGACAGCACCTTTCAAAAACAGCGACTGAATCTCCATGTCGATTAACGACTCAGCCTCCTGAGAACTGACCAGTGTGTGAGGCTGAACCAACTGAACCGGTGGAGCAGTGAATTCTATGATGTAACCTAGAACCGTCTGCAAGATCCATGCGTCTGTGGAAATGGCCTCCCAATTCTGAAAGAAAAAACACAACCTGCCTGCAGTTACATTCAGAGGAACAACACAAGAAGGAACAGTTGTGTATTGGATCTTGCATGACCTCTGCCTCGATGTCCTCGGAACTTCTCTGAACCCCTTGCAAAGGTAGGTTGGTACTGCGTTGTAGGGAAGAAAGATGCAGATGGCGGGTTAGCCCTGTAGTTGGAGGCCCAAAAGCGGCTGGTGATCCGGCCTCTCTGATGACCAGCCCGTCTAAAAACACCCCTTGATGATGATGGACGGAAAGTTTGTTTTAAGGAAGATTGGTCCTTGTTGAGTGTTGTAAACAACCCCACATGTCGTTTAAGTTCCGGGATAAACGGCTCCCCGAACAGCAGGCCTGAGGCTGCCGGCCCCAACTCTTTAGACCTAAGATCTGCCAGCTTGGAGTCGATTCTTAACAATGCCGCCTTCCTCCTTTCGGAACAAAGAGCAGTATTTGCATTTCCCAGCAGACACACTGCCCGAAGGGCCCATTCTCTGACTGCATGGGCATCCAATTTAGTACCCTGAGACAGGGATTGATCAGCAAAAAACAACATCCAAGCAAGAGGACCCAAGACATCCAGAAGATTATCTTGAGCCGCACGAAGACCCTTTTCAATGCCTTTACGTGGATCCCTGCCCGTTTGGGACATGAACAGCAAGTCACTTGGATAAAAATCAGGAGTCAGAGTCACCTTATCCGGAAGAAGTGGGCGAGGACATTCCGCCCTCATACGACTCCTGACATCTTTATCCAATGGCTTCCGTATCCAACAGTGCACAAGTTTGGCCAAATGTTCCGGCAGGCTCCATTCTGAAGAGCGAGGATGCCGGATGGACCTGGGGTCGAAAAGCATATTGCCCATAGTGTCATACAAGACTTCGTCTTCCACCTGGCCAGATGAACTGGTACCACTGTGAGTGGCAGCAGCAGAGTTAACCACAGATTCTTTGACGTAATAAGTATCCACCTGCGGAGAGTCCTTACAATCATCCTCCGGCGAAGAGGAGCCCCCTGCTTGCCATTCGTCCACCACCGCCAAAGGAGGTGGAGAGGAATAATCTTCATCATCCAAAGGGAAATCGGTAGGTTGAGAGACCTCCAGGTCTACCCCCATTCTAGGCCGTTTCACAGGAGCCTTCCCAGCTCCACCACCGCCCTTGAAAGCTCATTTCCAATGACGTTTAGGCACGGGGTCAACCATCCTAGAACTCCCAGGAGAATGGTCGTCCACATCCCCCAAGGACCCAGACAGAGAGATGGGAGGATCACCAGGAGAATGATGAAGAACCCTCGTCAGGACCTTCTCCACTGCTGCGGCTACAGCTGCGTCAATCATTGCCTGAAAATCAGGGGAACGGTGAGGGGAATCACTCATGACTGTTGTACGCTTGAGTACAGACAAACTACCTACCAAAAGGCAGAAAGACCCCCATAAGGGCCTGCCAATATTACTTTAAATAAGAGCCGCCTGCAAGCAGGCCGGATTAAAGAATGCAGAAGTAAAAAGGACCTGAGCCCCTATAGTGTAAACCAAATAGGGGACTCACCCCACTCCAAGGGACAACAAGGAGGGCTCACCTCCCAGTATAAGGTCAGCAAGAAGATGACCAATTATGGCGAGTGACAATGTACCAGCAAAGGGTAGTGTAGAAAGATACCCAGAAGGGGGCTCACCCCAAGTGTGATGCAGGGGCTCACCCTGCTTGACCAGCACCCACCAGAAGTACATAAATTATATATTGATTGATAAACATCTAGAATGGGAATACAAATAAAACCCAAAACGGAGAACCAACAACTCGTGTGTAGCCCGCCCTGAGCGGTGGATAGGGACCAAGTCAAAGCGCAGGCCACACGCAGCAAAACACGTATGCTGTACAAGTACAACCAAAGATGGCCGCCTCGGATCTCGCTTATCGTGAGATCCAAGATGGCCGAATCGCGTAGCGTACCCTCAGGAAAACTCCCGTGGACCGCTAGCAAAAGCCAGCACAACCCCTAAATGTAAAGGGAACAGAAAAACACAACGCGAAACATGTGTCCCCCTTACCGGAAGCCAGACAGAGTGGGAAAATGTGACATCCACGTCGCAGCATCCGCTAAAACGGCAGACACCGTGACCAGGGTCAAACAGTAGTCCAACAACCTCCCTGGCCCCGGAAACGTAGGAAACAGCAATGCGCTAATAAAATGTAACGCAAACGAACACACACACAGCAAACTAGCCAGAGAGCAAACAATGCAGTACACAGTCCATCCAAAACCCTGCAGTTTCACCAGAAATTAACTATACAGTACGAGACTGACATTTAGATAACACAAAAACCATGAAATATATATCAGTCTGTACAGTAACAATAGTCAATTGAGCATAAAACAAACAAATAATACAGCAAAAAGCCAAAAGGAAAGAACCTGACCTGGTCTGCTTGTGGAGCAGCAAAGAAAGAGGAGGTGCTTGGTCTAGCTGGACCTTATATTACCTCAGCCTTGTTTCTGATTGGTCAGTTGTTTTAGTTTGATCTGTGCTGCTATGGAGTTTTAAAAGTAAAGAAAGTGATGCAAAATATGAAGCCTCCTGTCATGTAGTAAAATTAAAGTTATAGTACTTCATTGATTGTACGTTTATATTCTACATGTGAGCTTAGTGGATACACTGTTGCCCTTTGCTTATAGATGCCTTTTTGTATTACCATATACTTGCATATACTTACTAATGCCATATTATTAGATGCTGATTGGATGGTGGTATGTGATGGTATACACTTTTGTCACACAATCAAGACATTATATCTCATGTACTTTCTACCTTATTATATTAGGAAGTTAGGATAGGTTTTCACATTTAATGCACGTATTTATGAATGAGTAATGGGATTGTCTAGTTCAGTCCCATTGATATATATTTATATTCTTAATTAAGTGGATATTATTATAATCTAGATTATTTGAAATAGATTTTATTATTTCATCTTAAAATCACTAATAGGTTATGTGGTGTTTGAATTTTGAATGCAGAAACATTCCCTTTAAGACCTCACATACACTGGTTAAGCGTTGTTTAAATTGGGCCACATTTATATTCGTATTTATTTATTCATCCTTATGTCCTCCTATCCTGTCCACCTCTCCTGTCCTTCCCTCTGGTCCTCCTATCCTGTCCTCTCCTCTGGTCTTCCTATCCTGTCCACCTCTCCTGTCCTCTCCTCTAGTCTTCCTCTCCTGTCCACCTCTCCTGTCCTCTCCTCTGGTCTTCCTATCCTGTCCACCTCTCCTGTCCTCTCCTCTGGTCTTCCTATCCTGTCCACCTCTCCTGTCCTCCCCTCTGGTCTTCCTCTCCTGTCCACCTCTCCTGTCCTCTCCTCTGGTCTTCCTATCCTGTCCACCTCTCCTGTCCTCCCCTCTGGTCTTCCTCTCCTGTCCACCTCTCCTGTCCTCCCCTATGGTACTCCTATCCTGTCCACCTCTCCTGTCCTCCCCTCTGGTCTTCCTCTCCTGTCCACCTCTCCTGTCCTCCCCTCTGGTACTCCTATCCTGTCCACCTCTCCTGTCCTCCCCTCTGGTCCTCCTCTCCTGTCCACCTCTCCTGTCCTCCCCTCTGGTCCTCCCTCTCTGGTCCACCTCTCCTGTCCACCTCTCCTGTCCACCTCTCCTGTCCACCTCTCCTGTCCTCTCCTCTGGTACTCCTATCCTGTCCACCTCTCCTGTCCTCCCCTCTGGTCTTCCTCTCCTGTCCTCCCCTCTGGTCCTCCCTCTCTGGTCCACCTCTCCTGTCCACCTCTCCTGTCCACCTCTCCTGTCCACGTCTATGTACAGCTCATTCCTTTAGAATCTGCCTAATATATGCACAGACAGTATCATGAATAGCACCGAGGTGGGCAACCTAGAGCTCCCCAGCTGATGGTCAACTACAAGACCCAATGAGCTCCAGGAATAATCCTGACCCACAGCTACACAAACACTAAAGAGCGGCAGTGAGACAACTCAGTGGATGTAGATGAGATTCATCCAGGAGTAAGTAACAGTCTAAGTCTAGATTTTTAACAATGTCTAACAGGAGTGATTCTGGGTGGCTGGAAAATTGCCACTATATTACTACTACACAAACAGGGCAGTAGGGAGTACTCTGGGAATTACATGACCTCCGAATTTAACTTCTTATATAAATCTCACTCATATTAACCCTATGGGTTTTAGAGGGATGCCCCACGCATTGCAAAAGCAATGCTCTGAACACCCAACCGGCATTCAGATGGTTAAACCGCAGGCAGTAAGATGGACCAGCAGAGCTTTGTTTTGTCAGTAAAGATGTTAGGTACGTTGTTATTTCTATGGTGTCATACAAACAGACAGATGATGCACTATGCATAGCATATTGATTTAACCCTTTCAGTGGCTGAGAGGTTGGAAATGCAATGTGTTACCCACCCATCCCTCTGTCACTCAGTGGGTGACACTGTAGGAATGAAGTTCCTAGCTCTGTACATCTTATAACTGTATGGGTATTGTAACGGGAACCCAAGACGCCGGGGAGTCCTGGGCCATCGTACCGGGAATCTTCTCTTGCAGGGCGGCTGGAAAGGGTCATATGCTCTGGATGAAAGCTGCTCTGGTGGATCGCAGTCAGCAGGAAACAGTCGTGGCTCGACTCCGTGTCGAACACAGCACTACTCGTGAAACTCGACCTCCCCGAGATGGTTCTGGCGACTGGTACCTCGGGAGGTAGAGTGTGAGGCCTCTACTCCCGGTTGAAGGTGTCTAGCAGCGTCCAGTTGTCGAGTCGAGGTGAAGCCGTTCTGGAAGCAAGAAGTGAATCAGCGCTGGGTGCCCTGGGAGGATGGGAGGCAGAGTGGACTCTTTAGACCATCCGGGCCAGGAGTAGACATAGAGACTGCTTACACCAACTGAACACACTTTATTGCACAAAACAACACATTCTTATACACATTTGAAACAATGTAACAATGGAACCGGGAGCGGCCAAGGGTACCGAGGGCTGGAGTTAAACCAAGGACAAGTGGGAGAAGGAGCGACAACACTAAGCGTCACCCGACTGGTCCATTTCTCAAACCCACTGTGACCAGGGCGGGGTGTGATACCCAAAGTGGCCAGACATGATTAAGTTACAGCAAATGGGGTCCCAGTTGGGGGCACAGTTCCAATGGGCAGAATACACAATACACAAAGACTGGCGGCTAAGGCCATTGATCGAGCAGTTTGAACTAGATACCTGAACTGTGACTAGTGTCACAAAGTTCTGTGTTGTCGACCAGTAGTGGCATCCTTTCGACGTACGACTGGTTGTCGGTCTTCCCGCCATTCTGTGAACCTTCGACCAGGCGTCGAACTGGTGAGTCGAACGCGAATGTCATATAACTAAGGTCAAATGAGGTCTCGAATACTTTGACAGACTTAATGGTTCCGGAATCCATTCCCTGTGATTATAGCTCATGATAAGGGCAGGGATTCCCCACTGCTGGTTACACGTAGCTGTGTATAGCCGGGATAAGTAACAGTCCATAGATCCTTCCTTGACACCCAGTCATGGCCCGGTAATATAGTCCAAAGAGTTCAACATGGTTCCCCAGGTTTCCAAATAAGGGCCAAAGTCCACAAACCCTTTACTGACCAACAGTAATGGACTGTAATCCGTTACAGGGATGGTCGTCACTGAGGAGGGTATCAGAGTAGTGTAGAAATGTCATTTTAAGTCTTTTATACAACATTTTCTATTTCCATTGCATTGAAAAGTACTATGACCACTCAGTGACACGCTATAACATGACCGCTGCTTGCTCTGTAGGAATAGTATTCAGTGAATAGGTTCTCAGAGGAGTGTGCCCAGGAGGAGCTATATGTCACTTCATATTTACTGCAAACCTGACAATATTTCATTCATTTGATGGGGCAGAGAAAACAATTGTCCATCAAGTTTGTTATTTTCCAAATCCTAAATGTGCGATGCAGAAGGCGGCAAACTCCCCCAAAACTACTACTTTCCAATTAACGTGTTAGTAATGTCTAAAAAACTTTTTTGCATTTAGAAGAGCTTAAAAAGCTGATCTAAATGCAAAAAAACGTATCTCTCAAACCGCTATGGTTTAAGAGATACGGGCGTTTAAAGTTTGATTTCTCCTACTGACAGCTGTAAAGCTAGCGCCAGCGTGTCGACCGACACAGATCTCCTGCTGACAGCTTTACAGCTGTCAGTAAGAGAAATCAAACTTTAAACGCCCGTATCTCTTAAACCATAGCGGTTTGAGAGATACGGTTTTTTGCATTTAGATCAACTTTTTAAGCTCTTCTAAATGCAAAAAAGTTTTTTTTAGACATTACTAATACTTTAAAGTGGAACGGTCATTTTGTAACAAAAAGAGAATTTTCAAAGTGCTTTAAAAATAACATATGTATGCTAGACTTTCTTATTTAAAACAAATCCTATACTATAATTCATTAAGGATGTTTGTCAGAAGCCGTCATGTGCAGCAGAGACAGCTGCACTCCCTGCATTCATGCGCAGTACAGACTGCCCGCGCCGCGGCTGCAAGGCATGATAAGCCACAGAGTAGATTACATGTTATAAACGTAAAAAAGTGACCTGTCCCTGAAAATAATTGAAGCAGATACACTTTTTACAGGATTTTTAATTCAGCATAACTTGCCGCTAGCAGCAGCAGATCATGCAGGCCCAATGTTTAAGTGAATGTTTCGCGATTATACTATCGCTACGCAATATGGATGTGGACGTCACAAGACCACAACTATAATAATATTCTTACTCCAAGCTGTACAGATTCCATAACTGAACTGGTACAAAGGGAACCATTTACACAGTGTCTTGATGGAAGCAACGGCCTATATGGTAATAAGCTATACCCACCCTTCATCTTCAGGCAACATTAGATTAGACATTTTGGAGATGCTTGTCTGCAATGAAGGTTCCTCTGCAAGAGGAATATTAAACTTGGTGGATGGCTTCTTTTCAAGAAAAGGAATCCCTTGGGAAAACTGTGTTGGCTTATCTCTGGATAATGCTAGTGTTAACATGGGAAGAATAAATAGCCTGAAGAAACTGATTTCTGATCAGGATAAACATGTGTATGTGCAGAGTAGCTTGTGCCATCTGATCAATCTCGGTGTGGAAAGGGGCTGTGTCCCCTGTCTGTAGATCCTAGTTTATGTTGTCACTGTCATTGTCAACTATTTTTATGGACTTCAAAGATTATGGCTGAACTTCAGAATTTTTGTGAATTCTGTGAACTAGAAAACAGAAAGATCCTAAAGCACATGGCAACCCGCTGGTTATCCTTAGTGAAGGCTGTAAGAAGGCTTTTGGATCAGCTGCCTGCACTAAAGTCATATGCGGAATCCCAAGAGGGAAAAGACCCACAGCTAAAGAGGATAAATATTCTCCGTGTGTAACGGTTTTCAAGACACTCAGACCAGCCGGTAAAACAAAACACAGTTTTATTAAATAAAAGGAATGACAAAGAACGCCCACTACAGGCATTAACAGGAATAGCGAGCAATGGTAATAACAGTAAATATGAGAACAGACAAGAACAGAACTTTGCTGATAGAAAATAGAAGTATACAGGCTTCTCAAGGGTTAATACTACACAGTCCGTCTCAATTGAGGAGTTTGGCACACCCAAGGTGGTGATATATCTGCAGATGGTAAAGCTCAGGAGGCTGAGGACTGCACAATCAATACTGCTTTAGATGATATTGGCGCATAGCCCCCACGGGCGTAGCGCTACAGGCCTCAATAGGAGTTAGTGCTAGAGTCGGTAGCCCCCACGGGCGTCCCAAATGGAGACCGCTAGGATGCGAGAACTGGCCAATAGCCCCCACGGGCGTATACCGGAGGAACCTGACAGAGCTTAAGCCGAAAGCCCCCACGGGCGTAATATCGAGACTGCTGTATAGTTGGAGATGGCCAATAGCCCCCACGGGTGTTTACCAGAGGCCAATCAGTGCTGCACTGGAAGTGAACCAATAGCCCCACGGGCGTAAACCGGAGACAACTCTGAAGCCTATAGCGCCTCACCGGACACATGATCAATACCGACTACTCTGCTAGATAGAGGAATAGCTGCCGACTATATAGGAGCACAAGCGGCCAGCTCGACAGTAGTAGTGGTAACCAGGAGTAGGCTCAGTATAAAGTGGAAAGGTTCACAAGAAGTATGCCAGCACTGATCGGGTTAAGCAGCTCATTTAAATCCAGTATAGATCGGAATGAGTAATGCTCTGCAAGTATCAAGTAGCACAAAGCGAAGGCACAGTTCAGCAGTCGGTAACGGAGACTCAGCACGGGATGCTACACAGGAGGAGAACAGTAGCGAGGTGCACAGTCTGGTAAACAGCCTCAGCGGAAGTCAGAATGTCGCCACGGCGACAGCAGTGCAGGAAGCAGAATACACAGGATTCAGGAACAAGCCGGTACAACCGGACCGGATCGGTGCACGGAGGTGGTTCTGCAAACTAGCCGGGTCAATCACAAGCAGGAACGTCAGCCAGGCCGGGTCGGTACATGGAGGAGATTCGCAGGCAAGCCGGATCAATCACAAGCAGGAACGTCAGCCGGGCTGGATCGGTACACCAAACAGGAACACAGGAGCGTAGTCAGGACAGGCCAAGTCGGTACACGGGAATCAGGATCCAAAGCGAACAGCAACACAGACTCAGGAACACCACGTAAGGGCAAGTGACAAGTGTCAATGGCTGGTATAAAAAGGTCACCGGGGGCGAGCCAAACCTCCTCAGCCAATAGGATAGCAATATAGGAGAAACAGACAGAAGAGGGATCACGGGCACCTTGATACCATGATCCGAAAACTGAGCTGTACTTATTATTTGTGACTGCCACCTTACCTCTCTTTGTGCAGCTGAAAACATTGTTGCAACAAGAACAAAGTATTCTGCACAAGGTGTTTCCAGCACTTACAGAATTTCATAAAAAAAGTTGCTCAGCAGATTTGTGAAGTCTACTGTCATTGCAGACTGCTCGTTTCTGGAACAAAATGTAGAAATTCCATCGCACTACTTGGAAAAGCAGAGCTTGTTCATAGGCTTTACCACTAAGCACTGCATCAGTTCATCTTCAGATCTGACACCTGGTGACGTGGACACATTTTACACGGATGTACTCAGTTTTTATGCGGCAGCTGCTAGCTACTTTCAAAAGAAGATGCCAATCCATGACCGTGTACTTAAGATTGCAGCTCTTGATGTGTCCAGAAGATCAAACATAACTGTTGGATGCTTGGAGACCTTTATGGAAGAGTTCAGTTACTATCAGACCCTGAAGTCCAGAAACTCCAAACTGAGGACACTTCAACACTGAAAGAAAATCTGTGGTTTAGAATCTCACAACTGAAGTCGACTTTCACTGGATCTGACCATTTCCCTGTGTTATGGAAACTTGTCAAACACCTTTTAATGCTACCTCACCTCAGTGCAGACAATGATAGAGTTTTTCCCCTGATAAAAACACAACAAAATTATCATCAATGTACACTTTCGCTACTCTGATAAAATGAAAGATCAACATGTTTAAAATGGACACCTGTCACTCCATTAAGCATGAAAATGAGGTTCTTCAAAAGGCCAAAAAGGCAGACTAAACCGCCACTAGGACGAGACCTACAGAAGCCACAGGGCCAGCAGAGGAGGAAATGTCTGGAGATGCAGCAGCAAGTTCATCTTCTGTCTTGTTGAGCCACTAAATATAAGTATATCTTTTAACAGACTTTTTCATATTTGTAGCATTGTTGCGAAGCTGTTAACCTTTTGAGTGCCAGAGGGATATGCAATGCATTGTAAAGCTATGTGTTTTGAACCCCTCTGAACCTCAGAGGGTAAACATATTGCATCAACGCTAAAATAATATGACACAAAGAATGTTGATATGCTGTATTTCTCCTTTTTATGTATAAATAGGGCCAGGTAAGGCATATTTATTGTGTGGGGATTGAAGACACCAGGTCTGTGTAGCCAAAAGTGATTTTTTAAAGGTGGTGTCGTTTTATCAGGGCTGATGGGCTACTTCCTGCCTAGAGGAGGTGTTGGGAACAGAGTTGACTGTACCAGGTCACCAGCAACAAGACAGAGGAGTTAGTACCTGCCTAGTGGAGACTTTGCAGCAGAGGGGAATACCTGCAACCTGTTCCAGTGGGTAGAAGTATGAATCCCTACCCAGGTCACTGCTCTACATGGGCTGGCTGCACCTGGAGGCCTTCCAATCGGGTTGACCGCTTCTCCTCTCAGTGGTGCAGCTAGATCCAGTGGCAAATGGCCCAGGTCTGTGTAAATGACCTGGTAGGTACTCCCCTAATGCTACAGGGGTGGGTACCTGTGCGGGGCCATCACATTTGTGGCAACGGTGAGATCTCTGCACTACAGAGTCCAAACCACCACTGGTATTCACCCCCATCGGGAGGTTCAGAGGAGAGAACACCCAGAGCCCTAGATGGAAGGCATTTATGAGCAGCTGACTGTTCCATCTTTGAGGGAGCTCATCACATCCCAAGGGTCTGAACCAGGTCAGAATCGCAAGCCTGAGCTTGTTGCCCAGCTGATCCATATGGATGGGGAGACTGGCATAGCTGGGGCCTCAGCTCCAGCACAGGGAACAGAAACCCCCTTTCAGCACAAGAAGAGAGGAGCTACATAAACCAGGGGCGTCACTGGGGGGGCTAAGGGGCTGAAGCCCCGAGTGTACCTGTGGGCAGCCCCGAATGTTCTAACCACTGAAATTCAGCCTCAGTTTTTAACAAATTCAAAAATCATACTGCCACGCTGGCCTGGCCCCGAAACATAAAATAAGAAGCAGGGTATGGACGGCATTGCCTAAGATGTGCCCTGCCGTCCAGTACCTTTACAGCAAGTTGCAAACGCACTACAGCCAATGAAAGAGGAGTGTTTTGACAGGATACGCCTCTCTTATTGGCTGTTGAATGTGTGTGATGGGGGTGCTTTTGCGCATAGAGAGACGGTCAAGGAGAAGAGCAATTCGTTACCTCAGGGCCTGGCAGCAGGAGGAGCACGCATTGGCAGTGCACGAGGGGAGAGGAGGCCTGACTTACCCAAAAAGCCCTTCCAGCCTTCAGCACTGCCTGTCACAAGTTAACAAGTGAGTATGATGGCACTGGAAACTCCCGTTTTTGTCACATCATCCATAATCCATGATACTGCACAGACAGCAGTATCCCAGCAGCTGTGTATCATATTGTACAGTATGGGTTATCAAACTGTTAGCTTGTCACCTGTACAACTGGCTAATGACTTAAAGGGATAGTAACACTTCGTTTTAACTTTATTTTATTTTGTAGGCATTAAAAAAACATGAAGAACGATATAAGTCTTATCTCTCAAACCTTTATGGTTTGAGAGATATTCACAAACAAAGTTTCCCCTCCCGCCCCTTTTACCTAGTGTAAGCCATCTCTTCTCACATGTGAGTCTGGTTGTATGACAGGACAGATAACAGCAGGGGACAATCTTCTTTGTATGAAAACAATGAAAGCCCTTCCCCCCTTGAAAAGTTTTTCAGCTTTTTCCATTATCTTAATTGAAGATTGTCCCTCTCTGCAGTCTACCTGGGCACCTCCCTTCTTATCTGGTTGAACAGGGGGGGATACTTTGTTTGTGAATATCTCTTAAACCATAAAGGTTTCAGAGATAAGACTTATATCATTCTTCATGTTTTTTTAATGCCTACAAAATAAAATAAAGTTAAAATGAAGTATTACTATCCCTTTAACTGCTTTTCTTGGGCTGCATTTTGATTTAATAATGATGTGGCTTGTGAAGACTAAACTTCCAATGGATATTTATGATGTCACGGGCAGCGAGCTTTTCCATTTTGTCTTTGAAGCCTTTTGGCTTCAGTTCACGTTGCGTAAGAATTTATTACAGTTGCATGTGTGCTGTATTAATCAGTATCTGCACCTAGCAGGTCACTTACATTTCTATTGTGCATTTCTTATCTTAGAGGAAAAGGTATCTAATGGGTGGGCATGGCAACCTAGCTACTGCCAGACTAAAATGCCTATCGGCATCAACCAGCCATAGGGTGGCTGACACTGATGATAACTGTAGTCCAACAACAGCCAGTGATGTTTTGCT
Organism: Rhinophrynus dorsalis; assembly: GCA_037306005.1. Lineage (NCBI taxonomy): Eukaryota > Metazoa > Chordata > Amphibia > Anura > Rhinophrynidae > Rhinophrynus > Rhinophrynus dorsalis. The sequence goes on along the minus strand of CM074722.1, from coordinate 2,367,168 downwards.
CTCCTCCAATGTAGTTTGTATTGAAGGTTAAATTAGGCATTTTTCACATATAAGTTCTTAAAGAAATGTTTATTTTTTTAAAGAAAACATTTATGTTGTATAGTTTTTCCTTAGTGTTTGGTGAGCTTTACAGTAGATAAAAAACTCTCAGTAGGTACTAATGAAACAGCACCACCTAGTGGACACTATTGTAGAATTTGATTAAAGGAGCAGTAAACTTTTTTTTATGAAAACATGTATTTTATAGATCTTTTCCTGCTGAATAAAATAAGAGCACTCCCACTGCTGTCAGATTTTTTATTCAAAATTTATAGCAGTTCAAATAATCAGGAAGTGAATTTACTGTGTTTACTTCCTGATAGTTCTAACTGACAGGAAGTGAATTTACTGTGTGTTTACTTCCTGATAGTTCTAACTGACAGGAATGAATTTACTGTGTTTACTTCCTGATAGTTCTAACTGACAGGAAGTGGATTTACTGTGTTTACTTCCTGATAGTTCTAACTGACAGGAAGTGACTTTACTGTGTTTACTTCCTGATAGTTCTGACAGGAAGTGAATTTACTGTGTTTACTTCCTGATAGTTCTAGCTGACAGGAAGTGAATTTACTGTGTTTACTTCCTGATAGTTCTAACTGACAGGAAGTGAATTTACTGTGTTTACTTCCTGATAGTTCTAACTGACAGGATGTGAATTTACTGTGTTTACTTCCTGATAGTTCTAACTGACAGGAAGTGACAGGCAGTTTCTATCACATTCTATGGAGAACTGTATGTCTCTGACTTTTCTGACTTTCCTCTCCATTAGAATGTAACAGGAAATCTAATTAGAATTTGACCACTAGAGGGCACTGGTAAAACGTGGGTTTAAACTGTAATAACTCTGGAAATATAAATCTCTCAGCAGTGGGAGTACCCTTATTTTACTCAATAGGAAAATCCCTACAATATATATTTTTTCATAAAAAAAGTTTACTGCTCCTTTAAATATATAAAAAAAAGACATCTCTTCCACAGTTTCATAAGGGCACGGATGCAACCCCCTTCTTCTCCTTCCACATGTTCTTGTCTCTCATTTGCCTCTTCCCCCTTTCTTCCGCTTGTCTTCCCCCTACTTCTCCCACCTTCTTCCTTAATATACTTCTCTCATCCCTTCCCTTCCATCCCCTATTTCTCCATCTTCTCCTCCCCCATCCTCCTCATTTCGTTCCTGTACCCTTGATGGTATCTACTTCCCTTTTAAAGCGGAAGTACCACCCAATAATAAGATAGCATCACATCATTGCCCATCTGGTGACTAGCTGCTCAGTAGCGCTAATCGCCAGAATTCTTACCGGATTAAAGAGAAATCTCTATTCTTCAATACGGAGCACAGACATCTCGCCCTAGTGACGTCTGCGTTCCTGCGCTGTCAGTCCCAGCCGGGTCTAGCAGGCGTTGCTAGGAGCCATGTGGCTCCGGCTGGGATTGACAGCGCGGGCACGTGGACGTCACTAGGGCGAGATGTCCGCGCTCCGTCTTGCTGTCAGTCCAAGAAGAATAGAGATTTCTTTTTAATCCATTAACAATTCTGGCGATTAGCGCTACTGAGCAGCTAGTCACCAGATGGGCAATGATGTGATGCTATCTTATTATTGGGTGGTCATTCTGCTTTAACACTCTACTACCTTTTTTAACTAATTTATACTTTCTGTTTCCTCCCTTTACCTCTCCTCCCCTCTCGTTAGAGGCTTCTCTGTCTGGCCTGGGCTTGGCTGCATGCCTCCACTGAGATCCTCTGCCCTTGCCTAATCTGCCCATCCTAGACCATGTGTGAGTTTTCCCCTACGCGTCTCATTTTTTATTTTCCTTTCACCCTCTTGTCCCTCATCCTTCATCTTCCTCTATTCTCTCCAGTGCTCTCTTTCCCCTCTTCCCCTTGAGCACTGGTAGCTCTCTGCCCTTCACTCCCTCTTTATGGCTCGCCATGTAACTGACCGGACATCAGTGAGATTGTTTCAGGTAGGCACTTACGTGTACTCAGGTCTTTAACTGGCTGCTCTGTGCTACCTCAGTATCTTGTTCAGTACTTGGTTATCTACACTTTTTGGAAAGTAGACACCCCAGTCTTTCATTTTATGTATGTTTTCAATTTTTTTACGCAGCCATTTTACCACCGATCGCTCCTAAATCTTGACGTAACTTAAAAAAACAGCGTTTTTCACACTTGCACTTCAATGTTGATGTGAATTTCAAGCACATGATAGGTGAAGATTTTTAAAAATGCATTGTTTAGTGTTCAGCTCCTTCTTCTGAGTACGGCAATACCCCATATGCATAGGTTTCTCAAGGTTTGGGGGAGCTACGGGGCCCAATATTGAACAAATATTGAATTTTCACATCTTGGTTAATTGGTGCCATTACTCATTTTGGGCTACGTTCCAGTGCTCCACCTTAGGATTTCCCCCCAAAAGTGTATATTTTTGGAAAGTAGACACCCCAGGCTTTCATTTTATGTATGTTTTAAATTTTTTTACGCAGCCGTTTTACCACCAATCGCTCGTAAATCTTGACGCAAGTTAAAAAAACAGCGTTTTTCACACTTGCACTTCAATGTTGATGTGAATTTCAAACACATGATAGGTGAAGATTTTTAAAAATGCATTGTTTAGTATTCAGCTCCTTCTTCTGAGTACGGCAATACCCCATATGCATAGGTTTCTCAAGGTTTGGGAGAGCTACGGGGCCCAAATTGGAACATGCGCGTTTCCAGTTTCACACTTTGAATTTTCACAGCTTGCATCACTGGTGCCATGTCTCATTTGGGGCTGTGTAACAGTGCTCCACTTTAGGATTTCCCCCCAAAAGTGTATATTTTTGGAAAGTAGACACCCCAGGCTTTCATTTTATGTATGTTTTCAATTTTTTTACGCAGCCGTTTTACCACCAATCGCTCGTAAGTCTTGACGTAAGTTAAAAAAACAGCGTTTTTCACACTTGCACTTCAATGTTGATGTGAATTTCAAGCACATGATAGGTGAAGATTTTGAAAAATGCATTGTTTAGTGTTCAGCTCCTTCTTCTGAGTACAGCAATACCCCATATGCACAGGTTTCTCAAGGTTTGTGGGAGCTACGGGGCCCAATATTGAACAAATATTGAATTTTCACATCTTGGTTAATTGGTGCCATTACTCATTTTGGGCTACGTTCCAGTGCTCCACTTTAGGATTTCCCCCTAAAAGTGTATATTTTTGGAACGTAGACACCCCAGGCTTTCATTTCATGTATGTTTTCAATTTTTTTACGCAGCCGTTTTACCACCAATCGCTCGTAAATCTTGACGCAAGTTAAAAATAACAGCGTTTTTCACACTTGCACTTCAATGTTGATGTGAATTTCAAGCACATGATAGGTGAAGATTTTTAAAAATACATTGTTTAGTGTTCAGCTCCTTCTTCTGAGTACGGCAATACCCCATATGCATAGCTTTCTCAAGGTTTGGGGGAGCTACGGGGCCCAAATTGGAACATATGTGTTTCCATTTTCACACTTCGAATTTTCACATCTTGCGTCACTTGTGCCATGTTCATTTGGGGCTTTGTATCAGCGTTCCAACTTAAAATTTCCCCCCAAAAGTGTATATTTTTGGAAAGCAGACACCCAATGCTTTCAGTTTAGGTGTGTTTTCAATTTTTTTACGGAGCCATTTTACCACCACTTTCTCGTAAACTTGAGGTAAGAAAAAAAAAATACAGTTTTTCACACTTCGCCTTCAATGTTGATGTGAATTTCAAGCACATGATAGGTGAAGATTTTGAAAAATGCATTGTTTAGTGTTCAGCTCCTTCTTCTGAGTACGGCAATACCCCATATGCATAGCTTTCTCATGGTTTGTGGGAGCTACGGGGGCCAAAATTGGAACATGCGCGTTTCCAGGTTCACACTTTTAATCTTCACAGCTTGCGTTACTGGTGCCATGTCTCATTTGGGGCTGTGTAACAGTGCTCCACTCTAAGATTTCCCCCCAAAAGTATATATTTTTGGAAAGTAGACACCCCAGGCTTTCATTTTAGGTGTGTTTTCCAATTTTGTACACAGCCATTTTACCACCAATCCCTCGTAAACCTTGACGTAAGTAAAAAAAAAAAAAACAGCGTTTTTCACACTTAGCGTTGGCGGCAGTATACTGGGCAGCATACAAATTGGTTTGGGGCACAATTTCACCTAAAATATCTTCCCCCAAAAACAAATCCAGGTGCTGGGGCAGTTGCCAGGGCAGCTCTTGGGGCAGTACATCTTTTCTTTACACAAGGCCCAGCGTCGTCACTAGAGCTGCTCTCACTCTCTGAAAACTGTGTTACGTCAGTCTGACGCAGTGTCTGTTGCCTCTGAGTCAGACGCCAAAAATGTATATACCTCTTCAACACTGAACCTGCGCTGCATTTTGTCCACTTAATCTAAAAAAACTTTTTTTTTTTCTTTTCTTTCTTACGCTATCCCTAAACCTAAATCTAACCCTAAAACTTACCCTAACCTACGTATATCCTGAACCTACCTAACCCAAGTGAACTACCTATCTAAACTGCACTTATTATATATATTTTTTTTTTGGGGGGGGGTTTGGGGGTTTTTTTGGTTTTATTTTTTCTTACGCTATCCCTAAACCTAAATCTAACCCTAAAACTTACCCTAACCTACGTATATCCTAAACCTACCTAACCCAATTGAGCTACCTATCTAAACTGCGCTTATTATATATATATATTTATTTTTTTTGGGAGGGTTTTGTTTTTTTTTTCCCTAAACCAAAATCTATCCCTAAAACTTTCCCTAACACGTCTGCACTAAACCTACCCAACTACCTACCAAAATACCTAAACTATATTTACTATTCAAATAAAAAAAAAAAAAAAAAAAAAAAAATGTAAAAGTGTAAAAAATTTTTTAAAAAATTCAAGGGGGATGGGGGGTGTCCCACAGATCAGAAAACACTGATCTGCAGCAAATTGATCACTCCAAGAGTTTTCAGATGGGGGGAAATTATTGATCACTGCAGAACAGTGATCAAAGGGTTTATTTTCTTTATTTAAACGTTTTTTTTTTACTTTTTTTTTTTACAGGAACACTGTAACACTATGTCTCTATGTCTCTCTCCACCTCAGCAGTGTGCAAGGTGGAGGGAGGCAGAGAGATCAGACGGGGACAGTATTTACAAATACTGTCCCTGTCATTCAGGTTTTGCAACATGTGATTCGCTTTTGAAGCGAATCGCATGTTGCAACAATGTTTCAATAGCTTGTTACTAAGTGTCCCGATACCGGTACACTTAGTAAGAAGCAGCCTGCGCTCTTCCATTGCTCCGTGTGGCTGCGATGGAAGACTTTAACCCTTGACGTACCGGGACCGTCAAGGGTCGTTGGAGCACATTTACCCTTGACGGTCCTGGTACGTCAAGGGTCCTTAAGGGGTTAAACCCTGAAATTGTTAAGTGCTGCGTACACTTGTGGTGCTATATAAACATATTCATTCATTCCCAAGTATCCCATTCCCTACTGACCCAAGGATAGACACACAAAGGTGTAGATAATACAATCACAGGAGGTGCCAACAGATGAACAGACATTGTTGCTGGTTATGATAATGAGATTAGGAACACTTCAGTCAGATGACACGAAGGTATAGACTTTGACGCATTGTCCAGACAGGCTGCAGCCAGCCTCTGTCTTATGTAATTAAAAGGTAATAACACACCACTGTAGTCTCTCAGTCAGGGTGGGAGGAGGGGAGAACTCTTGAGGCAATGCCAGACTGTACAGACCCACAACCCCTTCACAGGAGACAATACCAGTGTCTCCATGGCATGAATCCTGTGGGAACTCCATGCCCGCTGCAGGGACAGTTTATCTCAGTCACTAAGTTCCATAAAATGCATAATCCGCTGACCTGAGCCCCTCTGTACCCCTCTTCCCGTGACAGTTACTATGTCAACTATACTCAAAACAGAGTACCCTATCCACCATACACCAAATAACATACACCTAACACCATACACCAAATAACATACGCCTAACACCATACACCAAATATCATATGCCTAACACCATACACCAAATAACATACACCTAACATCATACACCAAATAACATACACCTGTCACCATACACCAAATAACATACGCCTGTCACCATACACCAAATAACATACGCCTAACACCATACACCAAATAACATATAACATACGCCTAACACCATACACCAAATAACATACACCTGACACCATACACCAAATAACATACGCCTAACACCATACACCAAATAACATACACCTAACACCATACACCAAATAACATACGCCTAACACCATACACCAAATAACATACGCCTAACACCATACACCAAATTAGCCATTAATACCTTATCAGGTAATTGGACTACAGAAAATACTGCCAAGTATATACACCCCATCAGCTGGTTTTACGCATGACCCATCCACATATATTGTCTCACTGCATTCAAATGGAACAGACTACAGGTCAGGTCATAATGAGGTATCCATTATTATTCTTCTTCATATATACATATATATATACACATATATATATAGCGCCAAGTAATTCCTCAGTGCTTGTACAATAGGGAATGAATGATCTATAATTAATCATGTGCCTCAACCTCTGATATGTCAGAGGGAGAATATAAAAGTAATGTATGTAAGGTCACAAAGAGTACTGAGTGTGAAAGGTAATATTGCATATATAAATAGTGTCATAACCAAATCCCTTCTGTGCACTCATGTGTCTGAACCGCCCCTACCATCAGACTGCTACTGCTCCTAAGCATTCAGACAGGCCCAGAACCACTGATAATATTGCTTTAAATAATAAACCACCAATCTACAGTGTAGTCATTTATTTTCCTTTGTAAGGACATCCTGAAACAGTGGGACCTCCCTCCTTACAGTACAGATGAACTGGAGAGAGTAGTTGGGCAGTCCCAGAACAGAAACAAAACATAAGGCTGTAGACTTTTGGCACTTTATATGCCATGTCCATAATACATTGTATTACATCATGAGCATCTCTCAAGGTATCCTGTCTCAATGTGTAGTCATGAGTCTGAAATCCATTGTCTACAGTAAATACTATGCCTAGGAAAAATAACATTGCAGATTTTAGTCTTTGGCTTTGGGAGCAAGATAATGACTTTTACTCATTCAGGAGCCAGCAGCCACTGTCCATGTGACAGTACGAATCCTAGGTAGTTCACAGTCTCTTGACAATACTGTAGTTTAGCAGGTGATACCTTATGACCAGATTTTACAACAAAGAAGATGTATCTTTCACACAGGACTCTTCATCTGGGCTACACATCAACCACAAATCATCCACATATGGAAACAATGTGGAGCCACAATCAGGTGACCAAGATGCTAGGATTTTCCTGACTACAGCAAAATAGACAGTGGGGGAATCGATCACACAATCTATTTCAGGCATACTGATTCCCTTTATACGTGAAAGCAAACAGTGGTTGCATGTCAGGGCACCCTGGAATGCTAAAAACAGTGCTGCACAAAGAAAACAAGTGGCAAATGATGGTACTGCAAACAACATATAGTTTATATCAGGCACTAGGAGTGCAGAGTGCTGAATTAACTGATTCACTGCCCTTGTATGTAGAACTTTCAGCCAACAAATAATTGGGAAGTGTGTGCAATGTGTCAGGTAAAATGTGTTATAGATACCATAGTGTAAATTGAGTCTAAGGATATGAACACTGATGCCTGAACCAGATTTTCCCCACAGATCCATAAAAACATTCCAGCATTTGCAACAATGGGACAATGAGTAGGGGTCAACCATATACCTTAAATTAAAACATTATTCCATACAATGCATATACACTGAGATCTAAAACAAACCACTAACCCTAGCGGTGAGGGCATATTACAAGAAAATATTCTCATCAATAATATGTTAACATCCAAGTTAAATTATAAAGAACATACAGGTATTATAGGGTTAGTCATTTACATAGTTATGTGTTGATAAGCAGCAGGTTAACTGGACAAGTGTGATTAATTTAGAAAAAATTACAGTCTGTAACACAATCTAAAACTATAAGCATGATTCATTTGAAGTCCAAAAACAAAACAACTTTACTACATTTACACCCCTCGGCATCTGTGCCTATCTACATTTCCCTCAACCACATCCAGTCATTTTTCATCCAGTTTCTCAGTTCACAAAACAATAAATATTTAACACAGCAAAAGCAGCTATGTTATCTTGAAACTAGTACACTATGAACAAAGAGATAGCAAAAGGAGTGAGGGAGGGGTAGCAGCTGCGGAGACAGAAACACTGACTTCTCATAGAGCTAAAATTTTACAAGTATGGCGTCCTTAACCTCTTCTCTGCCATCATCATGTGAATAAAGTATATCAATATCACTGGAAGCCTATTTCTGGTTCTCTAGCACCCTGATTCCATCTACCTCTGCATTTCCCTCTGCCTCACACTGAAATTATATTTCCACATTCTCCGTATCTTTCTTAAAACAACCCGTCACTCCCATTATTCTTATTGCCATTTCCAAAGCTTCACTTTCTCAGCTATGCAAATTATCAATACACATTCTCACTACTTGAGCCACTTCATAACAAAGTGGTCCCAAATCGTCTACCTTAATAAGTCCACATGCATTTTCCTAACCATTATCAAAACTTTTCCACAAACATTCACTTTCCAGTTCCTTCTATCTGAATGCTGTCTCTCTCTTTTTTTTTTTCTTTTTTTTCGTAATATATCTCACCTCCTACGTCAGTCAAAAAGGGAAATCATCTTTCTCACTCAAATTATCACAATTAACAGGTCATCTAGCACCCATGTGTTTTGTAATTATACTAACAAAAATCTGTAATCAGAAGTAGTCAATTGCTGTCTCTTATTATATATATTTTTGTAATAAATATTGTGATTTTAGGGGATTTAAATGGGATTAAGACAATATTTAGTCCATACAGTCATTACTAACATATCTGGGGACTTATTAACAACCTGGTCTCCCACAGTCATGAGCGGCATTTCTAGGACCAGGTCAAAAAAATTTTTTTTTTTTTTTCTTTTTCTCAGTCTTACCTTCTGTCTCAAATTCAACAATTTCTCTTCTAACTCCTTTTAAAAGTAAACCTATTTCTTACTCACTTAACTATTTGGACTCTTAGTAATGTTATATACATATTATGTTGCACGCAGTATTTAACTATTTATTGTCTTACCAGTATTACACTTCTTAATGGTTATTATAGAATTTCTAGGCTTAGATTGATTAATTCTCATAGTAATAATATCAAAGTCTCGGTCCAAAATAAACAATGTCAGTCAGGTCAGTATAGAGTGATATACAAATACACACATACATATACACATGAACAACACAATTATAATTTTAAGTTTAACTGGTATCAGTGAGACCACTTACCAAGGTCAACAGAGCAATAAAAATAATATCATGCAACTGTTAGTTGTAACAGACAAAAATACAAGGACAGACAACAGAACAATATCACATATTCAGGCATTACAAGTCCCTTGTTTGTGTATTTGCATTTTTTTGCGTTTTCCTTTTAGATTAACTCATTTTCCTTCTGGTCAATAGGGTGTTCATATACGCTGCCCCTAAAAATCATGAGGTAAAATATTCAATTCTTGTCTCCATAGGGCAGATTATCTACTCATGCCCATGTATATAAATCTCTCGGGGATAGACCTGGACAGATTATCTACTCTGACCCGTACATATATCAGGGGGACAAATTTGAGTGAACTATGTGGTCTAACCCCATAAATCATCTGGAGACAAAGTATTGTTATTATTTTTTTGTGAAACAAAATTTACTTATGAACAAAGTATTAGGTACATTCTGTACATAAGAATTATTGGTGAATAACAATTATTATAACGGCATAGTATCCAAACATCATTACTTAAACACATGCATTCAAGTTACATTAATAAGTGTTATATGAAAGTGCAGGGAAATGTAATGCCATATACATAACATGAAAAATGGTTAGTAACAGTCATATAACAAACAAGGACTAAAATACATATAATTCTGTTAGTATAACAATATGACTTTTACTAAATTAGTGCTTATCAAACTATAACTATTAGAACAAACCATAGCTAGAAATATTATATTTTGAGCGGAGCATAGCTAATGCGCATCTGTAGGCCTTGCAGAAGCAAAAGATTTTCCCTTACACCAAATAACATACGCCTAACACCATACACCAAATAACATACGCCTAACACCATACACCAAATATCATACGCCTAACACCATACACCAAATAACATACACCTAACACCATACACCAAATAACATACGCCTAACACCATACACCAAATATCATACACCTAACACCATACACCAAATAACATACACCTAACACCATACACCAAATATCATACACCTAACACCATACACCAAATAACATAAGCCTAACACCATACACCAAATAACATACGCCTGACACCATACACCAAATAACATACGCCTAACACCATACACCAAATATCATACACCTAACACCATACACCAAATAACATACACCTAACACCATACACCAAATAACATACACCTAACACCATACACCAAATAACATACGCCTAACACCATACACCAAATATCATACGCCTAACACCATACACCAAATATCATACACCTAACACCATACACCAAATAACATAAGCCTAACACCATACACCAAATAACATACGCCTGACACCATACACCAAATAACATACGCCTAACACCATACACCAAATATCATACACCTAACACCATACACCAAATAACATACGCCTAACACCATACACCAAATAACATACGCCTGACACCATACACCAAATAACATACACCTAACACCATACACCAAATAACATACGCCTGACACCATACACCAAATAACATACACCTGACACCATACACCAAATAACATACGCCTAACACCATACACCAAATATCATACGCCTAACACCATACACCAAATAACATACGCCTAACACCATACACCAAATAACATACACCTAACACCATACACCAAATAACATACGCCTAACACCATACACCAAATATCATACGCCTAACACCATACACCAAATAACATACACCTAACACCATACACCAAATAACATACGCCTAACACCATACACCAAATATCATACACCTAACACCATACACCAAATAACATAAGCCTAACACCATACACCAAATATCATACACCTAACAACATACGCCTAACACCATACACCAAATAACATACACCTAACACCATACACCAAATAACATACGCCTAACACCATACACCAAATAACATACACCTGACACCATACACCAAATAACATACGCCTAACACCATACACCAAATAACATACACCTAACACCATACACCAAATAACATACGCCTAACACCATACACCAAATAACATACACCTAACACCATACACCAAATAACATACGCCTAACACCATACACCAAATAACATACACCTGACACCATACACCAAATATCATACGCCTAACACCATACACCAAATAACATACACCTAACACCATACACCAAATAACATACGCCTAACACCATACACCAAATATCATACACCTAACACCATACACCAAATAACATACGCCTAACACCATACAACAAATAACATACACCTGACACCATACACCAAATAACATACACCTAACGCCATACACCAAATAACATACGCCTAACACCATACACCAAATATCATACACCTAACACCATACACCAAATAACATACACCTAACACCATGCACCAAATATCATACACCTAACACCATGCACCAAATATCATACACCTAACACCATACACCAAATAACATACGCCTAACACCATACACCAAATATCATACACCTAACACCATACACCAAATAACATACACCTAACACCATACACCAAATAACATACGCCTAACACCATACACAAAATTCGATACACAATATGCAAAAAGAAATATGAAAAACTCAAAATGTAAAACACAATTCGCAAAATGAAATATGCCAAACGCAAAATGCCATACGCACAATGTATTCAATACGCAATACACCAAACACTATACACCAAAAGCAATATGGCAAGCACTAAAACAACAAAGGCTATATGCAAAACACTGTACACACACAACACTACATGCAAAGTCCTATACACAACACACAATATGCCAAATGCAAGACACAATTCACAAAATGCCATACGCACAAGGTTATATGCGACACACCAAACACTATAGTCCAAAAGCAATACTCTAACCACTATACGCACAACACTATACACACAACACTATACGCACAACACTATGCAAAATGCATTACGTTATACACAAACCGCTATGTGCTATATGCACAACGCTATAGGCAATACGCTATACACAATATGCAAAGTGCAATACACACAAAACATACATGCTATCGCTCTGACACACTCTCCCTCACTCACACTCACTGATGGATAGTTGTGTAACACAGCGCTTTACAATGTGATGCACACCTTTTTCGAGCTGAAACAATTAAGCACTGGAAATTCAACAAACCGGTCATTGTGTTATTAACCCCGCGGCTAAGCAGCGCCACTACTGCCAGTCACTGTGTATTTGTGACCCATTTTTATTTCTAACAACTCTGAGGCTTTGTCAGGTTATGCAAGCTACATAGTACTGGTTGGTAGGGAATGGCAGTTGGGATGGGGAGCAGTGTGGAATGTTAGTATCTGGCTGGTAGGGAATGGCAGTTGGGATGGGGAGCAGTGTGGAATGTTAGTATCTGGATGGTAGGGAATGACAGTTGGGATGGGGAGCAGTGTGGAATGTTAGTATCTGGATGGTAGGGAATGGCAGTTGGGATGGGGAGCAGTGTGGAATGTTAGTATCTGGATGGTAGGGAATGGCAGTTGGGATGGGGAGCAGTGTGGAATGTTAGTATCTGGCTGGTAGGGAATGACAGTTGGGATGGGGAGCAGTGTGGAATGTTAGTATCTGGATGGTAGGGAATGACAGTTGGGATGGGGAGCAGTGTGGAATGTTAGTATCTGGATGGTAGGGAATGACAGTTGGGATGGGGAGCAGTGTGGAATGTTAGTATCTGGCTGGTAGGGAATGACAGTTGGGATGGGGAGCAGTGTGGAATGTTAGTATCTGGATGGTAAGGAATGGCAGTTGGGATGGGGAGCAGTGTGGAATGTTAGTATGTGGATGGTAAGGAATGACAGTTGGGATTGGGAGCAGTGTGGAATGTTAGTATCTGGCTGGTAGGGAATGACAGTTGGGATGGGGAGCAGTGTGGAATGTTAGTATCTGGATGGTAGGGAATGACAGTTGGGATGGTGAGCAGTGTGGAATGTTAGTATCTGGATGGTAGGGAATGGCAGTTGGGATGGGGAGCAGTGTGGAATGTTAGTATCTGGCTGGTAGGGAATGACAGTTGGGATGGTGAGCAGTGTGGAATGTTAGTATCTGGATGGTAGGGAATGACAGTTGGGATGGGGAGCAGTGTGGAATGTTAGTATCTGGATGGTAGGGAATGACAGTTGGGATGGGGAGCAGAGTGGAATGTTAGTATCTGGATGGTAGGGAATGGCAGTTGGGATGGAGAGCAGTGTGGAATGTTACTATCTGGATGGTAAGGAATGACAGTTGGGATGGGGAGCAGTGTGGAATGTTAGTATCTGGATGGTAGGGAATGACAGTTGGGATGGGGAGCAGTGTGGAATGTTAGTATCTGGCTGGTAGGGAATGGCAGTTGGGATGGGGAGCAGTGTGTAATGTTAGTATCTGGATGGTAGGGAATGGCAGTTGGGATGGGGAGCAGTGTGGAATGTTAGTATCTGGATGGCAGGGAATGGCAGTTGGGATGGGGAGCAGTGTGGAATGTTAGTATCTGGATGGTAGGGAATGACAGTTGGGATGGGGAGCAGTGTGGAATGTTAGTATCTGGATGGTAGGGAATGACAGTTGGGATGGGGTGCAGTGTGGAATGTTAGTATCTGGATGGTAGGGAATGACAGTTGGGATGGGGAGCAGTGTGGAATGTTAGTATCTGGATGGTAGGGAATGACAGTTGGGATGGGGAGCAGTGTGGAATGTTAGTATCTGGATGGTAGGGAATGACAGTTGGGATGGTGAGCAGTGTGGAATGTTAGTATCTGGATGGTAAGGAATGACAGTTGGGATGGGGAGCAGTGTGGAATGTTAGTATCTGGATGGTAGGGAATGGCAGTTGGGATGGTGAGCAGTGTGGAATGTTAGTATCTGGATGGTAGGGAATGACAGTTGGGATGGGGAGCAGTGTGGAATGTTAGTATCTGGATGGTAGGGAATGGCAGTTGGGAAGGGGAGCAGTGTGGAATGTTAGTATCTGGATGGTAGGGAATGGCAGTTGGGATGGGGAGCAGTGTGGAATGTTAGTATCTGGATGGTAAGGAATGACAGTTGGGATGGGGAGCAGTGTGGAATGTTAGTATATGGCTGGTAGGGAATGGCAGTTGGGATGGGGAGCAGTGTGGAATGTTAGTATCTGGATGGTAGGGAATGGCAGTTGGGATGGGGAGCAGTGTGGAATGTTAGTATCTGGCTGGTAGGGAATGGCAGTTGGGATGGGGAGCAGTGTGGAATGTTACTATCTGGATGGTAGGGAATGACAGTTGGGATGGGGAGCAGTGTGGAATGTTAGTATCTGGATGGTAGGGAATGGCAGTTGGGATGGGGAGCAGTGTGGAATGTTAGTATCTGGATGGTAGGGAGTGGCAGTTGGGATGGGGAGCAGTGTGGAATGTTAGTATCTGGATGGTAGGGAATGACAGTTGGGATGGGGAGCAGTGTGGAATGTTAGTATCTGGATGGTAGGGAATGACAGTTGGGATGGGGAGCAGTGTGGAATGTTAGTATGTGGATGGTAAGGAATGGCAGTTGGGAAGGAGAGCAGTGTGGAATGTTAGTATCTGGATGGTAGGGAATGGCAGTTGGGATGGGGAGCAGTGTGGAATGTTACTATCTGGCTGGTAGGGAATGACAGTTGGGATGGGGAGCAGTGTGGAATGTTAATATCTGGATGGTAGGGAATGACAGTTGGGATGGGGTGCAGTGTGGAATGTTAGTATCTGGATGGTAGGGAATGGCAGTTGGGAAGGGGAGCAGTGTGGAATGTTAGTATCTGGCTGGTAGGGAATGGCAGTTGGGATGGGGAGCAGTGTGGAATGTTAGTATCTGGATGGTAGGGAATGGCAGTTGGGATGGGGAGCAGTGTGGAATGTTAGTATCTGGATGGTAGGGAGTGGCAGTTGGGATGGGGAGCAGTGTGGAATGTTAGTATCTGGCTGGTAGGGAATGGCAGTTGGGATGGGGAGCAGTGTGGAATGTTAGTATCTGGATGGTAAGGAATGGCAGTTGGGATGGGGAGCAGTGTGGAATGTTAGTATCTGGATGGTAAGGAATGACAGTTGGGATGGGGAGCAGTGTGGAATGTTAGTATCTGGATGGTAAGGAATGGCAGTTGGGAAGGGGAGCAGTGTGGAATGTTAGTATCTGGATGGTAGGGAATGACAGTTGGGATGGGGAGCAGTGTGGAATGTTAGTATCTGGCTGGTAGGGAATGGCAGTTGGGATGGTGAGCAGTGTGGAATGTTAGTATCTGGATGGTAAGGAATGGCAGTTGGGATGGGGAGCAGTGTGGAATGTTAGTATCTGGATGGTAAGGAATGGCAGTTGGGATGGGGAGCAGTGTGGAATGTTAGTATCTGGATGGTAGGGAATGGCAGTTGGGATGGGGAGCAGTGTGCAATGTTAGTATCTGGATGGTAGGGAATGGCAGTTGGGAAGGGGAGCAGTGTGGAATGTTAGTATCTGGATGGTAGGGAATGACAGTTGGGATGGGGAGCAGTGTGGAATGTTAGTATCTGGATGGTAAGGAATGGCAGTTGGGAAGGGGAGCAGTGTGGAATGTTAGTATCTGGATGGTAGGGAATGACAGTTGGGATGGGGAGCAGTGTGGAATGTTAGTATCTGGATGGTAAGGAATGGCAGTTGGGATGGGGAGCAGTGTGGAATGTTAGTATCTGGATGGTAGGGAATGGCAGTTGGGATGGGGAGCAGAGTGGAATGTTAGTATCTGGATGGTAGGGAATGACAGTTGGGATGGGGAACAGTGTGGAATGTTAGTATCTGGATGGTAAGGAATGACAGTTGGGATGGGGAGCAGTGTGGAATGTTAGTATCTGGATGGTAGGGAATGGCAGTTGGGATGGGGATCTATGTGGAATGTTAGTATCTGGATGGTAAGGAATGACAGTTGGGATGGGGAGAAGTGTGGAATGTTAGTATGTGGATGGTAAGGAATGACAGTTGGGATTGGGAGCAGTGTGGAATGTTAGTATGTGGATGGTAGGGAATGACAGTTGGGATGGGGAGCAGTGTGGAATGTTAGTATGTGGATGGTAGGGAATGACAGTTGGGATGGGGAGCAGAGTGGAATGTTAGTATCTGGATGGTAGGGAATGACAGTTGGGATGGGGAACAGTGTGGAATGTTAGTATCTGGATGGTAAGGAATGACAGTTGGGATGGGGAGCAGTGTGGAATGTTAGTATCTGGATGGTAGGGAATGGCAGTTGGGATGGGGAGCAGTGTGGAATGCTAGTATCTGGCTGGCAGGCAGTGACAGTTGGGATAGAGCGGTTTGCTTTATCTTGTGGGTGAAGCAGCATGAAACAGAGATAACACGTTCATGTGCCTGTATAACGTGGCAGAAGGGGGTGTAAGACAGAGAGGAGAAAAGAAATGCATTAGGCTCCCATCAGTGTAAGTGTGTGAGTGGATACGAGAGAGGGTGTGAATGAGGGAGCGCTAGTGTGACAATGGGTACGTGTGTGTGTGTATGAATGAGTGTGTATTTCTGCTCTGCACATACATTCTACCCTAATATTGGTGCTTGGCTGGAAAGATTATTTATACATTATCTGTTTAACCATTTGAATGCCAAATGGTTTAAATGTTAGTTATATGTTGCAAAACCTGGTAGCAGTCAATATATTTAACCCCTTGGGTGCCAGGGAGGTGCATAATGCATTTCTTTGTCATTCTTCAGTGATGTCTCTGGAATGCAGACGGTTAAAGCACTAATGTTGTCTTTTGTTACGTTGGCTCTAGCACCACTACCCACAATACACTGGGCACACTGACACATGTGTGTGGTAGGGGTGGGGGACCCGAGCTGGGGGGGAGGGGTCAGTGTGGGATCCTTACCTGTGTATATGTGTGTGTTTGTGTGTACATGTGTATGTGTGTGTACATGTTTGTATGTGTACATGTATGTGTTGTGTGCGTGTACATGTGTGTGTGTGTATGTGTGTGTGTGTGTATGTGCTTCTGTGTACATGTGTGTGTGTGTGTGTGTGTGTATGTATATGTGTGTGTGTGTGTGCGTCTGTGTACGTGTGTGTGTGTGTGTGTACATGTTTGTATGTGTACATGTATGTGTGTGTGTATATGTGTGTGTTTATGTGTGTGTGTGTATGTATGCGTGTACCTGTGTGTGTGTGTACATGTTTGTATGTGTACATGTATGTGTGTGTGTATATGTGTGTGTTTATGTGTGTGTGTGTATGTGCATCTGTGTACATGTGTGCGTGTGTGTGTGTGTGTATGTATGCCTGTACCTGTGTATGTGTGTGTGTGTGTATGTGTGTTTGTGTTGGTGTGTGTGTGTGCATGTGTATATTGTGTGTGTTTATGTGTATAGTGTGTGTGTGTGTATGCATGTGTGTATGTCTTTGTGTGTGTGTGTGCATGTATGTGTGTGTTTGTATGCATGTGTGTATACATATGTGTGTGTGTGTGCATGTATGTGTGTGTTTGTATGCATGTGTGTATACATATGTGTGTGTGTGTGTGTGTGTGTGTATGTGTGTGTGTGTGTGAGACAGAGAGAGAGAGAACAACACTGAGTAATGGAAGCTGCATGAACATGACACCCAGGACTGACTGAAGATATTATCTATAGAAGAAAATCCATAGGGGACATATGGATTATCTGGTCAAGAAGTCAAGTCTGTTGGAGAGAGGTCAGTAACAAGATATTTGTATTAGCCATTTTTTATTTCAAATAATAGTTTATGAGATATTTAGCTTTGTCAATTAAAACAAATGAACTAGTACAGGCCAGCAGGTAGTGACAGTTGGTAATGTAGAGCAGTGAGGAATGTTGTACCTGGCCAGTAGGGAATGGCAGTTGGTAATGTGAGGAATGTTTGTACGTGTCAGGCCTGAATGGCAAGTTTGCATTAACTGACAGATAAATAAACCTAATGATGGGAAATATCAAGCAACAGCTGAAGAGCCACAGGTTACCCACCCTGCCTCTTGCTTCTATGACATGGGTAACACATGGTTCTCCAGCTTTAGATTAATTACAACCTTCATTGCCCTTAGCCAACTCCAATAATGTAGTTTAACTCTTAGGGGCACCTATTTCAATGTGACATTTATCTACTCACTATGTAACCAGGTCAGACTTCTACTTAGATTTACGTCTCATGCGGAACTATGACATCACAGTGGATCCACTGAGACTCAGCTTTACGGAATCCTGAGAACTAGGCGGTGACATCACTGTACAATCATACTGACACAGCTCTGTGGGATAGACTATGACATCACAGTGCATCCATGATGATAGAACTATTCAATCCTTTTATTTGGCTGCAGTGGCACACACTGGTCATTACACATTACAGTTTGACCCGTGCAGTTCAGTGGCTTTTACAGGTTATAAAGCAATAACAGGAAGAATGTGGCTTTGCTTCTTTTTACTGCTGGTTGCGATCCCATCTCTTGAACACACCATAAGCAATAAGGAACAGAAACCTTTATATGGACACACCCCTAGCCCCGATTCTAGACAAGGAAACCGTCCTCAGGAATTATATGAAACTGGACCATGCTCCGCAACATGTGGAATCGGCTTTCAGGACATTTTTCGTACTAAAGGGTGTCCAGACCAACAATCCAGATGTCATGTTGGGGTCCAGGAATGCAGAGTATCCCCAGATTGTGGATGGGGTACAGTTGTGCATGATAACGAAGATGATGTGCTGATGCACTGCAGCTTTCAATCCCTTACACAAAGATTCACCTATGTTTGGAGAGAATTTGATGAAAGTCCTCATGTTTTACCTCATGACATGAGCGTTTTGGGAGTCTCTAGAACATCAGAAGACATTATTTATCAGTGTGATACAATGGAGAACGGTGTTTTGATTTCCACCGTCAAATTTAAGGTGACCACGAAGTCTAAACGTCGGAAAGAAAAGAAGGAACATGCTTCTATAAAAGACACTCTGAGATATATCTGTCTAGCACTCATTATACTTGCAGTATTCTTTCTAGCGGATATGATACATACGAACCGTATTGAATATGAGGTGGAAGATGAACTCCCTGTCTTTTATCAGCCCCCTCTCAACACGTTAGTCCAAGGAGAAATCTGATTGCCATTTGGAATCAAGAAGGAATTTTTCCCTCCATAAAAAGCAGAATTTGTAATTGGTGTATTGAGGGTTTTTTCGCCTTCTTTTGGATAAACAACGTTAAACAGGAATAGGAAAAGGGCTGAACTAGATGGAACTACTATGCAATGAGGAGTAGAGAACATCAAACAAATAAAGTATTTAATCAGTGATATAGTCTGACTAATGTCATTATCAGTCCTCTCTATTGTCACAGTCACTTGTATTATCCTGATTTCACTGAAAATAACGTAGATTTAGTAGTCTAAAATCCTTGGGTTCCTTAACCCTTTCAGTGCTAGAGATATAGCCAACACAATGCGACGTAATGCTTAGGATACCTCTCGTCCCTCGTACCAGTGCTCGGTCCCACTGGTGGTTTGGACGTTCTTTAATTGTAGGAATCATCCCACCACTTCCAGCCAATGTCACGGAAACCCAGGTACCACGACTGGGTACCCCCATGTAGATAGATAATCCTTACCACGGGAACATCAGGTCAGATGGAAAAGGAAGCAGGGACAGAATAACATGAAGTCTGGGTTCCAGTTGAAACACCAGGAAAGAAACTTTATTAACTCAGTCGTCTTCTTGCTGATGGATAAAATCTATCAGCGATGATTTTTGGATACCGAGGTTTGTGCCTCACTACTCCATCTTCTCGGGTTGGGTTTTAAGTCGCAGGTTTGGATTCTTCTTGGTCTGTGTTTACTTATCACAGTTGGGTTTGTTTCACAGGGTCTTCGCTGTGATGGGCCGCGGGTAGCGGTCGAAGGGGTTTGCAGTGGTGGCAGTGAGTTTTCTGATCAGAGGGTTCGGGTTCTGATCCAGTCCTTGGCAGAAGTTCTTACTCAGCTTCTCTAGGTGTTCGTCCAACATCTTGATGTCCAGCTCCCTGTGAAGGTCAGCTGTCCTTACGAATCTTGGAGCTCCGGACGATATCCGCAGGGCCTTGTTCTGGACTCTCTGAAGACTCTTCCTGTGTCGCTCATGCAAAGTGATCCATGCTGGGGAGGCATACGTCAGGGTAGGTCTGATGATTGCCTTGTAGACGTTAATCTTTGTCCGTAGTGGCATGGACTTGGTCTTCAGGAGTGGGTACAGTGCTGCCATCTTTCCTGTTGCCTTCTGCTGGGTATTCTCAATATGGCTTCCCCAGTTGAGCTTGCTGTCCAGGGTCACACCGAGGTAGCGGCTGCTGCTCTCCCACTTGATGGTCTCCCCATTGAGGCTGATGTGGGGGTGCTCCTTGATCTTCTTTCTGGTGAACAGCGTTGCAGTTGTCTTGCTGATGTTGAGTTCTATTCGCCAGTCGCTGTACCAGGTTGAGATGGTATCTAGTGATGCTTGCAGATTCTTCGCCACTTCCTTTTCGCTGAATGACTGGGAGATGATTGCGACATCATCCGCATACAGTGCCAGGTCGGTCTTGTGCAGATCTGTCGGGATGTCACTGGTGAAGATGTTGAACAGAAAGGGTCCGAGGTTCGATCCCTGTGGCACGCCTGCTCGGATGGGATGTGATGAGGACATCTCAGACCGCATGGCGACATGGAAGGTGCGCTCTCCCAGGTAGCTTGCAATTGTCTTTACCAGGTAGTTTGGAAATCCCAGGCCAATCATCTTGTGCAGCAGTCCCTTGTGACAGACTCTGTCGAATGCTTTGGCGACATCCAAGAAGACAATTTCCTGGAGATTTCTTGATGTTGAACCCGTGGCTGATGGTGTCTACCACTCTCAACAGCTGATGGGTTGTTGCATGCTCCTTTCAAAATCCAAACTGTTCATTTGCTAGTAGGTTTCTTTCGGAGGCAAAGTCACTGAGTCGGGCAACTTTATTAACTGTGCACATAGCTATATTTATACTGTACAATCTCCCCCAAGTATCCCATTCCCTACTGACCCAAGGATAGACACACAAAGGTGTAGATAATACAATCACAGGAGGTGCCAACAGATGAACAGACATTGTTGCTGGTTATGATAATGAGATTAGGAACACTTCAATCAGATGACACGAAGGTATAGCCTTTGACGCATTGTCCAGACAGGCTGCAGCCAGCCTCTGTCTTATGTAATTAAAAGGTAATAACACACCACTGTAGTCTCTCAGTCAGGGTGGGAGGAGGGGAGAACTCTTGAGGCAATGCCAGACTGTACAGACCCACAACCCCTTCACAGGAGAGAATACCAGTGTCTCCATGGCATGAGTCCTGTGGGAACTCCATGCCCGCTGCAGGGACAGTTCATCTCAGTCACTATGTCCCATAAAATGCATAATCCGCTGACCTGAGCCCCTCTGTACCCCTCTTCCCGTGACAGTTACTATGTCAACTATACTCAAAACAGAGTACCCTATCCGCCATACACCAAATAACATACACCTAACACCATACACCACATAACATACACCTAACACCATACACCACATAACATACGCCTAACACCATACACCAAATAACATACACCTAACACCATACACCACATAACATACGCCTAACACCATACACCAAATAACATACACCTAACACCATACACCACATAACATACGCCTAACACCATACACCAAATAACATACACCTAACACCATACAACAAATAACATACGCCTAACACCATACACCAAATAACATACGCCTAACACCATACACCAAATAACATACACCTAACACCATACAACAAATAACATACGCCTAACACCATACACCAAATAACATACGCCTAACACCATACACCAAATAACATACACCTAACACCATACACCAAATAACATACGCCTAACACCATACACCAAATAACATACGCCTAACACCATACACCAAATATCATATGCCTAACACCATACACCAAATAACATACGCCTAACACCATACACCAAATATCATACGCCTAACACCATACACCAAATAACATACACCTAACACCATACACCAAATATCATATGCCTAACACCATACACCAAATAACATACGCCTAACACCATACACCAAATATCATATGCCTAACACCATACACCAAATATCATACGCCTAACACCATACACCAAATAACATACACCTAACACCATACACAAAATTCGATACACAATATGCAAAAAGAAATATGAAAAACTCAAAATGTAAAACACAATTCGCAAAATGAAATATGCCAAACGCAAAATGCCATACGCACAATGTATTCAATACGCAATACACCAAACACTATACACCAAAAGCAATACGGCAAGCACTAAAACAACAAAGGCTATATGCAAAACACTGTACACACACAACACTACATGCAAAGTCCTATACACAACACACAATATGCCAAATGCAAGACACAATTCACAAAATGCCATACGCACAAGGTTATATGCGACACACCAAACACTATAGTCCAAAAGCAATACTCTAACCACTATACGCACAACACTATACACAGAGCCCTATATGCACAACACTACACACACAACACTATCCGCACAACACTATGCAAAATGCATTACGTTATACACAAACCACTGTGCACTATATGCACAACGCTATAGGCAATACGCTATACACAATATGCAAAGTGCAATACACACAAAACATACATGCTATCGCTCAGACACGCTCTGACACACTCTCCCTCACTCACACTCACTGATGGATAGTTGTGTAACACAGCGCTTTACAATGTGATACGGCTAAGCAGCGCCACTACTGCCAGTCACTGTGTATTTGTGACCCATTTTTATTTCTAACAACTTTGAGGCTTTGTCAGGTTATGCAAGCTACATAGTACTGGTTGGTAGGGAATGGCAGTTGGGATGGGGAGCAGTGTGGAATGTTAGTATCTGGATGGTAGGGAATGGCAGTTGGGATGGAGAGCAGTGTGGAATGTTAGTATCTGGATGGTAGGGAATGACAGTTGGGATGGGGAGCAGAGTGGAATGTTAGTATCTGGATGGCAGGGAATGGCAGTTGGGATGGGGAGAAGTGTGGAATGTTAGTATCTGGATGGTAGGGAATGGCAGTTGGGATGGGGAGCAGTGTGGAATGTTAGTATCTGGATGGTAGGGAATGGCAGTTGGGATGGGGAGCAGTGTGGAATGTTAGTATGTGGTTGGTAGGGAATGACAGTTGGGATGGGGAGCAGTGTGGAATGTTAGTATCTGGATGGTAAGGAATGGCAGTTGGGATGGGGAGCAGTGTGGAATGTTAGTATCTGGTTGGTAGGGAATGGCAGTTGGGATGGGGAGCAGTATGGAATGTTAGTATCTAGATGGTAGGGAATGGCAGTTGGGATGGGGAGCAGTGTGGAATGTTAGTATCTGGATGGTAGGGAATGGCAGTTGGGATGGAGAGCAGTGTGGAATGTTAGTATCTGGTTGGTAGGGAATGGCAGTTGGGATGGGGAGCAGTGTGGAATGTTACTATGTGAATGGTAGGGAATGGCAGTTGGGATGGGGAGCAGTGTGGAATGTTAGTATGTGGCTGGTAGGGAATGGCAGTTGGGATGGGGAGCAGTGTGGAATGTTACTATGTGAATGGTAGGGAATGGCAGTTGGGATGGGGAGCAGTGTGGAATGTTAGTATGTGGCTGGTAGGGAATGGCAGTTGGGATGGGGTGCAGTGTGGAATGTTAGTATGTGGATGGTAGGGAATGACAGTTGGGATGGGGAGCAGTGTGGAATGTTAGTATCTGGATGGTAGGGAATGACAGTTGGGATGGGGAGCAGTGAGGAATGTTAGTATCTGGATGGTAGGGAATGACAGTTGGGATGGGGAGCAGTGTGGAATGTTAGTATCTGGATGGTAGGGAATGGCAGTTGGGATGGGGAGCAGTGTGGAATGTTAGTATCTGGATGGTAGGGAATGGCAGTTGGGATGGGGAGCAGTGTGGAATGTTAGTATCTGGATGGTAGGGAATGACAGTTGGGAAGGGGAGCAGTGTGGAATGTTAGTATCTGGATGGTAGGGAATGACAGTTGGGATGGGGAGCAGTGTGGAATGTTAGTATGTGGATGGCAGGGAATGGCAGTTGGGAAGGGGAGTAGTGTGGAATGTTAGTATCTGGATGGTAGGGAATGACAGTTGGGATGGGGAGCAGTGTGGAATGTTAGTATCTGGTTGGTAGGGAATGACAGTTGGGATGGGGAGCAGTGTGGAATGTTAGTATCTGGATGGTAGGGAATGACAGTTGGGATGGGGAGCAGTGTGGAATGTTAGTATCTGGATGGTAAGGAATGGCAGCTGGGATGGGGAGCAGTGTGGAATGTTAGTATCTGGCTGGTAGGGAATGGCAGTTGGGATGGGGAGCAGTGTGGAATGTTTGTATCTGGATGGTAGGGAATGGCAGTTGGGATGGGGAGCAGTGTGGAATGTTAGTATCTGGATGGTAGGGAATGACAGTTGGGATGGGGAGCAGTGTGGAATGTTAGTATCTGGATGGTAGGGAATGACAGTTGGGATGGGGAGCAGTGTGGAATGTTAGTATCTGGATGGTAAGGAATGACAGTTGGGATGGGGAGCAGTATGGAATGTTAGTATCTGGCTGGTAGGGAATGGCAGTTGGGATGGGGAGCAGTGTGGAATGTTAGTATCTGGCTGGTAGGGAATGACAGTTGGGATGGGGAGCAGTGTGGAATGTTAGTATCTGGATGGTAAGGAATGACAGTTGGGATGGGGAGCAGTATGGAATGTTAGTATATGGCTGGTAGGGAATGGCAGTTGGGATGGGGAGCAGTGTGGAATGTTAGTATATGGATGGTAGGGAATGACAGTTGGGATGGGGAGCAGTGTGGAATGTTAGTATATGGATGGTAGGGAATGACAGTTGGGATGGGGAGCAGTGTGGAATGTTAGTATCCGGATGGTAGGGAATGACAGTTGGGATGGGGAGCAGTGTGGAATGTTAGTATCTGGATGGTAGGGAATGACAGTTGGGATGGGGAGCAGTGTGGAATGTTAGTATCTGGATGGTAGGGAATGGCAGTTGGGATGGGGAGCAGTGTGGAATGTTAGTATGTGGATGGTAAGGAATGGCAGTTGGGATGGGGAGCAGTGTGGAATGTTAGTATCTGGATGGTAGGGAATGACAGTTGGGATGGGGAGCAGTGTGGAATGTTAGTATCTGGATGGTAGGGAATGACAGTTGGGATGGGGATCAGTGTGGAATGTTAGTATCTGGATGGTAGGGAATGGCAGTTGGGATGGGGAGCAGTGTGGAATGTTAGTATCTGGATGGTAAGGAATGGCAGTTGGGATGGGGAGCAGTGTGGAATGTTAGTATCTGGATGGTAGGGAATGGCAGTTGGGATGGGGAGCAGTGTGGAATGTTAGTATCTGGATGGTAGGGAATGACAGTTGGGATGGGGAGCAGTGTGGAATGTTAGTATCTGGATGGTAGGGAATGGCAGTTGGGATGGGGAGCAGTGTGGAATGTTAGTATCTGGATGGTAAGGAATGACAGTTGGGATGGGGAGCAGTGTGGAATGTTAGTATCTGGATGGTAGGGAATGACAGTTGGGATGGGGAGCAGTGTGGAATGTTAGTATCTGGATGGTAGGGAATGACAGTTGGGATGGGGAGCAGTGTGGAATGTTAGTATCTGGATGGTAGGGAATGACAGTTGGGATGGGGAGCAGTGTGGAATGTTAGTATCTGGATGGTAGGGAATGGCAGTTGGGATGGGGAGCAGTATGGAATGTTAGTATCTGGATGGTAGGGAATGGCAGTTGGGATGGGGAGCAGTATGGAATGTTAGTATCTGGATGGTAGGGAATGACAGTTGGGATGGGGAGCAGTGTGGAATGTTAGTATCTGGATGGTAGGGAATGGCAGTTGGGATGGGGAGCAGTGTGGAATGTTAGTATCTGGCTGGTAGGGAATGGCAGTTGGGATGGGGAGCAGTGTGGAATGTTAGTATCTGGATGGTAGGGAATGACAGTTGGGATGGGGAGCAGTGTGGAATGTTAGTATCTGGATGGCAGGGAATGACAGTTGGGATGGGGAGCAGTGTGGAATGTTAGTATCTGGATGGTAAGGAATGACAGTTGGGATGGGGAGCAGTGTGGAATGTTAGTATCTGGATGGCAGGGAATGGCAGTTGGGATGAGGAGCAGTGTGGAATGTTAGTATGTGGATGGTAAGGAATGGCAGTTGGGATGGGGAGCAGTGTGCAGTGTTAGTATCTGGATGGTAGGGAATGGCAGTTGGGATGGGGTGCAGTGTGGAATGTTAGTATGTGGATGGTAGGGAATGGCAGTTGGGATGGGGTGCAGTGTGGAATGTTAGTATGTGGATGGTAGGGAATGGCAGTTGGGATGGGGTGCAGTGTGGAATGTTAGTATCTGGATGGTAGGGAATGACAGTTGGGATGGGGAGCAGTGTGGAATGTTAGTATCTGGATGGTAGGGAATGACAGTTGGGATGGGGAGCAGTGTGGAATGTTAGTATCTGGATGGTAGGGAATGACAGTTGGGATGGGGAGAAGTGTGGAATGTTAGTATGTGGATGGTAGGGAATGACAGTTGGGATGGGGAGCAGTGTGGAATGTTAGTATCTGGATGGTAGGGAATGGCAGTTGGGATGGGGAGCAGTGTGGAATGTTAGTATGTGGATGGTAGGGAATGGCAGTTGGGATGGGGAGCAGTGTGGAATGTTAGTATCTGGTTGGTAGGGAATGACAGTTGGGATGGGGAGCAGTGTGGAATGTTAGTATCTGGATGGTAGGGAATGGCAGTTGGGATGGGGAGCAGTGTGGAATGTTAGTATCTGGATGGTAGGGAATGACAGTTGGGATGGGGAGCAGTGTGGAATGTTAGTATCTGGATGGCAGGGAATGACAGTTGGGATGGGGTGCAGTGTGGAATGTTAGTATCTGGATGGTAGGAATGACAGTTGGGATGGGGAGCAGTATGGAATGTTAGTATCTGGATGGTAGGGAATGGCAGTTGGGATGAGGAGCAGTGTGGAATGTTAGTATCTGGATGGTAAGGAATGACAGTTGGGATGGGGAGCAGTGTGGAATGTTAGTATCTGGATGGTAGGGAATGGCAGTTGGGATGGGGAGTGTTATATTTCGTTCTCTCCTTTTCAAGGGTTAATTCTTTCATTTAGTATACAGACAGCAACTGAAGGGTTAAAGTGTTTCATTACCTCTTAAAGGACCACAGCCAGAGAAATTTAGAAGTAGAAGTTCTTTTATTTGCCAAAGATTTGACAAAATAACAGGTTACAAGATGTTTCAAGATGGTTCAGCATTTCAGGGGTTAATGATGTTATCTTGGTATGGCAGCAGCATGATGTTACAGCTGTTTTCTGCCCTTCTTTCTTCAACTCTTATTCTTTCTTTTAAGACTGACACTTATATAGTCTAAAAAGCACATGGTCATCAGCTATAATCCACTGCATATGTTCAAACATGGAAGTACTGTGAGTCTTCTAATGAATATTAATTAACCATGTGTAATGCATATATATACATTTGATTGACTTGCACAGATGATAACTATGAAGTCACTAGTATGCTAGGATAGGCTAATGCTAGGAGTAGTGGCAGCTAAATTTAACTTAACTTTGAGAGCAAGGTGATCCAATTCTATACTTATTTGTTATCTGCTGATAATTTAAAGATATAGTGAAGCAATTCTGATCTAACATGCCCCCCTTTTTATGGTGTTCAAGCCATAAATGTAACTCTGTCACTATTTATTTGTGGTATATTTAATTTTATATCTGAGTTGATCTTTAATTCTCTTTCTACTCATTGTTTATCTAGAAAACTTTAACAAAGAAATTACCAACAGTGAGTTCTACCAAACAATCTTACATAGTTTTCCAATTCTACACACCAAAAATTACTTATATATCTTACTATATAACTTTTAATTCACTCCTCCACAGGAAAGCAATATAAATATACATATTTATATATATATATATATATATATATGAGGTATTCTATGAACTATAGAGGAAAGGTAATTCCACCTTGCAAGGAATCCATAAAAAATGATCTGAGACTCATGAAAGTATATTTCCTCAATATAACACAGACATCACTAGAATGTGTACATAATATAAAAATTATCAATTCCTGTACACATACATTTTCTTTTCTCTACAGGAGTGATACAATAATAACCATTCTATACACAAATATACTCTAGATTGGTATGTGAAATTCCAAAACTTAAACAAACAAGTATAATTTGTACTTGTTCAAAATCAACTGTGGTAATGTTAATCTACAAATAACAATTATTAATTAATTTCCAGTACTATTAAAGAAATTTAGGCCCTTTTAGTTAGCAAACTTATCTTTGACATATGTCATGTTATAATAGTTTTCCATAGACAAGTGTGACCTAGATAATCAGCTAGTCTAAGTATATAAATGCACATGTCAGCTAATACACATTAGCTTAGGCCTTCAGCATATATATATATATATATATGGTATCACATGTTTCTTTGAATCATGAGAGGGAGTAGCTAAACATAACTATTCCTATGATGTCACTCATACATTCCAAGAGCTCTTGAGTTACACATCATTTGTATCACATTCATTCAGAAATCACAGGAAGATTATGTTTTTACTAAAACTATACTACTTTATAAATTCCACAGCTTCCCTCTTATCTTAGCAACTTAGAAACAATTCTTCCATAGAATATCTATATATTAACTATCTTCCATAATATCCAAAATTAATATTACACCAATTGTGGAAATTATGCTATATTTACCAATTATATAGATACCATATATTGAGTTTGCATATAATTCCTTTTGTATTTTTCTCCTATAGTACTGAAAATATATCTCAATTTAGTACTTAATCAAAATCTATCCTTCCTCAACATAGATCAGAATCCTCGCAAAAGGTCGGTCTCTGTTGCACAAGAGGATTTACATCAAGTACCAATTTACATTAAAACAAATACCAACAATAACAATAATATCACAACATTAATAACATTTGTTACAATATTTCTCTATTCCAATACACTGTGTCCATGTATATAGTCAATAATAAGTCTGTGAAGTCCAATATTCAATGTCCATTGTCTTTTAAGAGTCCCATGTTTATCACTTTAGTGATTAAACAAAAACCAACTTGTTGTAGTTTTCTTTTCCACATAATGATATCACCTATAACAAGAACAAGTGCAGTATCAGATTTTTCATACACACATTTACAAATATTATGTATCATTAACAAATATTTCTTTCAAGTTTGCGTAATATATTGTAAACCTCTTTTTACCTTAAATCTGAAAACTAGATCTTTTTATCATTATATGACAGAGTAATCTTAAAATTCATAGAACATAATATAGACTTGTAATCTATCATATAATATATCAAAATTATAAATTGTCTTGGAAAAGATAACTCTTTCCATAATAGAGATATATTACATTAAGATTCAATACAATTAAGACTGTTTATTGCTAATTACATAGCATTGTAATACAATACCATACACTGTATGTATATAGACTAAAGTATATTGATATATTTAACTTTACACCATTTTATATATTATAATTACATATAACTTATTCCAAATACATTCTGGCATTCCTACAGATATCATGTATCCGTTATAAACAAATGTAGTATCAGCATTATTATTTGGACACATATAATTTACAGTGGTCCAAATGAACCCAGAAACATTTCTGTCTACGTTTATTTTGGGCATAACTCTGTGGCCTTTGTACTTTGAGTATTGTTTTACCTTTAATGTCAACAATGTTGTATGGACCTTCCCAGCTAACTTCAAAATCATTTGATTTTCTGTAAGTCTTAATTAGTATTTTATCTCTTTTACGAAACTTTGAAAAATTTGGAGGTACCATTATTTTCTTGTGACATGTGACATTTTCATCTGTCATTTGTTTACATTGCCTGTACTGTTTATTAGAAAACTTTTTACTCTTGGTACTGCATTGGTTAAATTTGATATTTAACTCTTTAGGTGTCACAGAACACTTCTTATCTTGGTCAAGAGAGTCTCGGTGTCCATCTGTGTGTTTGTCTGTCTGTCTAACAGACACCATAGATACACTAGAGTCACTTATTACAGTGAATTCCTTATCCAAGGAATCAGTTACAATTTTACCTTTAGTAAAACTTTCTTCCTGATCTATTGATACCTTAGAGCAACTATTTCTCCAAATAGCTTTGTTCTTAATATCAATGATTAATCCAGCTGTCTGTATTAAATCAATACCCAAGATATTATTTTCAACAGTCTCACTGTACCAGATGTCAATGTTCTCATGTAATTGTCCTGGAATTTCTAATGTTACGTCACTTATCAGTTTTACCTTTGTCTCTCCCTGTCCATCAAATCCTACAATGGAACAAACCTGTGAATTTGGTGATAGTTGTAACTTGTGGTTTGTTACAGAAAGCTGGGCACCTGTATCAATGAGAAATTCTGTTTCGTGGCCCCCTAGGAGACATTTGATAAAAGGTCTGCCAGTCCCATCCAGGTATATAGGAGTTAAAAACTTAAAGGAACTGGATGCCTCACATGGTCTATTTTTGTGACATGCACATTCCTGTGTCAGTGTGTCAGTGTTAGAATCCCTGACTTGGGGAGGTTTAGTTGGAGTTGAGGATTGGATATACTCATTCTGATTTTCAGATTGTATATTCTGTGAACATGTATTACAATCCTGCATTAAATGTCCCATTTTATGACATAGGAAACATTCTTGAAGACATTCCTTTGGAAAGTAATTACAATCTCTGGGATTTTTAGCTATAGGAATATGATTCCTGCTGGTGCCATTAACTCTATGAGTGCCATAGGACATAGCTGACACTGTAGCATTAGGAATGTTTTTCTGTAAATGCCGTCTGATCTTATCAATAAAAGTAGCTGCATCAGTCAAATTATTTTTCTCTGAAGCTACAACAATAGCTGTTGGATCTAAATATTTAAATCTCTTAACAAAGGCCTTTACCATGGCTTCTGGCATTTGTTCTTCTGTAATCCTCATAATTAACCTGTATGCTTTTTCAAACTTCAACATGAATACATGTGGGTCGTCAGTCATAGTAGGGTTTAGACTGTGTAAGAATTCTACCGTTAGCTCTGTCTCACCTGTTGAGAGTTTAATTAACTGTAGCAAGCGATCAATCTCATTTCCATGTATTGTTACACCATTATCTGTGTATGGCCTACTGATAGGTGGAGTTAACCTTCTAGAAAAATCTATAGGTAGCCAAAATTTAAAAATACAATTTTTCTGATAATTTGTTAAATCAAATGTATCTGTTATTGATTCAAAAACATCAGCATTATGAAAGGCATCAAGATTGAGATTATAGACAGGAATCTCCTTGACCAATTTTAGTAAATAAGCATAGATTTTCAGATTCAATGTACTTCTTAAGATCTCTGTTTCTGTTTCTTCCTCATTATCATCATGTATATTGGTATATGGGTTAGGAATGATTGATGTTTCCCTGGTACTTTTGCCTGCACACACATGTTTAACCTCTTGAGTGTCAACACCATGTATGTCCATCTGATTTTCTAACGCAATTATACGCTGAGTTAAAATATTACAATTGGAACATTTAGTTACATCGTTACTTAGGTTAGAACAAACATGTTCATCTTGTAAAATCATTTCATTGTATATTTTTACCATTTTCATCACATTCCTAAGTTTCTTTTTTTTCTTTACCAATAGATATAAATTTCTTGTCAATTTGATTATTCTCTATCTGACATTGTTCCCATAAAGTTTGCCATAACTCCGAATTTGTTAAATTAGGAGGAATCTGGAAATTAACATTGCATCGCTGTGCAGATTTATTTATAAACAGATGCATTTTCTTATTTACCCAGAGTGCAAATAGTACACATTCACTCTATGACCTCTATGACCTCTGGTGTTCAACAAATCTGTGCCTGCTGTCATTTAACTCTTTTGAATGCCAAAATGTATTTCAGTTTGCAACACACATATTTTGACTATTAACCACATAAAACAAATATTATATGTATGAAGATGTCTTATCATCATACATTAAACTTTATTATTTGAGAAGAGAATCATTCTTATACCATACACTTCTAATTAGATGTATACAAGTCAATAGCATAAGAATTATATCTATCTAGAATCTTCTCTCAAATAACAACCATACCATCAATATCTAGACTTCAATATATTTTTAATGTTCCTTTATAATCATAGATATAACCAATATCTCTGATTTAAACTTGGGAGCAAATATGCTTTTTTGAAAAATAGGTCATATATAAAAAATATATAAATACTTTCTCATATGCAGATAGTCAATATGACCCCAAAACAAAATTCATAAAGAAATTTGCAATTAACAAAGTCTCTCTATGGATTTATAACCCAATATTCTTTAGGAACAAAAGATAAAAAATTGAGATAACTTTTATTTTTAAAAAAATAGAACCAATGTTCACCTTCTTAATGTATATCTTTTAATGCTTAGCTTTTATATGTGTATTTAAAACATCTCCTCCTACAGGTGGAGTTGTGAAATTACACTCTTATTTCAAACTTTTTAATAAGTCTCAGTTACAGATGTAACATATCTTTTAACCATGTTATTTAAACTATAATAATAGTTATACAGTGTATCAGTGTTCATCTATACTCCAATTAAAACACTATCGCACAATGTTTCTAAAATACTGCAAAGATCTGCTTTCACTCACTCATTTATATTTTTTAATCCTTCATTCTCTCTTAATGAAGCGAATAATTTCTCTAAAACCCTTGTTTAGAAAATGTATAAATATAAATAAAATATATTCAAAATTCCCTGCACTTTGACCTTAGAATTACTTCTCTATCTAAGGAATCTGTGCATCGGCTATCTTCAACACATGTGACTAGCATTTTTTTAGGAAATGAATATAACAGCTAGATCTTTTAACACTCTCAGAAAATAATACCAAGGATGTAAACCTTGTACTGCAGTATATATATTTCTTCTACACCAACTTGTGTGATACCTCATTCTCTAATACAAAAGCAAGGAGTATTATAGATATCTTTTACACATAAACTGTTAACCATACAGAATCTATAAGTTGAGACTTATTAAGACAATTTCTGCTTATTCCTAATATTTTGATATCTTAAACCCAATTAAACATTTACTTAATCAATGATCTCTTTAGAAGGAAGGCATTATACTAAAACAGTACATTCTATCTTTTACAAATATCAGTTATCAACAAAATTACAGTGACTTGGAAATTAGAATAAAACATATTTACCAAATAAATATCTTTGTTTCTTTCCTGGTGTCTGGAGAAGTCTTGTCTGGATGGAGGGCTGTGTTCTTTCCTCTATTCAAAGGAAAATGGGTGGAGGACCTGGAGCTGTCCTGCTTCATCCTGTAGGTCAGAGGCAAAATGGCGTTTCTTGTATTCAGACCTCATGGCTCATGGCTGTGTTCTGGGTTGCAGCTGTCTTTGTCAGTCTTCTGGAGGCTGGAAATCTTTCTGTAGTTTGTAGACTGGATTGCAGCTTGTCCTTGTCACTCACATATACTGTGGTTCTTCAAGTTAACCCTTTGTCTGTATTGTGGACTCAGACTTTTTCCAATCCACAGGAACATTCACATATCCCCCCTTGAACAAGGCTGAGGACACCTTAGATTCTTTACAGGCAGATACCTTACGGTAGTCTGTTGTCGTGGGCTGGCTCGCCAATGTTATATTTCGTTCTCTCCTTTTCAAGGGTTAATTCTTTCATTTAGTATACAGACAGCAACTGAAGGGTTAAAGTGTTTCATTACCTCTTAAAGGACCACAGCCAGAGAAATTTAGAAGTAGAAGTTCTTTTATTTGCCAAAGATTTGACAAAATAACAGGTTACAAGATGTTTCAAGATGGTTCAGCATTTCAGGGGTTAATGATGTTATCTTGGTATGGCAGCAGCATGATGTTACAGCTGTTTTCTGCCCTTCTTTCTTCAACTCTTATTCTTTCTTTTAAGACTGACACTTATATAGTCTAAAAAGCACATGGTCATCAGCTATAATCCACTGCATATGTTCAAACATGGAAGTACTGTGAGTCTTCTAATGAATATTAATTAACCATGTGTAATGCATATATATACATTTGATTGACTTGCACAGATGATAACTATGAAGTCACTAGTATGCTAGGATAGGCTAATGCTAGGAGTAGTGGCAGCTAAATTTAACTTAACTTTGAGAGCAAGGTGATCCAATTCTATACTTATCTGTTATCTGCTGATAATTTAAAGATATAGTGAAGCAATTCTGATCTAACAGGGAGCAGTGTGGAATGTTAGTATCTGGATGGTAGGGAATGACAGTGGGGATGGGGAGCAGTGTGGAATGTTACTATCTGGCTGGTAGGGAATGGCAGTTGGGATGGGGAGCAGTGTGGAATGTTAGTATCTGGATGGTAGGGAATGACAGTTGGGATGGGGAGCAGTGTGGAATGTTAGTATCTGGATGGTAGGGAATGACAGTTGGGATGGGGAGCAGTGTGGAATGTTAGTATCTGGATGGTAGGGAATGACAGGTGGGATGGGGAGCAGTGTGGAATGTTAGTATCTGGATGGTAGGGAATGACAGTTGGGATGGGGAGCAGTGTGGAATGTTAGTATCTGGATGGTAGGGAATGACAGTGGGGATGGGGAGCAGTGTGGAATGTTACTATCTGGCTGGTAGGGAATGGCAGTTGGGATGGGGAGCAGTGAGGAATGTTAGTATCTGGCTGGTAGGGAATGGCAGTTGGGATGGGGAGCAGTGTGGAATGTTAGTATCTGGATGGTAGGGAATGGCAGTTGGGATGGGGAGCAGTGTGGAATGTTAGTATCTGGATGGTAGGGAATGACAGTTGGGATGGGGAGCAGTGTGGAATGTTAGTATTTGGATGGTAAGGAATGACAGTTGGGATGGGGAGCAGTGTGGAATGTTAGTATCTGGATGGTAGGGAATGACAGGTGGGATGGGGAGCAGTGTGGAATGTTAGTATCTGGATGGTAGGGAATGGCAGTTGGGATGGGGAGCAGTGTGGAATGTTAGTATCTGGATGGTAGGGAATGACAGTTGGGATGGGGAGCAGTGTGGAATGTTAGTATCTGGATGGTAGGGAATGACAGTTGGGATGGGGAGCAGTGTGGAATGTTAGTATGTGGATGGTAGGGAATGACAGTTGGGATGGGGAGCAGTGTGGAATGTTAGTATCTGGATGGTAGGGAATGGCAGTTGGGATGGGGAGCAGTGTGGAATGTTAGTATCTGGATGGTAGGGAATGACAGTTGGGATGGGGAGCAGTGTGGAATGTTAGTATCTGGATGGTAGGGAATGACAGTTGGGATGGGGTGCAGTGTGGAATGTTAGTATGTGGATGGTAGGGAATGGCAGTTGGGATGGGGAGCAGTGTGGAATGTTAGTATCTGGATGGTAGGGAATGGCAGTTGGGATGGGGAGCAGTGTGGAATGTTAGTATCTGGATGGTAGGGAATGACAGTTGGGATGGGGTGCAGTGTGGAATGTTAGTATGTGGATGGTAGGGAATGGCAGTTGGGATGGGGAGCAGTGTGGAATGTTAGTATGTGGATGGTAGGGAATGGCAGTTGGGATGGGGAGCAGTGTGGAATGTTAGTATCTGGATGGTAGGGAATGGCAGTTGGGATGGGGAGCAGTGTGGAATGTTAGTATCTGGATGGTAGGGAATGACAGTTGGGATGGGGAGCAGTGTGGAATGTTAGTATCTGGATGGTAAGGAATGGCAGTTGGGATGGGGAGCAGTGTGGAATGTTAGTATCTGGATGGTAGGAATGACAGTTGGGATGGGGTGCAGTGTGGAATGTTAGTATCTGGATGGTAGGGAATGACAGTTGGGATGGGGAGCAGTGTGGAATGTTAGTATCTGGATGGCAGGGAATGACAGTTGGGATGGGGAGCAGTGTGGAATGTTAGTATCTGGATGGTAGGGAATGACAGTTGGGATGGGGAGCAGTGTGGAATGTTAGTATATGGATGGTAGGGAATGACAGTTGGGATGGGGAGCAGTGTGGAATGTTAGTATCTGGATGGCAGGGAATGACAATTGGGATGGGGAGTAGTGTGGAATGTTAGTATCTGGATGGTAGGGAATGACAGTTGGGATGGGGAGCAGTGTGGAATGTTAGTATCTGGATGGTAGGGAATGTCAGTTGGGATGGGGAGCAGTGTGGAATGTTAGTATCTGGATGGTAGGGAATGGCAGTTGGGATGGGGAGCAGTGTGGAATGTTAGTATCTGGATGGTAAGGAATGACAGTTGGGATGGGGAGCAGTGTGGAATGTTTGTATCTGGATGGTAGGGAATGGCAGTTGGGATGGGGAGCAGTGTGGAATGTTAGTATCTGGATGGTAGGGAATGACAGTTGGGATGGGGAGCAGTGTGGAATGTTAGTATCTGGATGGTAGGGAATGACATTTGGGATGGGGAGCAGTGTGGAATGTTAGTATCTGGATGGCAGGGAATGGCAGTTGGGATGGGGAGCAGTGTGGAATGTTAGTATCTGGATGGTAGGGAATGACAGTTGGGATGGGGAGCAGTGTGGAATGTTAGTATGTGGTTGGTAGGGAATGACAGTTGGGATGGGGAGCAGTGTGGAATGTTAGTATCTGGATGGTAAGGAATGACAGTTGGGATGGGGAGCAGTGTGGAATGTTAGTATCTGGATGGTAGGGAATGGCAGTTGGGATGGGGAGCAGTGTGGAATGCTAGTATCTGGATGGTAAGGAATGGCAGTTGGGATGGGGAGCAGTGTGGAATGTTAGTATCTGGCTGGTAGTGAGTGACAGTTGGGATGGGGTGCAGTGTGGAATGTTAGTATCTTGATGGTAGGGAATGACAGTTGGGATGGGGAGCAGTGTGGAATGTTAGTATCTGGATGGTAGGGAATGACAGTTGGGATGGGGAGCAGTGTGGAATGTTAGTATGTGGATGGTAAGGAATGGCAGTTGGGATGGGTAGCAGTGTGGAATGTTAGTATCTGGATGGCAGGGAATGACAGTTGGGATGGGGAGCAGTGTGGAATGTTAGTATCTGGATGGCAGGGAATGACAGTTGGGATGGGGAGCAGTGTGGAATGTTAGTATCTGGATGGTAGGGAATGACAGTTGGGATGGGGAGCAGTGTGGAATGTTAGTATCTGGATGGTAGGGAATGACAGTTGGGATGGGGAGCAGTGTGGAATGTTAGTATCTGGATGGTAAGGAATGGCAGTTGGGATGGGGAGCAGTGTGGAATGTTAGTATCTGGATGGTAGGGAATGACATTTGGGATGGGGAGCAGTGTGGAATGTTAGTATCTGGATGGTAGGGAATGACAGTTGGGATGGGGAGCAGTGTGGAATGTTAGTATCTGGATGGTAGGGAATGACAGTTGGGATGGGGAGCAGTGTGGAATGTTAGTATCTGGATGGCAGGGAATGGCAGTTGGGATGGGGAGCAGTGTGGAATGTTAGTATCTGGATGGTAGGGAATGACAGTTGGGATGGGGAGCAGTGTGGAATGTTAGTATCTGGATGGTAGGGAATGGCAGTTGGGATGGGGAGCAGTGTGGAATGTTAGTATCTGGATGGTAGGGAATGGCAGTTGGGATGGGGAGCAGTGTGGAATGTTAGTATCTGGATGGTAGGGAATGACAGTTGGGAAGGGGAGCAGTGTGGAATGTTAGTATCTGGATGGTAGGGAATGACAGTTGGGATGGGGAGCAGTGTGGAATGTTAGTATGTGGATGGCAGGGAATGGCAGTTGGGAAGGGGAGTAGTGTGGAATGTTAGTATCTGGATGGTAGGGAATGACAGTTGGGATGGGGAGCAGTGTGGAATGTTAGTATCTGGTTGGTAGGGAATGACAGTTGGGATGGGGAGCAGTGTGGAATGTTAGTATCTGGATGGTAGGGAATGACAGTTGGGATGGGGAGCAGTGTGGAATGTTAGTATCTGGATGGTAAGGAATGGCAGCTGGGATGGGGAGCAGTGTGGAATGTTAGTATCTGGCTGGTAGGGAATGGCAGTTGGGATGGGGAGCAGTGTGGAATGTTTGTATCTGGATGGTAGGGAATGGCA
The DNA here is from genome assembly GCA_037306005.1 of Rhinophrynus dorsalis. Taxonomy (NCBI): domain Eukaryota; kingdom Metazoa; phylum Chordata; class Amphibia; order Anura; family Rhinophrynidae; genus Rhinophrynus; species Rhinophrynus dorsalis. The sequence goes on along the minus strand of CM074722.1, from coordinate 2,328,500 downwards.
GTTGGGATGGGGAGCAGTGTGGAATGTTAGTATCTGGATGGTAGGGAATGACAGTTGGGATGGGGAGCAGTGTGGAATGTTAGTATCTGGATGGTAGGGAATGACAGTTGGGATGGGGAGCAGTGTGGAATGTTAGTATCTGGATGGTAAGGAATGACAGTTGGGATGGGGAGCAGTATGGAATGTTAGTATCTGGCTGGTAGGGAATGGCAGTTGGGATGGGGAGCAGTGTGGAATGTTAGTATCTGGCTGGTAGGGAATGACAGTTGGGATGGGGAGCAGTGTGGAATGTTAGTATCTGGATGGTAGGGAATGACATTTGGGATGGGGAGCAGTGTGGAATGTTAGTATCTGGATGGTAGGGAATGACAGTTGGGATGGGGAGCAGTGTGGAATGTTAGTATCTGGATGGTAAGGAATGGCAGTTGGGATGGGGAGCAGTGTGGAATGTTAGTATCTGGATGGTAGGGAATGACAGTTGGGATGGGGAGCAGTGTGGAATGTTAGTATCTGGATGGTAGGGAATGACAGTTGGGATGGGGAGCAGTGTGGAATGTTAGTATCTGGATGGTAGGGAATGACAGTTGGGATGGGGAGCAGTGTGGAATGTTAGTATCTGGATGGCAGGGAATGGCAGTTGGGATGGGGAGCAGTGTGGAATGTTAGTATCTGGATGGTAGGGAATGACAGTTGGGATGGGGAGCAGTGTGGAATGTTAGTATCTGGATGGTAGGGAATGGCAGTTGGGATGGGGAGCAGTGTGGAATGTTAGTATCTGGATGGTAGGGAATGGCAGTTGGGATGGGGAGCAGTGTGGAATGTTAGTATCTGGATGGTAGGGAATGACAGTTGGGAAGGGGAGCAGTGTGGAATGTTAGTATCTGGATGGTAGGGAATGACAGTTGGGATGGGGAGCAGTGTGGAATGTTAGTATGTGGATGGCAGGGAATGGCAGTTGGGAAGGGGAGTAGTGTGGAATGTTAGTATCTGGATGGTAGGGAATGACAGTTGGGATGGGGAGCAGTGTGGAATGTTAGTATCTGGTTGGTAGGGAATGACAGTTGGGATGGGGAGCAGTGTGGAATGTTTGTATCTGGATGGTAGGGAATGGCAGTTGGGATGGGGAGCAGTGTGGAATGTTAGTATCTGGATGGTAGGGAATGACAGTTGGGATGGGGAGCAGTGTGGAATGTTAGTATCTGGATGGTAGGGAATGACAGTTGGGATGGGGAGCAGTGTGGAATGTTAGTATCTGGATGGTAAGGAATGACAGTTGGGATGGGGAGCAGTATGGAATGTTAGTATCTGGCTGGTAGGGAATGGCAGTTGGGATGGGGAGCAGTGTGGAATGTTAGTATCTGGCTGGTAGGGAATGACAGTTGGGATGGGGAGCAGTGTGGAATGTTAGTATCTGGATGGTAGGGAATGACATTTGGGATGGGGAGCAGTGTGGAATGTTAGTATCTGGATGGTAGGGAATGACAGTTGGGATGGGGAGCAGTGTGGAATGTTAGTATCTGGATGGTAAGGAATGGCAGCTGGGATGGGGAGCAGTGTGGAATGTTAGTATCTGGCTGGTAGGGAATGGCAGTTGGGATGGGGAGCAGTGTGGAATGTTTGTATCTGGATGGTAGGGAATGGCAGTTGGGATGGGGAGCAGTGTGGAATGTTAGTATCTGGATGGTAGGGAATGACAGTTGGGATGGGGAGCAGTGTGGAATGTTAGTATCTGGATGGTAGGGAATGACAGTTGGGATGGGGAGCAGTGTGGAATGTTAGTATCTGGATGGTAAGGAATGACAGTTGGGATGGGGAGCAGTATGGAATGTTAGTATCTGGCTGGTAGGGAATGGCAGTTGGGATGGGGAGCAGTGTGGAATGTTAGTATCTGGCTGGTAGGGAATGACAGTTGGGATGGGGAGCAGTGTGGAATGTTAGTATCTGGATGGTAAGGAATGACAGTTGGGATGGGGAGCAGTATGGAATGTTAGTATATGGCTGGTAGGGAATGGCAGTTGGGATGGGGAGCAGTGTGGAATGTTAGTATATGGATGGTAGGGAATGACAGTTGGGATGGGGAGCAGTGTGGAATGTTAGTATATGGATGGTAGGGAATGACAGTTGGGATGGGGAGCAGTGTGGAATGTTAGTATCCGGATGGTAGGGAATGACAGTTGGGATGGGGAGCAGTGTGGAATGTTAGTATCTGGATGGTAGGGAATGACAGTTGGGATGGGGAGCAGTGTGGAATGTTAGTATCTGGATGGTAGGGAATGGCAGTTGGGATGGGGAGCAGTGTGGAATGTTAGTATGTGGATGGTAAGGAATGGCAGTTGGGATGGGGAGCAGTGTGGAATGTTAGTATCTGGATGGTAGGGAATGACAGTTGGGATGGGGAGCAGTGTGGAATGTTAGTATCTGGATGGTAGGGAATGACATTTGGGATGGGGAGCAGTGTGGAATGTTAGTATCTGGATGGTAGGGAATGACAGTTGGGATGGGGATCAGTGTGGAATGTTAGTATCTGGATGGTAGGGAATGGCAGTTGGGATGGGGAGCAGTGTGGAATGTTAGTATCTGGATGGTAAGGAATGGCAGTTGGGATGGGGAGCAGTGTGGAATGTTAGTATCTGGATGGTAGGGAATGGCAGTTGGGATGGGGAGCAGTGTGGAATGTTAGTATCTGGATGGTAGGGAATGACAGTTGGGATGGGGAGCAGTGTGGAATGTTAGTATCTGGATGGTAGGGAATGGCAGTTGGGATGGGGAGCAGTGTGGAATGTTAGTATCTGGATGGTAAGGAATGACAGTTGGGATGGGGAGCAGTGTGGAATGTTAGTATCTGGATGGTAGGGAATGACAGTTGGGATGGGGAGCAGTGTGGAATGTTAGTATCTGGATGGTAGGGAATGACAGTTGGGATGGGGAGCAGTGTGGAATGTTAGTATCTGGATGGTAGGGAATGACAGTTGGGATGGGGAGCAGTGTGGAATGTTAGTATCTGGATGGTAGGGAATGGCAGTTGGGATGGGGAGCAGTATGGAATGTTAGTATCTGGATGGTAGGGAATGGCAGTTGGGATGGGGAGCAGTATGGAATGTTAGTATCTGGATGGTAGGGAATGACAGTTGGGATGGGGAGCAGTGTGGAATGTTAGTATCTGGATGGTAGGGAATGGCAGTTGGGATGGGGAGCAGTGTGGAATGTTAGTATCTGGCTGGTAGGGAATGGCAGTTGGGATGGGGAGCAGTGTGGAATGTTAGTATCTGGATGGTAGGGAATGACAGTTGGGATGGGGAGCAGTGTGGAATGTTAGTATCTGGATGGCAGGGAATGACAGTTGGGATGGGGAGCAGTGTGGAATGTTAGTATCTGGATGGTAAGGAATGACAGTTGGGATGGGGAGCAGTGTGGAATGTTAGTATCTGGATGGCAGGGAATGGCAGTTGGGATGAGGAGCAGTGTGGAATGTTAGTATGTGGATGGTAAGGAATGGCAGTTGGGATGGGGAGCAGTGTGCAGTGTTAGTATCTGGATGGTAGGGAATGGCAGTTGGGATGGGGTGCAGTGTGGAATGTTAGTATGTGGATGGTAGGGAATGGCAGTTGGGATGGGGTGCAGTGTGGAATGTTAGTATGTGGATGGTAGGGAATGGCAGTTGGGATGGGGTGCAGTGTGGAATGTTAGTATCTGGATGGTAGGGAATGACAGGTGGGATGGGGAGCAGTGTGGAATGTTAGTATCTGGATGGTAAGGAATGACAGTTGGGATGGGGAGCAGTGTGGAATGTTAGTATCTGGATGGTAGGGAATGACAGTTGGGATGGGGAGAAGTGTGGAATGTTAGTATGTGGATGGTAGGGAATGACAGTTGGGATGGGGAGCAGTGTGGAATGTTAGTATCTGGATGGTAGGGAATGGCAGTTGGGATGGGGAGCAGTGTGGAATGTTAGTATGTGGATGGTAGGGAATGGCAGTTGGGATGGGGAGCAGTGTGGAATGTTAGTATCTGGTTGGTAGGGAATGACAGTTGGGATGGGGAGCAGTGTGGAATGTTAGTATCTGGATGGTAGGGAATGGCAGTTGGGATGGGGAGCAGTGTGGAATGTTAGTATCTGGATGGTAGGGAATGACAGTTGGGATGGGGAGCAGTGTGGAATGTTAGTATCTGGATGGCAGGGAATGACAGTTGGGATGGGGTGCAGTGTGGAATGTTAGTATCTGGATGGTAGGGAATGGCAGTTGGGATGGGGAGCAGTGTGGAATGTTAGTATCTGGATGGTAGGGAATGACAGTTGGGATGGGGAGCAGTGTGGAATGTTAGTATCTGGATGGTAGGGAATGATAGTTGGGATGGGGAGCAGTGTGGAATGTTAGTATCTGGATGGTAAGGAATGACAGTTGGGATGGGGAGCAGTATGGAATGTTAGTATCTGGCTGGTAGGGAATGGCAGTTGGGATGGGGAGCAGTGTGGAATGTTAGTATCTGGCTGGTAGGGAATGACAGTTGGGATGGGGAGCAGTGTGGAATGTTAGTATCTGGATGGTAAGGAATGACAGTTGGGATGGGGAGCAGTATGGAATGTTAGTATATGGCTGGTAGGGAATGGCAGTTGGGATGGGGAGCAGTGTGGAATGTTAGTATCTGGATGGTAGGGAATGACAGTTGGGATGGGGAGCAGTGTGGAATGTTAGTATCTGGATGGTATGGAATGGCAGTTGGAATGGGGAGCAGTGTGGAATGTTAGTATCTGGATGGTAAGGAATGGCAGTTGGGATGGGGTGCAGTGTGGAATGTTAGTATCTGGATGGCAGGGAATGGCAGTTGGGATGGGGAGCAGTGTGGAATGTTAGTATCTGGATGGTAGGGAATGGCAGTTGGGATGGGGAGCAGTGTGGAATGTTAGTATCTGGATGGTAGGGAATGACAGTTGGGATGGGGAGCAGTGTGGAATGTTAGTATCTGGATGGCAGGGAATGACAGTTGGGATGGGGAGCAGTGTGGAATGTTAGTATCTGGATGGTAAGGAATGACAGTTGGGATGGGGAGCAGTGTGGAATGTTAGTATCTGGATGGCAGGGAATGGCAGTTGGGATGAGGAGCAGTGTGGAATGTTAGTATGTGGATGGTAGGGAATGGCAGTTGGGATGGGGAGCAGTGTGGAATGTTAGTATCTGGATGGTAGGGAATGACAGTTGGGATGGGGAGCAGTGTGGAATGTTAATATCTGGATGGTAGGGAATGGCAGTTGGGATGGGGAGCAGTGTGGAATGTTAGTATCTGGATGGTAGGGAATGACAGTTGGGATGGGGAGCAGTGTGGAATGTTAGTATCTGGATGGTAGGGAATGGCAGTTGGGATGGGGAGCAGTGTGGAATGTTAGTATCTGGATGGTAGGGAATGACAGTTGGGATGGGGAGCAGTGTGGAATGTTAGTATCTGGATGGTAGGGAATGGCAGTTGGGATGGGGAGCAGTGTGGAATGTTAGTATCTGGATGGTAGGGAATGACAGTTGGGATGGGGAGCAGTGTGGAATGTTAGTATCTGGATGGTAGGGAATGGCAGTTGGGATGGGGAGCAGTGTGGAATGTTAGTATCTGGATGGTAAGGAATGACAGTTGGGATGGGGAGCAGTGTGGAATGTTAGTATCTGGATGGTATGGAATGACAGTTGGGATGGGGAGCAGTGTGGAATGTTAGTTTCTGGATGGTAGGGAATGACAGTTGGGATGGGGAGCAGTGTGGAATGTTAGTATCTGGATGGTAGGGAATGACAGTTGGGATGGGGAGCAGTGTGGAATGTTAGTTTCTGGATGGTAGGGAATGACAGTTGGGATGGGGAGCAGTGTGGAATGTTAGTATCTGGATGGTAGGGAATGACAGTTGGGATGGGGAGCAGTGTGGAATGTTAGTATCTGTATGGTAGGGAATGACAGTTGGGATGGGGAGCAGTGTGGAATGTTAGTATCTGGATGGTAAGGAATGACAGTTGGGATGGGGTGCAGTGTGGAATGTTAGTATGTGGATGGTAAGGAATGGCAGTTGGGATGGGGAGCAGTGTGGAATGTTACTATCTAGCTGGTAGGGAATACAGTTGGGATGGGGAGCAGTGTGGAATGTTACTATCTGGCTGGTAGGGAATGACAGTTGGGATGGGGAGCAGTGTGGAATGTTAGTATCTGGATGGTAGGGAATGGCAGTTGGGATGGGGAGCAGTGTGGAATGTTAGTATCTGGATGGTAGGGAATGGCAGTTGGGATGGGGAGCAGTGTGTAATGTTACTATCTAGCTGGTAGGGAATACAGTTGGGATGGGGAGCAGTGTGGAATGTTACTATCTGGCTGGTAGGGAATGGCAGTTGGGATGGGGAGCAGTGTGGAATGTTAGTATCTGGCTGGTAGGGAGTGACAGTTGGGATGGGGAGCAGTGTGGAATGTTAGTATCTGGATGGTAGGGAATGACAGTTGGGATGGGGAGCAGTGTGGAATGTTAGTATCTGGCTGGTAGGGAATGGCAGTTGGGATGGGGATCTATGTGAAATGCTAGCATGGTGTATTGAGGGTTTTTTCGCCTTCTTTTGGATAAACAACATTAAACAGGAATAGGAAAAGGGATGAACTAGATGGAACTACTATGCAATGAGGAGTAGAGAACATCAAACAAATAAAGTATCTAATCAGTGATATAGTCTGACTAATGTCATTATCAGTCCTCTCTATTGTCACAGTCACTTGTATTCTCCTGACTTCACTGAAAATAACATAGATTTAGTAGTCTAAAATCCTTGGGTTCCTTAACCCTTTCAGTGCTAGAGAGGTACCCAACACAATGCGATGTAATGCTTAGGATACCTCTTGGCCACTCAAAGGGTTAAAGTGGTGTTTGCCGTGGAAATAATGTAGAACGCGTTGTTCATGGAGAGAAAGGTTCCTATTGGTAGAAAACCTCCCATGTGGCCTCGCATCATCTCATATCCACGGGCGGCTGTCCGCTCTCCTTACAGCTCCAGGGACTCATCCACCAATCGAAAGAGCTGCAATTCTGGAGTAAACCAACTGCACCATAGGGGAGAATTACCAACTCCCATTGATTAAAACTGGACTTTTAACCCCCTTGGAAGAGTGAAAAGCAATGTGCTGGAGACCTCAGTATCATTCATTGTATAAAAGCCCCATATTAATCAGTCTGACATTGTATTTATTCCCAGTGGTACATTCACTTTATAAACAATTGTTCTTTTGTGGATAAGGCCCATAGACCGGCATCCATTGTACTAAAACGGCCTATATGTCATTATTGTTATCCAAATGACCAGCAAATAAGAGGATTACCTGTTAAATCCTTTTCTCTTAGTCCATACAGGTTACTGATAACTCTGGGAGGCGATCCGCCCCTTTAAGTAGGCAGGAACATTTCTCTAAATGTATGCAGGGGGTGGAGCCTCCCTTCCCTCCTTGGCTGCAGCTAGCCAACCAGCTCCAGAATGATTTGAGACACTCTCAAACATAGTGCCTCTATTTAAGAAGGGAACTAAAACAGAACCTGGGAATTATAGACCTGTGAGTTTGACCTCTGTAGTGGGAAAACTATTAGAAGGCATAATAAGGGACTATATTCAGGATTACAACACAAAAAATAAGATCATTAGCACAAATCAACATGGTTTTATGAAGAATAGATCATGCCAAACTAATCTTTTCAGCTTCTATGAGGAGGTAAGCAGCAACCTAGACAATGCAAGGCAGTAGATGTAGTATATCTAGACTTTGCAAAGGCATTTGATACAGTACCACACAGAAGGCTGGTGTATAAAATAAGGAAATTGGGGCTAGGAGATAACCTTTGCAATTGGATACAAAACTGGTTGAAGGATAGGGAACAGTGTGTGGTTGTAAATGGAAAATTCTCCAGTACAGTTAAAGTGGAGAGTGGAGTACCTCAGGGTTCAGTATTGGGTCCGCTGCTTTTTAACATGTTTATAAATGACCTGGAAATAGATATAGAAAGCAAAATATCAATATTTGCAGATGATACTAAATTATGCAAAGTCATTAATTCAGAACAGGATATTTTATCTCTACAGAGGGACTTACATACAATGTCAGATTGGGCAAACATGTGGAATATGACGTTTAATGTGGGGAAGTGTAAAGTCATGCATTTTGAAGGAAACAATCCCAAGGCTACTTATAAACTTAATGGAATAATTTTAGGTGACTCGTTGCTAGAAAAAGACCTGGGAATCCTTGTCAACTACAAACTTGGAAACAGTGACCAGTGTCAAACAGCAGTAGCAAAGGCAAACAAAGTCCTGTCTTGCATAAAAAGAGGTATTGAAGCAAGAGTGGATAACATTATTTTGCCATTATACAAATCATTGGTAAGACCTCACCTTGAGTATGCAGTGCAATTTTGGGCACCGGTTCTGAAAAAGGATGTACTAGAACTAGAGAGGGTACAGCGGAGAGCAACAAAATTAATTAAGGGAATGGAGGACTTGACATATGAGGAACGACTAAACAAACTTGGTTTATTTACTCTAGAGAAAAGACGACTAAGAGGAGACCTTATCACATTGTACAAGTATATGAGAGGTCAATACAAGGATCTCTGCGGTGAGCTATTTATTCCAAGGCCTGATCAGGTGACCAGGGGACACCCCTTGAGATTAGAGGAAAGGAGGTTTAAACTTCAGCAGAGGAAGGGTTTTTTTACGGTAAGGTCTGTCAAATTGTGGAATTCATTGCCCAGGGAGGTAGTTATGGCAGATACAATGGATACATTTAAGAGAAGATTAGATACATTTCTTTCAAAAGGGAACATACAGAGTTATACTGTTTATCAGTAGGCTGATCAGGAAGGTCTGATTAAGAATAATTTAATTGGTAGCAGGAAAGCTATAAAATTCTCAGTTACTGAGGTATGAAGCGAAGGTTGAACTTGATGGACTTGTGTCTTTTTTCAATCTAATTTACTATGTTACTATGTTACTAACTATTGACTAGATAGGAGAAGGGAAAGAAGACTCCTGTGAGCATGACCCCGAAGGACCCCCACGGTCTGCCACAAGAGAGCCAAGCATGGTCCCTTGATAGGGTGAGAGACCAGTAACCTGTATGCACTAAGAGAAAAGGATTTAACATGTAAGACTAAAATTCTCTTTTCTCTGTCGTCCATTACAGGTTACTGGTAACTCTGGGATGTCTAACCACTGAGTTTCCCAGAGGTGGGAAGAAGACAAGGACCAGGCGCAAGGCCCCCAAATCACCAGTGCAGATATGGACCAACTGATCAGAGATAGCCCAACAAAACTGAAGTGTCAACAGACACTGAACAGGGGTAAAAACACCCCAGGAACTGAGGCACATTACACTGAACTAGAGCCAACAGGGCTCAAAAGTAAGGAAGCACCAACCACCTAAGAAGAAGATCCTAGACAGGCAAAACTGCCTCCAGGACCTTCCACCCAAAGCTGGCATCAGCCGAAGCCAGCACATCCAGACGGTAGTGCTTCAAAAAGGTGTGCACAGAAGACCAAGTGGCCGCCCTGCACAGCTGATCAGCAGAAGCCTGATTCTTATAGGCCCAAGAGGCCCCAATGGACCTGGTGGAATGAGCTGTGACCGGAAAGGGAACATGCTTATTCCTCAGCTCGTAGGCCCTAAGAATAGTGTACTTGATCCATGACGCAACAGACACATTGGACGCCGGTCTTCCTGCCTTAGGACCCTCAGGAATGACGAACAGAGCGTCTGATTTCCTGACAGATTCAGTGCGATGGACATAAAACTTGAGACAATGCACCACATCCAACAAGTGGAGATCACTCTCCTTGTCAGAGGAAGGGTTAGAGCAAAAAGAGGGCACCACAATCTCCTGATTGATGTGAAATTCAGAGACCACCTTAGGTAAAATCTCCTTGGAGGTGCGAAGCACCGCCTTATCTTTGTGAAACACCAGATATGGTGGTTTACAGGAAAGAGCTTGCAACGCCGCAACACGGCAAACAGACATGATCGCCAGGAGAAAAGCCATTTTCCACGTCAAGAGACATAGAGGAATAGTAGCCAAAGACTCAAAGGGAGGACGTTGAAGAACGCCCAAAACCAAATTAAGATCCCACTGAGGAGTGGGACTCCAAAAGGCAGGACGAAAACAAGCAACGCCCTGGAAGAAAACCTTGACATCAGGAAGGATAGCAATGCGCTTCTGGAAGAAGACAGAAAGCGCCGATGTCTGAACCTTAAGAGAACTGAAACTTGAGTCCCTTATCCACATCGTCCTGCAAAAAATCCAGGACAGTAGGTAGATCAAAGTCAAGGGACAGATCCCTGTCAGCACACCAAGACACAAAAGTCAACCAGACACGGTGATAGATCTTGGAAGAAACAGGCTTACGGGCAATAAGCATAGTGGTCACCACAGCAGAAGAAAAACCTTTCTTCGTTAAAATCTAGGATTCAACCTCCAGGCCATCAAACTGAGCCGATGAACATCTTCCTTCCGCAGGTAACCTTGCAGAAGGAAATCCGGACGGGAGGGGAGAGAAAAGGGCTCCGCCACAGATAGAGCCAGAAGCTCCGGAAACCAGGACTGATGAGGCCAATCCGGAGCAATCAGGATGACCGGACAATGTTCCATCTTCATTTTCCGTAACACCCTTGTCAACATGGGAAGGGGAGGAAAGATGTAGGCCAGAGGGAATATTCAAGGGATGGAGATCACATCTACAGCTAGAGAGTCTCTCCACTGAGAGCAGAACACCAGAACCTTCCTGTTGTGTCTTTGTAACGGTTTTCAGTACACTCAGAGGCAGGCAATTTGGTAAAACACAGTTTTATTGAAACCAGACAGAATAAAGTAACCCTCGCAGGTCCAGCAATAGTTAACAAACAGTACTGACAGAGGACAGGTTACTAAATAACATTAGCCCACACGGGTCAGTATACATATATCAGTGAGCAATACAAGAGGCACAAGAGTAGGAACGGAAGCCAATTCGGGTAGATGCACAGAACAGGAACGTCAACCAGGCCGGGTCGGTACACGGAGCAGGAACATCAGCCAATCCAAGTCGGTACACGTAGCAGGAATGTCAACCAGGCCGGGTCGGTACATGGAGCAGGAACGTCAGCCAATCCAAGTCGGTACATGGAGCAGGAACGTCAGCCAATCCAAGTCGGTACACGGAGCAGGAACGTCAGCCAGGCCGGGTCAGTACACGGAGCAGGAACAGGATCAGAGAGAGTAGTCAGGCAGTCCGGATCATACACAGGATATCACACGATAACAGCAGCAAGCACTAAGCAACGGGAAGACCACGAAAGGGCCCTGTATGAGTGACAGGGCACAGTACTTAAAGGCTACCACTGGGTGGAGCAATCACACGTTAGCCAATAAGAAAGCATCAGACAATGTGTTAAAATGTCGCCAGTAATAGACGGGCACCATGATAGTCTTGTCGCCATAAGGTCCACGTGAGGCATCCCCCACCTTTGAACGACGAGTTGGAACACCTTGGGGTGTAACTCCCACTCTCCGCTGTCCACTGTGTGACGACTGAGGAAGTCTGCCATGACGTTGTCTACGCCTGGAATGTGCACTGCGGATATGGCAGGAACATGATCTTCTGCCCAGGACAAAATGTCCTTGACCTCCAACCATGCAGCGAGACTCCTTGTTCCGCCTTGCTTGTTGATGTAGGCCACTGCTGTGGCATTGTCGTACTCCACTTGGACTGGACAGTCCTCCAGCTGAGACACCCAATGAAGCAGGGCATGAAATATCGCCCTGAGTTCCAAGATGTTGATCGGAAGGAGGGACTCCTCCATGGACCATTTCCCCTGAGCACTGATTCGACCCAGGACAGCTCCCCAGCCCGAGAGGCTGGCATCCGTCGTCACTGTGATTCAGTAAGGAATCAGAAAGGATCTCCCTTTGAGCAGGTTGGACAGGTCCAGCCACCATCCCAAGCTCAGCTCCACGTGAAGAGGAAGGGAAACTGACATCTTCTGATGATCTGGTCAAGTCTTGCACACCTGGATCACAAACCTCTGGAGTTCCCTGGTGTGCTCCATGACGAATGGGACCGCTTCTATCGTGGATATGAACTTCCCCACCAGAGAAGACAACCTCTGAACTGGAACCGGATCCTGAGACAGAATCGCTGAAACCCTGTGGGCGATCTGGTGAGCCACCTCATCCGGGAGGAACACAATGCTCCTCTGAGTATCAAAGAGAAGACACAGGAAGATCAATTGCTGGGATTGGACAAGATCCAACTTGTCCAAGTTGACAATCCAACTGTGATGGGTAACAGCTTGGATGCAGGTCAGAACCTGTTGATGAAGAAGGTCCGCCGACGTAGCCTTCAATAGCAAGTCGTCCATGTAAGAAGTCACTCTAAAGCCGTCTCGGTGGGGGACGGAAATCAAGGTCCCCAAAACCCGTTGGAACCCCTGGGGAGCCGTCGTCAGACCAAATGGAAGAGCTGAGAACTGCAAATGCCCTCTGTTGCAGTCAAACCAAAGGTACTGCCTGCTCTCCGGATGAATGGAGATGTGTAAATAAGCATCCTGTAGATCCAGAGAAGCAAGGAACTCCCCTGGAGACACGGCAGCAATCACTGTACGCAGAGATTTCTGGCGATAGTGAGTCCTGATCACAAAGGAGTTTAGATCCTTCAAATCCAAAATAGGGCGACATCCGCCATCCTTCCTGGCGACCACAAAGAGGTTTGACTAGAACCTCGAACCCTTGTCTGGAAGGGGCACCAGCTCCAGGACATCCTTGTCCAGTAGAACCTGAACAGTGCCGTCGAACAGACGAAGTTTCACGGTACCCTGAGGAGTATGAGAAAGATGAAAATGAAGGAGAGGAACAGAATAGAAAGGGATCCTGTATATATCTTTCCCCACCTGTAAAACCCATGGGTCCGACACAGAATCCTCCCAAACGCTATGAAAGAGTCGCAGACGACCACCCAAAGCAGGGTGCGGACCTGGGTTCGGCGAGTCATGCCGAAACAGTCTTGGAAGCCTTGGGCTTGGAGAAGATCTTGGGCTTCCATTGCTGTTTGGGCTTGGAGAAGGTATGCGGAGCTGAGGGAACCGCCTGGTTCACCGGACTTGTCTCATTCTGAAAGGAACGAAAATACCGGTTACCCTTAAGCGGCATTTTCTTCTTAGGGATCAAGGGTAGAAGAGTACTTTTACCCCCAGTACCCTCGCTGATCAATTCCTTAAGAACAGGCCCAAACAAGGAGGTACCCTGAAAGGGCAGAGAAAGCAAGGCTTTCTTGGAATTAGTGTCAGCAGACCAGATCTTGAGCCAAAGGGCTCGTCTGGCCACCACAGACGTAGTAGAAACCCTAGCCATCATGAGGACGGCATCAAAGGCGGCAGCAGAAACAGTGTTGCGCTTCAGAGATATTGGCAAGAAGACGCAATTTCTCTGAAGTAGGAGCATCTTGACGGACATCCGTAGTAAGCTGCTCAGTCCAGACTGCAATAGCCCGGTTAACCCACGCAATAGCAAACGCTGGGTGCATAGCAGTACCAACAGTGGCGAAAATGGACTTAAGAGAAATCTCAAGTTTCTTGTCAGTCTAGTCCTTCAGAGCAGAAGCATCGGATACTGGTAAGGCAGTAGACTGAGATAACCTGGAGATAGGTGCATCCACCTTGGGGGGATGAACCCACTTAGCAAGTGCAGCTTCAGAAAAGGGGTAAAGCTTGGCAAATATCCTGGACACAGAAGCAGTCTTGTCTGGTGATTTCCACTATTCAGAAACAAGACGGTCAAGAGTGGGATTAGGAGGAAAATAAGTAAGGGGCTTTACGGGCTCCTGACAAACATCAGAGGGATCAGAAGGAACTTCTTGAACCAAGGGAATGTTAAGGGTGGTTTAGATGGCTCTGATCAGACCCTCAGCAGAGAGGTCAGGATCAGCTTCAAACGGCTCCCAAGAAGACTCCAGAACCGAACCATCCTCAATATCTGAATCCAACACCAGTTCTTCCTCAGAGGAATCTGACACATCAGGTGCTCCCTGAGGTTTAGGCAGGGAAGATCTGATAGTAGAGGGGGTCTGCCATGTCTGTAGGGCCCCCTGTATCTGGGATGGAAAGAGCTGTAAAGTGGACCTAAGGTCCCTAGTCCCAGCCTTAAACTCTTGCACTCAAGCTGGCTCAATAGCATGGCTGGAGGTCCTTGGGTTGCAATCAGGAACCTCAGTACATGCTGGGTATAAGTGACCAGAGAACTCTCTAGGTAGCCCTGAATGACAGGAAGAGCAATGCACAATGGGGGATACTGAGACCCCAGCCTCCTTAGTCTTAGGTCTAGCCCGTAGCTCCAGCAGTATAGACATACTCACAGTGTCAAAATAACCAACTGAACAGTAAATGACCCAATTACAGTGTGTTATATTAATATTTCACCCCAGAAACGCTAAATATAGACTTATCTGCAGGCGAAGGGTTAATCTGCAGAGGAGAGAAGGAGAGTCCAAGCCCTGTGTAGGATACTCGCTAGAAACGCTCTCAAAATGTCTGCCGTGACGGGAGCCAATCAGAATTTAGGAGTGAAGCAAGTGCTCATGGGAAACGTAGTTTTTCCCAAAAAAGTATCCCAAACAGTGCCCCCCAACACACTTGAACTATAAACCGGATGATAGAGCAAGGGCAGTTAAGTTATCACATAAACTTGCTCCAAACATCCAACAGACATACAGATATACCCAATGAGTGCTGGAGTGTACAATAGGAACTCCAGAAATACACCCCTATGCGGAGGGCCACTGTGGGACAAGTGGACCTGCAGCACTCACAGGGTATCTCACCTTTCCTGCACATTTTCTGTCTTCAGATTACCATGTACCACAAAGTACCTCAGTGGGTAATCCCCGGGGAAGCACTTGGAATCAAGATATTCCCCCTTCAGGGCTTAAGGTCCACCAAAAGCACCTGGTCACTGAGCTAGCCACTTTGGAGAGGGCATTTGTCAGTCATGGTAATCCGCCTAATGATGGTATTCAATATCTGACAGAAAATAAAAAAAGAAACTAAAACTATAGAAGAATGTTCTCCATCTGGTGTTGTCGCACCGAGGAACAAATCATTCTGGAGCTGATTGGCTAGCTGCAGTCAAGGAGGGAAGGGAGGCTCCACCCCCTGCATACATTTAGAAAAATGTTCCTGTCTACTTAAAGGGGCAGATCACCTCCCAGAGTTACCAGTAACCTGTATTGGACGACAGAGAAATACAGTTAAAGACATATTCACACTTGTTACCATTTGCTAACGTACTTGCCATGAAATGTAGGTAAGCTGGAGGGGTCAGTCCTGAGGTAAAAGAGATAAAGGACTCATGCGGGAGATGGAGAGACTGATAATGAGAGAGAGGTAATAGACTGTGGAAGATAGAAAAGGGGGAAATATTGGGGGATAGAGAGGAGGAGAAGGCACTGGTGGAGAGATAAGTGGAATAGACAGAAAATTGGTAACTTAGAGCAGTGTGGAACGTTAGTATCTGGCCGGCATGGAGTGACAGTTGGTAATGTAGAGCAGTGTGGAACATTAGTATCTGGCCGGCATGGAGTGACAGTTGGTAATGTAGAGCAGTGTGGAACGTTAGTATCTGGCCGGCATGGAGTGACAGTTGGTAATGTAGAGCAGTGTGGAACGTTAGTATCCAGCCGGCACGGAGTGACAGTTGGTAATGTAGAGCAGTGTGGAATGTTAGTATCTGGACGGCATGGAGTGACAGTTGGTAATGAAGAGCAGTGTGGAACGTTAGTATCCAGCCGGCACGGAGTGACAGTTGGTAACGTAGAGCAGTGTGGAACGTTAGTATCTGGACGGCATGGAGTGACAGTTGGTAATGTAGAGCAGTGTGGAACGTTAGTATCTGGCCGGCATGGAGTGACAGTTGGTAATGTAGAGCAGTGTGGAACGTTAGTATCCAGCCGGCACGGAGTGACAGTTGGTAATGTAGAGCAGTGTGGAATGTTTGTATGCGGCCGGCAGTGAGAGGCAGTTGGGAGTGTAGAGCTGAGTGGAATTAGACTGACACAGCTCTGTGAGATAGACTATGACAGTGCAATTCATACATGTTGATGGAAGTATTAAATCCTAGCCACCAAACGGATGGCATCAAATAAGGCAGCAAAAACATTGTGCTGGGCCTCAGAAGCCAGCAACGTATCCGAAATAGGAAGCACCCTGACGGACAGCCAGGGTGAGCTTTTCATTCCAGACCGCAATGGCCCGGTTCACCCATGCCACAGCAAATGCTGGATGCATGGCAGTACCAGCAGTGGCAAAAATGGACTTAAGGTAAACCTCAAGTTTCTTGTCAGTCCAGTCCAGCGGACACATCAGCAACTGGCAAGGTAGTGGACTTAGATAGCCTGGAGATAGGAGCATCCACTTTGGGGGATGAACCCACTGAGCAAGCGCCACCTCAGAGAAGGGGTAAAGCTTGGCAAATTTCTTGGAAACAGATGAAGAGGAGAGAATGCAGTAAGGTGTGATAAAGAGGAGACAGGTGCAGTAAGGTGAGATAAAGAGGAGAGAGATGCAGTAAGGTGAGATAAAGAGGAGAGATATGCAGTAAGGTGTGATAAAGAGGGGAGAGATGCAGTCAGGTGAGATAAAGAGGGGAGAGATGCAGTCAGGTGAGATAAAGAGGAGAGAGATGCAGTAAGGTGAGATAAAGAGGAGAGATATGCAGTCAGGTGAGATAAAGAGGAGAGGGATGCAGTAAGGTGTGATAAGGAGGGGAGAGATGCAGTAAGGTGAGATAAAGAGGAGAGAGATGCAGTAAGGTATGATAAAGAGGGGAGAGATGCAGTAAGGTGTAATAAAGAGGAGAGAGATGCAGTCAGGTGTAATAAAGAGGAGAGAGATGCAGTAAGGTGAGATAAAGAGGAGAGAGATGCAGTAAGGTGTGATAAAGAGGGGAGAGATGCAGTAAGGTGTGATAAAGAGGAGAGAGATGCAGTAAGGTGTGATAAAGAGGAGAGAGATGCAGTAAGGTATGATAAAGAGGGGAGAGATGCAGTAAGGTGTAATAAAGAGGAGAGAGATGCAGTCAGGTGTAATAAAGAGGAGAGAGATGCAGTAAGGTGAGATAAAGAGGAGAGAGATGCAGTAAGGTGTGATAAAGAGGGGAGAGATGCAGTAAGGTGTGATAAAGAGGAGAGAGATGCAGTAAGGTGTGATAAAGAGGAGAGAGATGCAGTAAGGTGTGATAAGGAGGGGAGAGATTCAGTAAGGTGTGATAAAGAGGAGAGATGCAGTAAGGTATGATAAAGAGGAGAGAGGTGCAGTAAGGTGTGATAAAGAAGAGAGACATGCAGTAAGGTATGATAAAGAGGAGAGAGATGCAGTAAGGTGAGATAAAGAGGAGAGAGATGCAGTAAGGTATAATAAAGAGGGGAGAGATGCAGTAAGGTGTGATAAAGAGGAGAGAGATGCAGTAAGGTGAGATAAAGAGGAGAGGGATGCAGTAAGGTGTGATAAGGAGGGGAGAGATGCAGTAAGGTGAGATAAAGAGGAGAGAGATGCAGTAAGGTATGATAAAGAGGGGAGAGATGCAGTAAGGTGTGATAAAGAGGAGAGAGATGCAGTAAGGTGTGATAAGGAGGGGAGAGATGCAGTAAGGTGAGATAAAGAGGAGAGAGATGCAGTAAGGTGAGATAAAGAGGAGAGAGATGCAGTAAGGTGAGATAAAGAGAAGAGAGATGCAGTAAGGTGTGATAAAGAGGGGAGAGATGCAGTAAGGTGTAATAAAGAGGAGAGAGATGCAGTCAGGTGTAATAAAGAGGAGAGAGGTGCAGTAAGGTGTGATAAAGAGGAGAGAGATGCAGTAAGGTGAGATAAAGAGGAGAGAGATGCAGTAAGGTGAGATAAAGAGGAGAGAGATGCAGTAAGGTGTGATAAAGAGGAGAGAGATGCAGTAAGGTGTGATAAAGAGGAGAGAGATGCAGTAAGGTGTGATAAAGAGGGGAGAGATGCAGTAAGGTGTGATAAAGAGGAGAGAGATGCAGTCAGGTGTGATAACGAGGAGAGAGATGCAGTAAGGTGTGATAAAGAGGGGAGAGATGCAGTAATGTGTGATAAAGAGGAGAGAGGTGCAGTCAGGTGTGATAAAGAGGAGAGAGATGCAGTAAGGTATGATAAAGAGGGGAGAGATGCAGTAAGGTGAGATAAAGAGGAGAGAGATGCAGTAAGGTGTGATAAAGAGGAGAGAGATGCAGTAAGGTGTAATAAAGAGGAGAGAGATGCAGTAAGGTGAGATAAAGAGGAGAGAGATGCAGTCAGGTGTGATAAAGAGGAGAGAGATGCAGTAAGGTATGATAAAGAGGGGAGAGATGCAGTAAGGTGAGATAAAGAGGAGAGAGATGCAGTAAGGTATGATAAAGAGGGGAGAGATGCAGTAAGGTGTGATAAAGAGAGGAGAGATGAAGTAATATGTGATAATGAGGAGAGAGATGCGGTAAGATGTAATAAAGAGGAGAGAGATGCAGTAAGGTGAGATAAAGAGGAGAGATATGCAGTAAGGTGTGATAAAGAGGAGAGAGATGCAGTAAGGTGAGATAAAGAGGAGAGAGATGCAGTAAGGTGTGATAAAGAGGAGAGAGATGCAGTAAGGTATGATAAAGAGGGGAGAGATGCAGTAAGGTGTGATAAAGAGAGGAGAGATGAAGTAATATGTGATAATGAGGAGAGAGATGCGGTAAGATGTAATAAAGAGGAGAGAGATGCAGTAAGGTGAGATAAAGAGGAGAGATATGCAGTAAGGTGTGATAAAGAGGGGAGAGATGCAGTCAGGTGAGATAAAGAGGGGAGAGATGCAGTCAGGTGAGATAAAGAGGAGAGAGATGCAGTAAGGTGAGATAAAGAGGAGAGATATGCAGTCAGGTGAGATAAAGAGGAGAGAGATGCAGTAAGGTATGATAAAGAGGAGAGGGATGCAGTAAGGTGTGATAAGGAGGGGAGAAATGCAGTAAGGTGAGATAAAGAGGAGAGAGATGCAGTCAGGTGTAATAAAGAGGAGAGAGATGCAGTAAGGTGTGATAAAGAGGAGAGAGATGCAGTAAGGTGTGATAAAGAGGAGAGAGATGCAGTAAGGTGTGATAAGGAGGGGAGAGATGCAGTAAGGTGTGATAAAGAGGAGAGAGATGCAGTAAGGTGAGATAAAGAGGAGAGAGATGCAGTAAGGTATAATAAAGAGGGGAGAGATGCAGTAAGGTGAGATAAAGAGGAGAGGGATGCAGTAAGGTGAGATAAAGAGGAGAGAGATGCAGTAAGGTGTGATAAGGAGGGGAGAGATGCAGTAAGGTGAGATAAAGAGGAGAGAGATGCAGTAAGGTATGATAAAGAGGGGAGAGATGCAGTAAGGTGTGATAAAGAGGAGAGAGATGCAGTAAGGTGTGATAAGGAGGGGAGAGATGCAGTAAGGTGAGATAAAGAGGAGAGAGATGCAGTAAGGTGAGATAAAGAGGAGAGAGATGCAGTAAGGTGAGATAAAGAGAAGAGAGATGCAGTAAGGTGTGATAAAGAGGGGAGAGATGCAGTAAGGTGTAATAAAGAGGAGAGAGATGCAGTCAGGTGTAATAAAGAGGAGAGAGGTGCAGTAAGGTGTGATAAAGAGGAGAGAGATGCAGTAAGGTGAGATAAAGAGGAGAGAGATGCAGTAAGGTGTGATAAAGAGGAGAGAGATGCAGTAAGGTGTGATAAAGAGGAGAGAGATGCAGTAAGGTGTGATAAAGAGGGGAGAGATGCAGTAAGGTGTGATAAAGAGGAGAGAGATGCAGTCAGGTGTGATAACGAGGAGAGAGATGCAGTAAGGTGTGATAAAGAGGGGAGAGATGCAGTAATGTGTGATAAAGAGGAGAGAGGTGCAGTCAGGTGTGATAAAGAGGAGAGAGATGCAGTAAGGTATGATAAAGAGGGGAGAGATGCAGTAAGGTGAGATAAAGAGGAGAGAGATGCAGTAAGGTGTGATAAAGAGGAGAGAGATGCAGTAAGGTGTAATAAAGAGGAGAGAGATGCAGTAAGGTGAGATAAAGAGGAGAGAGATGCAGTCAGGTGTGATAAAGAGGAGAGAGATGCAGTAAGGTATGATAAAGAGGGGAGAGATGCAGTAAGGTGAGATAAAGAGGAGAGAGATGCAGTAAGGTATGATAAAGAGGGGAGAGATGCAGTAAGGTGTGATAAAGAGAGGAGAGATGAAGTAATATGTGATAATGAGGAGAGAGATGCGGTAAGATGTAATAAAGAGGAGAGAGATGCAGTAAGGTGAGATAAAGAGGAGAGAGATGCAGTAAGGTGAGATAAAGAGGAGAGAGATGCAGTAAGGTGTGATAAAGAGGAGAGAGATGCAGTAAGGTATGATAAAGAGGGGAGAGATGCAGTAAGGTGTGATAAAGAGAGGAGAGATGAAGTAATATGTGATAATGAGGAGAGAGATGCGGTAAGATGTAATAAAGAGGAGAGAGATGCAGTAAGGTGAGATAAAGAGGAGAGATATGCAGTAAGGTGTGATAAAGAGGGGAGAGATGCAGTCAGGTGAGATAAAGAGGGGAGAGATGCAGTCAGGTGAGATAAAGAGGAGAGAGATGCAGTAAGGTGAGATAAAGAGGAGAGATATGCAGTCAGGTGAGATAAAGAGGAGAGAGATGCAGTAAGGTATGATAAAGAGGAGAGGGATGCAGTAAGGTGTGATAAGGAGGGGAGAGATGCAGTAAGGTGAGATAAAGAGGAGAGAGATGCAGTAAGGTATGATAAAGAGGGGAGAGATGCAGTAAGGTGTAATAAAGAGGAGAGAGATGCAGTCAGGTGTAATAAAGAGGAGAGAGGTGCAGTAAGGTGTGATAAAGAGGAGAGAGATGCAGTAAGGTGAGATAAAGAGGAGAGAGATGCAGTAAGGTGAGATAAAGAGGAGAGAGATGCAGTAAGGTGTGATAAAGAGGAGAGAGATGCAGTAAGGTGTGATAAAGAGGAGAGAGATGCAGTCAGGTGTGATAACGAGGAGAGAGATGCAGTAAGGTGTGATAAAGAGGGGAGAGATGCAGTAATGTGTGATAAAGAGGAGAGAGGTGCAGTCAGGTGTGATAAAGAGGAGAGAGATGCAGTAAGGTATGATAAAGAGGGGAGAGATGCAGTAAGGTGAGATAAAGAGGAGAGAGATGCAGTAAGGTGTGATAAAGAGGAGAGAGATGCAGTAAGGTGTAATAAAGAGGAGAGAGATGCAGTAAGGTGAGATAAAGAGGAGAGAGATGCAGTCAGGTGTGATAAAGAGGAGAGAGATGCAGTAAGGTATGATAAAGAGGGGAGAGATGCAGTAAGGTGAGATAAAGAGGAGAGAGATGCAGTAAGGTATGATAAAGAGGGGAGAGATGCAGTAAGGTGTGATAAAGAGAGGAGAGATGAAGTAATATGTGATAATGAGGAGAGAGATGCGGTAAGATGTAATAAAGAGGAGAGAGATGCAGTAAGGTGAGATAAAGAGGAGAGATATGCAGTAAGGTGTGATAAAGAGGAGAGAGATGCAGTAAGGTGAGATAAAGAGGAGAGAGATGCAGTAAGGTGTGATAAAGAGGAGAGAGATGCAGTAAGGTATGATAAAGAGGGGAGAGATGCAGTAAGGTGTGATAAAGAGAGGAGAGATGAAGTAATATGTGATAATGAGGAGAGAGATGCGGTAAGATGTAATAAAGAGGAGAGAGATGCAGTAAGGTGAGATAAAGAGGAGAGATATGCAGTAAGGTGTGATAAAGAGGGGAGAGATGCAGTCAGGTGAGATAAAGAGGGGAGAGATGCAGTCAGGTGAGATAAAGAGGAGAGAGATGCAGTAAGTTGAGATAAAGAGGAGAGATATGCAGTCAGGTGAGATAAAGAGGAGAGAGATGCAGTAAGGTGAGATAAAGAGGAGAGAGATGCAGTCAGGTGAGATAAAGAGGGGAGAGATGCAGTCAGGTGAGATAAAGAGGGGAGAGATGCAGTCAGGTGAGATAAAGAGGAGAGAGATGCAGTAAGGTGAGATAAAGAGGAGAGAGATGCAGTAAGGTGAGATAAAGAGGAGAGAGATGCAGTAAGGTGAGATAAAGAGGAGAGAGATGCAGTAAGGTGAGATAAAGAGGAGAGATATGCAGTAAGGTGTGATAAAGAGAGGAGAGATGCAGTAAGGTGTGATAAAGAGGAGAGAGATGCAGTAAGGTGAGATAAAGAGGAGAGAGATGCAGTAAGGTGAGATAAAGAGGAGAGAGATGCAGTCAGGTGAGATAAAGAGGAGAGATATGCAGTAAGGTGTGATAAAGAGAGGAGAGATGCAGTAAGGTGTGATAAAGAGGAGAGAGATGCAGTAAGGTGAGATAAAGAGGAGAGAGATGCAGTAAGGTGAGATAAAGAGGAGAGATATGCAGTAAGGTGTGATAAAGAGGAGAGAGATGCAGTCAGGTGAGATAAAGAGGAGAGATATGCAGTAAGGTGTGATAAAGAGGGGAGAGATGCAGTCAGGTGAGATAAAGAGGGGAGAGATGCAGTCAGGTGAGATAAAGAGGAGAGATATGCAGTAAGGTGAGATAAAGAGGGGAGAGATGCAGTCAGGTGAGATAAAGAGGGGAGAGATGCAGTCAGGTGACATAAAGAGGAGAGAGATGCAGTAAGGTGTGATAAAGAGGAGAGAGATGGAGTAAGGTGTGATAAAGAGGAGAGAGATGCAGTAAGGTGAGATAAAGAGGAGAGAGATGCAGTAAGGTGAGATAAAGAGGAGAGAGATGCAGTAAGGTGTGATAAAGAGGAGAGAGATGCAGTAAGGTGTGATAAAGAGGGGAGAGATGGAGTAAGGTGAGATAAAGAGGAGAGAGATGCAGTAAGGTGAGATAAAGAGGAGAGAGATGCAGTAAGGTGTGATAAAGAGGAGAGAGATGCAGTAAGGTGTGATAAAGAGGAGAGAGATGAAGTAATGTGTAATAAAGAGGAGAGAGATGCAGTAAGGTGTGATAAAGAGGAGAGATATGCAGTAAGGTGTAATAAAGAGGGGAGAGATGAAGTAATGTGTGATAAAGAGGAGAGAGATGAAGTAATATGTGATAATGAGGAGAGAGATGCAGTAAGATGTAATAAAGAGGAGAGAGATGCAGTAAGGTGTGATAAAGAGGGGAGAGATGCAGTAAGGTGTGATAAAGAGGAGAGAGATGAAGTAATATGTGATAATGAGGAGAGAGATGCAGTAAGGTGTGATAAAGAGGAGAGAGATGAAGTAATATGTGATAATGAGGAGAGAGATGCGGTAAGATGTAATAAAAAGGAGAGAGATGCAGTAAGGTGTAATAAAGAGGAGAGAGATGCAGTAAGGTATGATAAAGAGGGGAGAGATGAAGTAATATGTGATAATGAGGAGAGAGATGCGGTAAGATGTAATAAAGAGGAGAGAGATGCTGTAAGGTGAGATAAAGAGGAGAGAGATGCAGTAAGGTGTGATAAAGAGGAGAGAGATGAAGTAATATGTGATAATGAGGAGAGAGATGCAGTAAGGTGAGATAATGAGGAGAGAGATGCAGTAAGGTATGATAAAGAGGAGAGAGATGAAGTAATATGTGATAATGAGGAGAGAGATGCGGTAAGATGTAATAAAGAGGAGAGAGATGCAGTAAGGTGTAATAAAGAGGAGAGAGATGCAGTAAGGTGTAATAAAGAGGGGAGAGATGCAGTAAGATGTAATAAAGAGGAGAGAGATGCAGTAAGGTGTAATAAAGAGGGGAGAGATATGCAGTAAGGTGTAATAAAGAGGAGAGAGATGCAGTAAGGTGTAATAAAGAGGGGAGAGATGCAGTAAGGTGTAATAAAGAGGAGAGAGATGCAGTAAGGTGTAATAAAGAGGGGAGAGATATGCAGTAAGGTGTAATAAAGAGGAGAGAGATGCAGTAAGATGTAATAAAGAGGAGAGAGATGCAGTAAGGTGTAATAAAGAGGGGAGAGCTGCCGTAAGGTGTAATAAAGAGGGGAGAGCTGCACTAAGGTGTGATGAAGAGGAGAGAGATGCAGTAAGGTGTGATAAAGAGGAGAGATGCAGTAAGGTGTGATAAAGAGGGGAGAGATGAAGTAATGTGTAATAAAGAGGGGAGAGATGCAGTAATGTGTGATAAAGAGGAGAGAGATGCAGTAAGGTGTAATAAAGAGGGGAGAGCTGCAGTAAGGTGTAATAAAGAGGGGAGAGCTGCACTAAGGTGTGATAAAGAGGAGAGAGATGCAGTAAGGTGTGATAAAGAGGAGAGATATGCAGTAAGGTGTAATAAAGAGGGGAGAGATGAAGTAATGTGTGATAAAGAGGAGAGAGATGAAGTAATATGTGATAATGAGGAGAGAGATGCAGTAAGATGTAATAAAGAGGAGAGAGATGCAGTAAGGTGTGATAAAGAGGGGAGAGATGCAGTAAGGTGTGATAAAGAGGAGAGAGATGAAGTAATATGTGATAATGAGGAGAGAGATGCAGTAAGGTGTGATAAAGAGGAGAGAGATGAAGTAATATGTGATAATGAGGAGAGAGATGCGGTAAGATGTAATAAAGAGGAGAGAGATGCAGTAAGGTGTAATAAAGAGGAGAGAGATGCAGTAAGGTATGATAAAGAGGGGAGAGATGAAGTAATATGTGATAATGAGGAGAGAGATGCGGTAAGATGTAATAAAGAGGAGAGAGATGCAGTAAGGTGAGATAAAGAGGAGAGAGATGCAGTAAGGTGTGATAAAGAGGAGAGAGATGAAGTAATATGTGATAATGAGGAGAGAGATGCAGTAAGGTGAGATAATGAGGAGAGAGATGCAGTAAGGTATGATAAAGAGGAGAGAGATGAAGTAATATGTGATAATGAGGAGAGAGATGCGGTAAGATGTAATAAAGAGGAGAGAGATGCAGTAAGGTGTAATAAAGAGGAGAGAGATGCAGTAAGGTGTAATAAAGAGGAGAAAGATGCAGTAAGGTATGATAAAGAGGGGAGAGATGAAGTAATATGTGATAATGAGGAGAGAGATGCGGTAAGATGTAATAAAGAGGAGAGAGATGCAGTAAGGTGTAATAAAGAGGAGAGAGATGCAGTAAGGTGTAATAAAGAGGGGAGAGATATGCAGTAAGGTGTAATAAAGAGGAGAGAGATGCAGTAAGATGTAATAAAGAGGAGAGAGATGCAGTAAGGTGTAATAAAGAGGGGAGAGATATGCAGTAAGGTGTAATAAAGAGGAGAGAGATGCAGTAAGGTGTAATAAAGAGGGGAGAGATGCAGTAAGGTGTAATAAAGAGGAGAGAGATGCAGTAAGGTGTAATAAAGAGGGGAGAGATATGCAGTAAGGTGTAATAAAGAGGAGAGAGATGCAGTAAGATGTAATAAAGAGGAGAGAGATGCAGTAAGGTGTAATAAAGAGGGGAGAGCTGCAGTAAGGTGTAATAAAGAGGGGAGAGCTGCACTAAGGTGTGATGAAGAGGAGAGAGATGCAGTAAGGTGTGATAAAGAGGAGAGATGCAGTAAGGTGTAATAAAGAGGAGAGAGATGCAGTAAGGTGTGATAAGGAGGAGAGAGATGCAGTAAGGTGTAATAAAGAGGAGAGATGCAGTAAGGTGTGATAAAGAGGGGAGAGATGCAGTAAGGTGTGATAAGGAGGAGAGAGATGCAGTAAGGTGTGATAAGGAGGAGAGATATGCAGTAAGGTGTAATAAAGAGGAGAGAGATGCAGTAAGGTGTGATAAAGAGAGGAGAGATGCAGTAAGGTGTAATAAAGAGGGGAGAGATGCAGTAAGGTGTGATAAAGAGAGGAGAGATGCAGTAAGGTGTGATAAAGAGGGGAGAGCTGCACTAAGGTGTGATGAAGAGGAGAGAGATGCAGTAAGGTGTGATAAAGAGAGGAGAGATGCAGTAAGGTGTAATAAAGAGGAGAGAGATGCAGTAAGGTGTGATAAGGAGGAGAGAGATGCAGTAAGGTGTGATAAGGAGGAGAGATATGCAGTAAGGTGTGATAAAGATGAGAGAGATGCAGTAAGGTGAGATAAAGAGGGGAGAGATGCAGTAAGGTGTGATAAAGAGGGGAGAGATGCACTAAGGTGTAATAAAGAGGAGAGAGGTGCAGTAAGGTGTGATAAAGAGGAGAGAGATGCAGTAAGGTGTGATAAAGAGGGGAAAGATGCAGTAAGGTGTGATAAGGAGGAGAGAGATGCAGTAAGGTGTGATAAAGAGGGGAGAGATGCAGTAAGGTGTGATAAAGAGGAGAGAGATGCACTAAGGTGTAATAAAGAGGAGAGAGATGCAGTAAGGTGTGATAAGGAGGGGAGAGATACAGTAAGGTGTGATAAAGTGGGGGAGATGCAGTGTCAGACTTTCATATCAATCAGGAACTAGCATTAACTTTTATTATGTCCCAATACACGATAAAGATGAAGGAATGTTGTGTTCACTGGGTTTTGTCCGATGTCTCAATTATGTCAAGTCCACAAAATCCTTTTGACAGATTCTCCTTGGGAGAGATTCACTAAACAGTGATAAATTGGAGATGACTTCTCCAGTCCCTATGTTATTCTACGGAGTCTATACACTAACATTTCAACTTTGGAGATCTTAGTACAT
This sequence comes from Rhinophrynus dorsalis, assembly GCA_037306005.1. Classification (NCBI taxonomy): domain Eukaryota; kingdom Metazoa; phylum Chordata; class Amphibia; order Anura; family Rhinophrynidae; genus Rhinophrynus; species Rhinophrynus dorsalis. The sequence continues at coordinate 2,301,879 of CM074722.1, read as the reverse complement.
AGGCTCCACAGAATAACACAGGAACTGGAGAAGTGATATCACTGGAGAAGTCATCTCTACTTTATTACCGCTTAGTGAATCTCCACCCTTGTCATGATGGAGGTCCCTAGAAAGGGCATCCCTACATTCAAATCTACAGGTGTTATTAGTTTAAATGCGCTATTACATTGGGTAGTATTTACCCAATCAACTAATTGGTGCCTCTTAAGGAATTACCAAATCCCAAAAATCAAGAAAGAAAACCATAGTAAAAATGCAATCCGTGATATTCCATCACAAAATAAACTGATATTTAAAACTGTGAATACTAAATAAACGGAATATTCTAATATACAAAATCAAACACAAGTATGTTTGTGTGTCAGTGTCACAATGTGCATTAATATACTGTTGGATTCCAATATAAGAAGGAAAGGAAACAGAACACAAACATTAGGGAAACTGTTGAACTGATCCAGGGCACAGAAAGACCCGATCAGGAAAACGCCACTCATCCTGAATAATCTGGTCCAGTCCAGCATGCACTGGGAAGGACGCAGACCACTTCTAATAAGTGAAACAGCCGGGCCAACCAGGGAAGAACTGTCTGAAACCTGGAAAGTCTCCATGATAGCCTTAATTAAAGGCTGAACCGAGTCAGACTCCTCCTCATTCCTAGAAGATAAATCCGACAAGGAATGTGAGACGGCCGAACCATCACTCAAAACCTCTCCCTCATCCTCAGTTCAAGAGGGATCAGAGACTGAAGAAGGAATGGGGATCAAAGGAAGGGTCTCAGCCGAGGACGCTTAGTCAGGCAAAGAGGTTTCTCAGGTAACCATTTATCAGAGGCGTTACTAGGGTTGGTGTCACCCGGTGCAGTAACTCATGGTGTCACCCCCATGGATATAGTATAAAAGTAAAAAAGATTTATTAATATCTACACAAAAGTATATATGAACCCCAACCCCATGACTAGACAAAGGACCCCTACCCCCCCAAGTACCACCTCAGTATACATATATGTAGTCCAACACTAATGAACAGTAAATACAGAGTAATATAACACTAAACAAAAATACACTACAAATGGTTTTAAAAAAACAAAACACAGGGACACAAGGACATCAGGGTGATATACTTATATACACCACACAGTCTAATCTCCTAAACACAAGGACACCAGGGTGATACACTTATATACACCACACAGTCTAATCTCCTAAACACAGGGACACCAGGGTGATACACTTCTATACACACCACACAGTCTGATCTCCTAAACACAGGGACACCAGGGTGATACATTTATATACACACCACACAGTCTGATCTCCTAAACACAGGGACACCAGGGTGATACACTTATATACACACCACACAGTCTGATCTCCTAAACACAGGGACACCAGGGTGATACACTTATATACACACCACACAGTCTGATCTCCTAAACACAGGGACACCAGGGTGATACACTTATATACACACCACACAGTCTGATCTCCTAAACACAGGGACACCAGGGTGATACACTTATATACACACCACACAGTCTGATCTCCTAAACACAGGGACACCAGGGTGATACACTTCTATACACACCACACAGTCTGATCTCCTAAACACAGGGACACCAGGGTGATACACTTCTATACACATCACACAGTGTGATCTCCTAAACACAGGGACACCAGGGTGATACACTTATATACACACCACACAGTCTGATCTCCTAAACACAGGGACACCAGGGTGATACACTTATATACACACCACACAGTCTGATCTCCTAAACACAGGGACACCAGGGTGATACACTTATATACACACCACACAGTCTGATCTCCTAAACACAGGGACACCAGGGTGATACACTTCTATACACACCACACAATCTGATCTCCTAAACACAGGGACACCAGGGTGATACACTTATACACACACCACACAGTCTGATCTCCTAAACACAGGGACACCAGGGTGATACACTTCTATACATACCACACAGTCTGATCTCCTAAACACAGGGACACCAGGGTGATACACTTCTATACACACCACACAGTCTGATCTCCTAAACACAGGGACACCAGGGTGATACACTTATATACACCACACAGTCTAATCTCCTAAACACAGGGACACCAGGGTGATACATTTATATACACACCACACAGTCTAATCTCCTAAACACAAGGACACCAGGGTGATACACTTATATACACACCACACAGTCTGATCTCCTAAACACAAAGACACCAGGGTGATACACTTATATACACACCACACAGTCTAATCTCCTAAACACAAGGACACCAGGGTGATACACTTATATACACACCACACAGTCTAATCTCCTAAACACAAGGACACCAGGGTGATACACTTATATACACACCACACAGTCTGATCTCCTAAACACAGGGACACCAGGGTGATACACTTCTATACACACCACACAGTCTGATCTCCTAAACACAGGGACACCAGGGTGATACACTTATATACACCACACAGTCTAATCTCCTAAACACAGGGACACCAGGGTGATACATTTATATACACACCACACAGTCTAATCTCCTAAACACAAGGACACCAGGGTGATACACTTATATACACACCACACAGTCTGATCTCCTAAACACAGGGACACCAGGGTGATACACTTATATACACACCACACAGTCTGATCTCCTAAACACAGGGACACCAGGGTGATACACTTATATACACACCACACAGTATGATCTCCTAAACACAGGGACACCAGGGTGATACACTTATATACACACCACACAGTCTGATCTCCTAAACACAGGGACACCAGGGTGATACACTTATATACACACCACACAGTCTGATCTCCTAAACACAGGGACACCAGGGTGATACACTTATATACACACACCACACAGTCTGATCTCCTACACACAGGGACACCAGGGTGATACACTTCTATACACACCACACAGTATGATCTCCTAAACACAGGGACACCAGGGTGATACACTTATATACACACCACACAGTCTGATCTCCTACACACAGGGACACCAGGGTGATACACTTATACACACACCACACAGTCTGGTCTCCTAAACACAGCAACACCAGGGTCATACACTTCTATACACACCACACAGTCTGATCTCCTAAACACAGGGACACCAGGGTCATACACTTCTATACACACCGCGCAGTCTGATCTCCTAAACACAGGGACACCAGGGTGATACACTTCTATACACACCACACAATCTGATCTCCTAAACACAGGGACACCAGGGTGATACACTTATACACACACCACACAGTCTAATCTCCTAAACACAGGGACACCAGGGTGATACACTTATATACACACCACACAGTCTGATCTCCTACACACAGGGACACCAGGGTGATACACTTCTATACACACCACACAGTCTGATCTCCTAAACACAGGGACACCAGGGTGATACACTTATATACACACCACTCAGTCTGATCTCCTAAACACAGGGACACCAGGATGATACACTTATATACACACCACACAGTCTGATCTCCTAAACACAGAGACACCAGGGTGATACACTTATATATACACCTCACAGTCTGATCTCCTAAACACAGGCACACCAGGGTGATACACTTATATACACACCACTCAGTCTGATCTCCTAAACACAGAGACACCAGGGTGATACACTTATATATACACCTCACAGTCTGATCTCCTAAACACAGGGACACCAGGGTGATACACTTATATACACACCACACAGACTGATCTCCTAAACACAGGGACACCAGGGTGATACACTTATATACACACCACACAGTCTGATCTCCTAAACACAGGGACACCAGGGTGATACACTTCTATACACACCACACAGTCTGATCTCCTAAACACAGGGACACCAGGGTGATACACTTATATACACACCACACAGTCTGATCTCCTAAACACATGGACACCAGGGTGATACACTTATATACACACAACACAGTCTAATCTCCTAAACACAGGGACACCAGGGTGATACACTTCTATACACACCACACAGTCTAATCTCCTAAACACAGGGACACCAGGGTGATACACTTATATACACACAACACAGTCTAATCTCCTAAACACAGGGACACCAGGGTGATACACTTCTATACACACCACAGAGTCTGATCTCCTAAACACAGGGACACCAGGGTGATACACTTATATACACACCACACAGTCTAATCTCCTAAACACAGGGACACCAGGGTGATACACTTATATAGACACCGCACAGTCTGATCTCCTAAACACAGGGACACCAGGGTGATATACTTATATATACATACCACACAGTCTGATCTCCTAAACACAGGGACACCAGGGTGATACACTTCTATACACACCACACAGTCTGATTTCCTAAACACAGGGACACCAGGGTGATATACTTATATATACATATCACACAGTCTAATCTCCTAAACACAGGGACACCAGGGTGATACACTTCTATACACACCACACAGTCTGATTTCCTACACACAGGGACACCATGGTCATACACTTATATACACACCACACAGTCTGATCTCCTACACACAGGGACACCAGGGTGATACACTTCTATACACACCACACAGTCTGATTTCCTACACACAGGGACACCATGGTGATACACTTATATACACACCACACAGTCTGATCTCCTACACACAGGGACACCAGGGTGATACACTTATATACACACCACACAGTCTGATCTCCTATACACAGGGACACCAGGGTGATATACTTATATACACACCGCACAGTCTGATCTCCTAAACACAGGGACACCAGGGTGATACACTTATACACACACAACACACAGTCTGATCTCCTAAACACAGGGACAACAGGGTGATACACTTATACACACCACACAGTCTGATCTCCTAAACATAGGGACACCAGGGTGATACACTTATATATACACCACACAGTCTGATCTCCTAAACACAGGTACACCAGGGTGATACACTTATATACACACCACACAGTCTGATCTCCTAAACACAGGGACACCAGGGTGATACACTTATACACACACCACACAGTCTGATCTCCTAAACAGAGGGACATTAAGGTGGGAAAAACGGACAGTGTGATTTGGGTCTAAAAGAGGGACACTTGGGAGGTATGGACGGAGTGCCTTAAAGGGATAGTAATACTTCGTTTTAACTTTTTTTATTTTGTAGGCATTAAAAAAACATGAAGAATGATATAAGTCTTATCTCTCAAACCTTTATGGTTTAAGAGATATTCACAAAGTATCCCCCTCCTGTTCAACCAGATCAGAAGGGAGGTGCCCAGGTAGACTGCAGAGAGGGACAATCTTCAATTAAGATAAGGGAAAAAGCTGAAAAACTTGTCAAGGGGGGCAGGGCTTTCATTGTTTTCATACAAAGAAAATTGTCCCCTTCTGTTATCTGTCTGGTCATACAACCAGACTCACATCTGAGAAGAGATGACTTACACTAGGTAAAAGGGGCGGGAGGGGGAAACTTTGCTTGTGAATATCTCATAAACCATAAAGGATTGAGAGATAAGACTTCTATCATTCTTCATGTTTTTTTAATGCCTACAAAATAAAATAAAGTTAAAACGAAGTATTACTATCCCTTTAAGATCCTAGCTATTTTCTTTCTGCTTCTCCACAAGACAAGACCACAAGTACCATGTTCAGCAGCCCAGTCCCAGTTCAGTTAACCTGACATCCTCACAGCTCTATCCCAGACAGAAGCCAGGTAGAACACTGTGCACCATGTAGATTACATTACAGAATGACGGCCGGACTGGTCTCCCCCGCTATTTATATAATGGTAGCGGCTAGTTCCTATCCAGTAGAAGGACCCTGGTGATCTCAGCAGACCATGTGACTGTTTGGTCACATGGTACAGAGAACTAACGATCGAAATCCAATTGAATGGAAGTTTTAGTTTTTCAAAACTTATTATTTTACAAAATAGTATTGAAATTGAAGGTTTGCAATGATAAATATTAAATTAGCTGGAATCCAAATCTCGATACGAGAATATCTCGCTGCTTCACAGAGCGAGATTCTCATGTTGTGTATTAAAAGACACATGTCAATATTTAAGTACATTGCTGGAGAAGGATTTAACCCTTAGAGTCCCATTAAACCCTTAAGAGTGCTATTGCCACCCGAATGAAAGGATCCGGGGCTGTCCGGTTGTCCTTCGGTCAGGCTGTTCATATTATGGTTGAAACCATTATGTATTTTCTAGCATAGCTAGACATCCAAAATGTTATCTTTATAATATTTGTAGCTTGTAGCAAGCTAAGGAGGGCATTAGCCCTTAAGTGCCAGAGGGGTAAGCCCACTCTGGCACTCAAAGAGTTAGACATGTGCCGTCCAGTACCTTCTTACTGGACACTAAAAAGGTCCTTTAGCAGGATAGTAACTCATACCCCCCAAGTGTCCCTCTTTAGGAGGGACAGTCGCTCTTTTAGACCCAAATCCCCCTGTCCCTCTTTCCCACCCTGATGTCCCTCTTTTTAAGAGATCAGACTGTGTGGTGTGTATATAAGTGTACCACATTGCTCCACAGCAATAAAACTCACATTACTGTTTGTATAAATGTCAGTATATGTGTTTACAAATTAGCCTGTGTAAATAAAATACTTTGGTCTTGTTCTAAATCATTTATTAGGTTTCACAAGTAGGTGTCAATAGGTCATGAAATAGCCTGAAAATTCTTGGTAATGCCACAGCCCACCAGACACACCCCCAGCAACACCCCCTAAAACACAAGTGTCCCTCTTTGGTAATGTGAAATATTGGGAGGTATGGTAACTAGCTCTCTCAGTGTGAGCTGGCTAGATCCAATCCCTATACAGGACCTGACCACTAGGGGGCAAGAGGTCCTTTAGCAGGATAGGAAGTAGCTCACTGACAAAGAGCAAACTATACCCTATCCCCAGAAAGGACAGGGTCCTTCTACTGGATAGGACGGAGCCACCACCTTTATATAACCAATGGCTTTGCCTTCCTCATTACGCGTCTCTGCGGGCCGTGATGACATAACGCGTATGGTGCGCCCACCAGGAGGCCGCGCAGACATGCGCAGTGAACTACCTACGGGAAGATGAATAGCGGGAAATCGGCTCTGTCGCCCCCTCTTGATGGTGTCGTCCGTGCTGTGTGCACCCCCTTCGTGACGCAGCTGTCATTTAGCCAGGACACTGTACAAAATGCCCCTCCAACCGAGAGAGGTGTCCGTGTGCAATACTCCTATGTAACGGAGCGCTGCCTCATCAAGAGGAGCACCGTGTGTTCCACCAGAGGAATGTGTGGCACAGTAGTACTAGCAGCCGGTACTAATAGCGCCAGCAGGAGAAGCTCCCCACCGGTGCAGCACCTGACAAAGGGAAGATGGGCAAGGCCCAACCCGGATAGTCCAGGATCACGTTCACCAAGGGCCAAAGGCAGCATGACCCAGACTGACCATCTGCACTGCACATGAACCAGCAAACAACTAGTGCACACCCCCTAGTAAGGGCAATAAATATGCCCAGAAAGCGGCCAGATGGAGGTACAAACAGGAGAGGCCCAACAAGCAGCATGTCCTGCACAGACCAGACGCACCAGACACTAGCCAAGCTGGGTTTCTTTACATTAGAGAAGAGATGTCTAAAGGGGATATGATTACTATTTAGAAATATATACAAGGTCAATACAATGAACTCTCTTTGGAACAGTTTACTCAGCGAGCTGAGAAAAAAAACTGGTCATCCAGTACAACAAGCAGAAAAGCTATTTAAACTAAAAGGTAGGGATTCAGTAAGGGCAGTAAGGTTATGGGATTCTTTACCTTGGGATGCTGTTTGCAGACACTTTAGAGGCTTAAAAAAAAAGCAATGGATCCCTCTCTATAACAGAACAATATTGATAATTGGCTTTAAAGCAGATAGGATGTTGATGCAGAGAAATATCTGACTGCCATCTGAAAAAGTGTTTCTTTTCCTTATTCTGGATCACCAAGGGTGATATGCGTCAGTCAAGTTCAGATTTTGCCATGTCGTCTTTTGTCCTCAATTATGTTACAGTGACTTTGGAAGCTACAGTCCCTTTGAGTATGATATCTGTATTTGGGAATATAATGGAAATGCTATTTTAGAATTATATAAGAAATTAAAATGACTAAAAGGAGAGGGTGATGGACACATGCAATAGCCTCCCAGGAGAAATGGCGGGGTCCAAGTCAGTAAATGAACTGTGAGAACTGATGGGATAGGTATACGACTAATCTAAATATTATACTAGTCTTATTATTTTATATCGAGAGAGAGACGGGCCAATTGGGACTTATCTGCTGTCATATTCTATGAATCTTGTGTGTAAAGTCGAGCAATTCTGGTGCACAGCAACTGCACTGTAGGGAATGTTTAAACATTTCCAAGATTACACTTGATTTAAGTGGGTTATTTCACCACATGCATGCATGCAGGCAGTCTTAAAGGGATAGTAATACTTCATTATTACTATCCCCCATGTTGTAGCCCTTAAAATTGTGAATTAAACTATACCAACGGCATCTCTCAGACCTTTATGGTTTGAGAGATATCCGCTTTCAAAGTTCCCTCTTTTTGTCTTTCCCCTAACGTCAGCGTTATAGCTGAGAGCAGGGGAATCCGGTCAGTGAGCAAGCGGCGGCTCTGCAGGAGTCCTGAGATCGAGTTATAGAAACAGAAATCCTTCACTAAAATGGTCTTCTGCGTGCGCTTGGTTTGCAAGCACACGTAGAAGACCGTTTTAGTGAAGGATTTCTATAACGAGATCTCAGCACTACTGCAGAGCCGCCGCCGGTCCCGGGACCTGATTCCCCTTCTCTCAGCTAGAACGCTGACGTCAGGGGAAAGGTAAAAAGATGAACTCTGAAAGCGGATATCTCTCAAACCATAAAGGTATCAATTAATTCAGAATTTTAAGGGCTACAACATGGGGGATAGTAATACTTTAGTATTACTATCCCTTTAAACACTGTGCATTGTTTCAAGAGGTAAAATAGCCACATTTAAATAAGTTAGTATATTGTGTGCCCCAGAATTGCCTTGTGTTTCTGTGAGTGACGTGGGTTTTCCCCTACACCCCATTCCCTGATGTTTTCTTGCACTGATTCAAGGGTGATGGGGATATTTGTTATAAACTCCAGAATCATTCTTTTCCTTATGTAAATGTCTTATAATCTACTCTCTCTCTCAGGATAACGTGGAAGTTGAAGTTTTCCAGTTGGCGGCTGTTAGAATTCACGCGCCTATTACAAGAATGAAAGCGGGTACACAGGTGAGGAGTTACAACATTCAGTGTCCTACAGTGGGAAATCTGTTCATTAGAGATGCACCGATACCGATTTTTTTTAAGACCGAGTACAGATACTTTTTTCAAGTACTCACCCATACCAATTACCGATACCTTTTTTTTGCAGTCATTTGCCAGTTTTCTAAGTACCTATATGCTTTAGGTACTTGGAAAACTGGCAAATGACCACAAACAAAAGTATTGGTAATTGGTATTGGTGAGTACTTGAAATATATATATACACATACATACATACACACATACACCCACACACACACACACACCACCTCTTGATTCTCCCCTTTTGACTCTTTCTCCCTCTCTTGATTCCTAGCTTTTGCTTCATTCTACCCCTCTTGAGCCCCCTTCTATTGCCTTTGCTTTTTCTCTCCCTTTTGATCCCCCTTTCTCCCCCTCCTTCTCCTTGACTCACCCTTTTGCCTCTCTCTCTCCTGATCCTTCCTCCTTTTGACTTTTTCTCCTTTCTTGGCCCCCCTCTCTGCCTCTTTCACCACCCGCTTCCCCATCTTGCCTCCCTTACTCTCCTCTGCCGGGTGCTCACTGTTCTCTCGCGAGCCCTGGCAGAGGTCAGCGTCGGAGCTTTGCCATGGTAACCCGCGGCAATGCTCCGACGCTGCAGGAGTGAGAGAGGTGACCGGGGAGCATTGTGAGCAGCTCCCCGGGCTCCCTCTCTGCAGCACAGACCCTGAAACAGGGTATCGGTGCTGGCATCGGCCGCATTTGCGCGAGTACAAGTACTCGCGCAAATGCTGGTATCGGCACCAATACCAGTATCGGTATCTGTGCAACCCTACTATTCATTGTAAGAACAAGGGAGCCCCATCTAGAACTCATAAACCTCCATATTATCAGAAGTGCCTGTTTAAGTGCGGTTTACACAGGGAAAATCAGAACCGTGAATACATGGTGCTGTGCAGTAGAACTGTTACAAAACATAAAAGAACTAGAGGTGGAGCACTGAAAATGTTAGTCCAGTCCCAGTGGCTAGTCTTGTTTAAAGGTATACAATGCCACCGTGCACCTGTATCTAAGAATATGATAGATTACCAAGGACAAAAAGAAAAAACAAAGATACTCAATATGGCACTCAAGTGAAAGTGTAGTGTTCATTAAAATAATGAGTAGTAATTTAAGTAACGGTGAAAGTATTAGAACTTAACTTTTATTACAAAAAAGAAAAAACTAAAATAAATACCACTATACAATAATCTAGAATTGCTAGATATTACTGATACCACATAATAACTACACGGAGTGATTAGTATAGTTCCAGTAGTAGAGCACTCATCCATGTAAGAATGCAATGCCTTGATAAAGATTCTCGTTGAAACGCACATTGGAGTTTTTTATATTAGCAAACAAGGATGCCTTCCTTTGTGACTTGGTGTTACGGCTGGCAAGCAAAACCAGGAGTCAGACGGTATAGTTAATAGAACCTTTATTATGAGAATAATAACAGTAATGCAATATATAAATAAACACACAGTGGGTGATTGAAACGGCGAGCACTGTATCAGGAATAGCAGTCTCCCAATATCTGCACCACACTGTCCGAGACTAGGCCTCAGCCCACTGGAGTCTCATGGTAAGGTAATGCCCAAGAGATACTGACTCAGCCTGCAGTCAGTAGCTAGGAGTCTTCTAGAGCCCCAGGTCAGTACTAGGAAGGATGTCTGAATAACGGAACCAACAAACTGAGTGAACAGACAGAGCCTTCTATTAAGGACCAGATAGGATAGTCAGACGAGCCAAAGTCATACACGGAGCGGGTAGTCAGCCAGAGCCACAGGTTTGTACCAGATAGGATATCCACTGGAGCGTATGTATGCTGGATGCGCAGTGGATAGAGCCCCAGGTCAACACCAGAGTGGGTAGTCGGCCAAGCCTCGGTCATACACGGAGCGGGTAGTCAGCCAGAGCCACAGGTTTGCACCAGAAAGGATATCGGAGCCAAATCAGAACACCAAGTAGAATAGTCAGACAGCGCCACGGGTCAACACCAGAATGGACAGACAAGCCGGATCATACACAGGAATCAGGAATACTAGAAAATGAACTGCTCAGAACAACAACGTAAAGGTGAGTTAGTCAGGACTCAGTCTGCCCTTTAAACCCCTCCACAGGAAGTAGGTAGGAGGAGCAGCTAGAGGAAGGAAGTAGGTAGGAGGAGACTACAGGAAACAAACACACATAAAACAGACCCTCGCGCCTGCAGATGATGCGTGGAAAGACGCTGAGCGTCACTGAAGCTGCGGCGCTGGAAACAAGGTACTATGACACTTGGACATGAATACTATGTCTATGTACTAAGCTACTTATGCCAGTTAATATGGAACTGTAAGGCTGAATTAAGAATGCTTAGAAAACATTTTTTAGCTCCTAGAATTTTAGATTCTGAGACATTTTCCTTAGAGAACCACCATTTGCACCAACTCTCGTACTGAGGCAATAACTGAGGGAATGAGAGCTTTCTTCCAACAATAGTCATTGGTATAGAGAGGAGAATTGCCACAGTAATAGAGAAGTGTGGTGCCTTTTTATCTTGGGCTCTCCTATCAGTGAATAAGATAAATAGTGGAGCTATTGTACAGTTGGCTCCCGGAAACCTTTAAAAAAAAAAAAAAACAGACTCTGAGAAATTTGTTATAGAGAATCATTATCTACACCAACTCGTACTGAGGCAATAATACTTTCATTGTTAGTTAAATTATTATTCATTGTTTTAATGAACAATACACTTTCACTTGAGTGCCCTATGGTGCAGTAGAACTGTCCTTGTCCCTCATTCTCCCGCAGTACAGCGACAGATCGGTCTGATCGCACTACATATTTTACACACAGCTGCGCTACAATTCACCCTGCTTCACGGCTCGTTACTGTACTGCCTCCAGCTCAGAAGGAGAGGGGACCAGGGCATTGAAAATTGACACCACAAACTTCTTTTTTTTTAATCTAGGGTTTGTTAGTTATATAAAAAAATATAAGATTCAACACAGAAGTAGATTAGGTGTGTAACAAAAAGAAAACTTCTGCATTGGAAACGCTAATGTCCCAAGTTGGGAGTAAGTGGATGGTGTGCAGGGATGTCTGTCCTGTGAAGTTCTTAGGTCTGGAATTGAAGGTTTATAGCCTGGGAGATTGAGTGTAGCTGTTCTCTGATATATATGTCATTAACGTGTATTCTAGTCTGTGGTCAGTTTAGTTTTGCTTTCAACCAGCTTGATGCAGTACTTATGCAAACGGGAGCACAGATGGATTTCAGTTAACATGACCGGTAGCTATTGAGTTGTTCATTGTGCCTTCCTACTAGTGCTGTCCATGAGCTCAGGGTGAAGCAGTCGGTCTGCAATACTGCTTTAACCCCTTCGCGACACAGGACGTACATGTACGTCCTGTGTGGCTGTCACTTAGTGACAGAGGACGTACATGTACGTCCCGGAAATCCGGCTCCCCGCGCGGCTGCACGCCGTTCGGGGACTCCGGATTCTTTTAGAAAAAAAAAAAAAAATGTTAGACGGGCGTTAAGTGACGGCCGCGTCTGCACGCGGCCGTCACTAAGGGGTTAATTAGCTCCTTCACATTATCCCAGTGATAACCCGCTAATTTCCATAACCACTAGGTATAGAGGGATCCTCACTGCAAAATTGAAAGCAATGGTCAATATTTAAATTAGGAGTCAGTGAAGCTTAAAGGGATAGTAATACTTAAAATGTAAAAAAAAAATATATTGTAGGGTTTATCCCCCTGAGTAAAACAAGAGTACTCCCACTGCTGAAAGGTGTTTCATTCAAAAGTTATTAATTTTCAAAGTTGAATTTTTTTAGGTGCAATATCACAGTGGCCTGAAATTGTACAGTGGCGCTGTTGCTACACCATCCTATGGAGATTTATGGTTCCGGGACCAGAGCTGTCCATAGGATGGTGTAGCAACAGCGCCACTGTACAATTTGAGGCCACTGTGATATTGCACCTAAAAAATTCAACTTTGAAAATTAGTAACTTTTGAATGAAACACCTTTCAGCAGTGGGAGTACTCTTGTTTTACTCAGGGGGATAAACCCTACAACATATTTTTTTTTACATTTTAAGTATTACTATCCCTTTAACTAGGAACGAGCCAGCAATACAAATCTGCAGGCTCTATAGGAATGATGTCCTACCCAGGGTGCAATCTCTTTTAGCCACTAGTGCCTTTCACAGAGAGGAAATATCCTAAATCATATCGTACTGATCCTACCAAAAGGCAGTCCAGCCACGAAATGCCAGACAATTCCTCTCTGAACAAGAGAAGCAGCCAAAACCAGACGTACGTACCCCAAAGGGGGTCCAATCTTCCGCTCACTCCCACAGCTCATGCCAAATTAAATCTTTGAGTGCCAGAGAGGTATCCAGCACCCCTCTGGCACTCAGAGGGTTAATGACAGGTAAGCTTTTTGCTATCCCTTCCAATACACAGGCTTAACACATAGATGTGAGGGGATAGAATGAAGGTGGCTACTTAAAGGGATAGTAATGTTTCATAATAAAAGCAGCTCTAATTAAAGGGATAATAATACTTCGTTTTAACTTTATTTTATTTTGCAGGCATTAGAAAAGCATGAAGAATGATATAAGTCTTATCTCTCAAACCTTTATGGTTTGAGAGATATTCACAAGCAAAGTTTCCCCTCTCGCCCCTTTTACCTAGTGTAAGCCATCTCTTCTCAGATGTGGAATGCAGTCCATAGACCAGACAAATAATAGAAGGGGACACTCTTATTCCCATGAAAACAATGAAATCCCTGCCCCCCTTGACAAGTTTTTCCCTTATCTTAATTGAAGATTGTCCCTCTCTGCGGTCTACCTGGGCACCTCCCTTCTGATCTGGCTGAGCAGTGTTACATTAGTAAAAGGGGCGGGAGGGGGACACTTTGTCATTGAATTACTCTGGAACTACAACTCTGACACAATTGAAATAACAAATTATTTTATTTCCACAGACTAATGTATAAACTGTACTGCCTGTGTGTGTGTGTGGGGGGGGGGGGTATGAGAGGAGCAGCGGGCTCTATCTATGTTTGTGTCAAAAGGGTGTCCCCTAACTTTCCCACCCTTTTTTAATATATTTTTTAATCTATATATTTTTAATATATTTTTGTCAGGAATGTAGATCTGTAACGCACCATTACCACGCTGTCCTCCTGTTTCATAACTAATATGTCCCTCCTCTTGTCTCTTTATCCCTCCTCTTGTATCTTTATCCCTCCTCTTGTCTCTTTATCCCTCCTCTTGTATCTTTATCCCTCCTCTTGTATCTTTATCCCTCCTCTTGTATCTTTATCCCTCCTCTTGTATCTTTATCCCTCCTCTTGTCTCTTTATCCTCCTCTTCTCTCTTTATCCCTCCTCTTGTATCTTTATCCTCCTCTTGTATCTTTATCCTCCTCTTGTCTCTTTATCCTCCTCTTGTCTCTTTATTCCTCCTCTTGTCTCTTTATCCTCCTCTTGTATCTTTATTCCTCCTCTTGTCTCTTTATCCTCCTCTTGTCTCTTTATCCCTCCTCCTGTCTCTTTATCCTCCTCTTGTCTCTTTATCCCTCCTCTTGTCTCTTTATCCCTCCTCTTGTCTCTTTATCCTCCTCTTGTCTCTTTATCCTCCTCTTGTATCTTTATCCCTCCTCTTGTATCTTTATCCCTCCTCTTGTATCTTTATCCCTCCTCTTGTCTCTTTATCCTCCTCTTGTCTCTTTATCCCTCCTCTTGTATCTTTATCTCTCCTCTTGTATCTTTATCCTCCTCTTGTATCTTTATCCCTCCTCTTGTCTCTTTATCCTCCTATTGTCTCTTTATCCCTCCTCTTGTCTCTTTATCCTCCTCTTGTCTCTTTATCCCTCCTCTTGTCTCTTTATCCCTCCTCTTGTCTCTTTATCCTCCTCTTCTCTCTTTATCCCTCCTCTTGTATCTTTATCCTCCTCTTGTCTCTTTATCCTCCTCTTGTCTCTTTATTCCTCCTCTTGTATCTTTATTCCTCCTCTTGTCTCTTTATCCTCCTCTTGTCTCTTTATCCCTCCTCTTGTCTCTTTATCCTCCTCTTGTCTCTTTATCCTCCTCTTGTCTCTTTATCCCTCCTCTTGTCTCTTTATCCCTCCTCTTGTATCTTTATCTCTCCTCTTGTCTCTTTATCCTCCTCTTGTCTCTTTATCCCTCCTCCTGTCTCTTTATCCCTCCTCTTGTCTCTTTATCCTCCTCTTGTCTCTTTATTCCTCCTCTTGTCTCTTTATCCTCCTCTTGTATCTTTATTCCTCCTCTTGTCTCTTTATCCTCCTCTTGTCTCTTTATCCCTCCTCCTGTCTCTTTATCCTCCTCTTGTCTCTTTATCCCTCCTCTTGTCTCTTTATCCCTCCTCTTGTCTCTTTATCCTCCTCTTGTCTCTTTATCCTCCTCTTGTATCTTTATCCCTCCTCTTGTATCTTTATCCCTCCTCTTGTATCTTTATCCCTCCTCTTGTATCTTTATCCCTCCTCTTGTCTCTTTATCCCTCCTCTTGTATCTTTATCTCTCCTCTTGTATCTTTATCCTCCTCTTGTATCTTTATCCCTCCTCTTGTCTCTTTATCCTCCTCTTGTCTCTTTATCCCTCCTCTTGTCTCTTTATCCTCCTCTTGTCTCTTTATCTTCCTCTTGTATCTTTATCCCTCCTCTTGTATCTTTATCCCTCCTCTTGTCTCTTTATCCCTCCTCTTGTCTCTTTATCCTCCTCTTGTCTCTTTATCCTCCTCTTGTCTCTTTATCCTCCTCTTGTCTCTTTATCCCCCCTCTTGTCTCTTTATCCCTCCTCTTGTATCTTTATCCCTCCTCTTGTCTCTTTATCCCTCCTCTTGTATCTTTATCCCTCCTCTTGTCTCTTTATCCTCCTCTTCTCTCTTTATCCCTCCTCTTGTATCTTTATCCTCCTCTTGTATCTTTATCCTCCTCTTGTCTCTTTATCCTCCTCTTGTCTCTTTATTCCTCCTCTTCTCTTTATCCTCCTCTTGTATCTTTATTCCTCCTCTTGTCTCTTTATCCTCCTCTTGTCTCTTTATCCCTCCTCCTGTCTCTTTATCCTCCTCTTGTCTCTTTATCCCTCCTCTTGTCTCTTTATCCTCCTCTTGTCTCTTTATCCTCCTCTTGTATCTTTATCCCTCCTCTTGTATCTTTATCCCTCCTCTTGTCTCTTTATCCTCCTCTTGTCTCTTTATCCCTCCTCTTGTATCTTTATCTCTCCTCTTGTATCTTTATCCTCCTCTTGTATCTTTATCCCTCCTCTTGTCTCTTTATCCTCCTCTTGTCTCTTTATCCCTCCTCTTGTCTCTTTATCCTCCTCTTGTCTCTTTATCCTCCTCTTGTCTCTTTATCCCTCCTCTTGTATCTTTATCCCTCCTCTTGTATCTTTATCCCTCCTCTTGTCTCTTTATCCTCCTCTTGTATCTTTATCCTCCTCTTGTCTCTTTATCCTCCTCTTGTCTCTTTATCCCTCCTCTTGTATCTTTATCCTCCTCTTGTATCTTTATCCTCCTCTTGTATCTTTATCCCTCCTCTTGTATCTTTATCCTCCTCTTGTATCTTTATCCCTCCTCTTGTATCTTTATCCTCCTCTTGTCTCTTTATCCCTCCTCTTGTCTCTTTATCCCTCCTCTTGTCTCTTTATCCTCCTCTTGTCTCTTTATCCCTCCTCTTGTCTCTTTATCCCTCCTCTTGTCTCTTTATCCTCCTCTTGTCTCTTTATCCTCCTCTTGTATCTTTATCCCTCCTCTTGTCTCTTTATCCCTCATCTTGTCTCTTTATTCCTCCTCCTGTCTCTTTATCCCTCCTCCTGTCTCTTTATCCCTCCTCTTGTCTCTTTATCCCTCCTCTTGTCTCTTTATCCCTCATCTTGTCTCTTTATCCTCCTCTTGTCTCTTTATCCTCCTCTTGTCTCTTTATCCCTCCTCTTGTCTCTTTATCCCTCCTCTTGTATCTTTATCCCTCCTCTTGTCTCTTTATCCCACCTCTTGTCTCTTTATCCCTCCTCTTGTCTCTTTATCCCTCCTCTTGTCTCTTTATCCCTCCTCTTGTATCTTTATCCTCCTCTTGTATCTTTATCCTCCTCTTGTATCTTTATCCCTCCTCTTGTCTCTTTATCCTCCTCTTGTCTCTTTATCCTCCTCTTGTCTCTTTATCCCTCCTCTTGTCTCTTTATCCCTCATCTTGTCTCTGTATCCTCCTCTTGTCTCTTTATCCTCCTCTTGTCTCTTTATCCTCCTCTTGTCTCTTTATCCCTCCTCTTGTCTCTTTATCCCACCTCTTGTCTCTTTATCCCACCTCTTGTCTCCTTGTCTCTTTATCCCACCTCTTGTCTCTTTATCCCACCTCTTGTCTCTTTATCCCACCTCTTGTCTCTTTATCCTCCTCTTGTATCTTTATCCTCCTCTTGTCTCTTTATCCTCCTCTTGTCTCCTCCTCTTGTCTCTTTATCCTCCTCTTGTCTCCTCCTCTTGTCTCTTTATCCCTCCTCTTGTCTCTTTATCCTCCTCTTGTATCTTTATCCTCCTCTTGTATCTTTATCCCTCCTCTTGTCTCTTTATCCTCCTCTTGTCTCTTTATCCTCCTCTTGTCTCTTTATGCTCCTCTTGTATCTTTATCCTCCTCTTGTCTCCTCCTCTTGTCTCTTTATCCCTCCTCTTGTCTCTTTATCCACCTTGTCTCTTTATCCCTCCTCTTGTCTCTTTATCCCTCCTCTTGTCTCTTTATCCTCCTCTTGTCTCTTTATCCTCCTCTTGTCTCCTCCTCTTGTCTCTTTATCCTCCTCTTGTATCTTTATCTTCCTCTTGTCTCCTCCACTTGTATCTTTATCCTCCTCTTGTCTCTTTATCCTCCTCTTGTATCTTTATCCCTCCTTTTGTATCTTTATCCTCCTCTTGTCTCTTTATCCTCCTCTTGTCTCTTTATCCTCCTCTTGTATCTTTATCCTCCTCTTGTATCTTTATCCCTCCTCTTGTCTCTTTATCCTCCTTTTGTATCTTTATCCTCCTCTTGTCTCTTTATCCTCCTCTTGTCTCTTTATCCTCCTCTTGTCTCTTTATCCCTCCTCTTGTCTCTTTATCCTCCTCTTGTATCTTTATCCCTCCTCTTGTATCTTTATCCCTCCTCTTGTCTCTTTATCCTCCTCTTGTCTCTTTATCCCTCCTCTTGTCTCTTTATCCCACCTCTTGTCTCTTTATCCCACCTCTTGTCTCCTTGTCTCTTTATCCCACCTCTTGTCTCTTTATCCCACCTCTTGTCTCTTTATCCCACCTCTTGTATCTTTATCCTCCTCTTGTATCTTTATCCTCCTCTTGTCTCTTTATCCTCCTCTTGTCTCCTCCTCTTGTCTCTTTATCCTCCTCTTGTCTCCTCCTCTTGTCTCTTTATCCCTCCTCTTGTCTCTTTATCCTCCTCTTGTCTCTTTATCCTCCTCTTGTCTCTTTATCCTCCTCTTGTATCTTTATCCCTCCTCTTGTCTCTTTATCCTCCTCTTGTCTCTTTATCCTCCTCTTGTCTCTTTATGCTCCTCTTGTCTCTTTATGCTCCTCTTGTATCTTTATCCTCCTCTTGTCTCCTCCTCTTGTCTCTTTATCCCTCCTCTTGTCTCTTTATCCACCTTGTCTCTTTATCCCTCCTCTTGTCTCTTTATCCCTCCTCTTGTCTCTTTATCCTCCTCTTGTCTCTTTATCCTCCTCTTGTCTCCTCCTCCTCTTGTCTCTTTATCCTCCTCTTGTATCTTTATCTTCCTCTTGTCTCCTCCACTTGTATCTTTATCCTCCTCTTGTCTCTTTATCCTCCTCTTGTATCTTTATCCCTCCTTTTGTATCTTTATCCTCCTCTTGTCTCTTTATCCTCCTCTTGTCTCTTTATCCTCCTCTTGTATCTTTATCCTCCTCTTGTATCTTTATCCCTCCTCTTGTCTCTTTATCCTCCTCTTGTCTCTTTATCCTCCTCTTGTATCTTTATCCTCCTCTTGTCTCTTTATCCTCCTCTTGTCTCTTTATCCCTCCTCTTGTCTCTTTATCCTCCTCTTGTATCTTTATCCCTCCTCTTGTATCTTTATCCCTCCTCTTGTCTCTTTATCCCACCTCTTGTCTCTTTATCCCACCTCTTGTCTCCTTGTCTCTTTATCCCACCTCTTGTCTCTTTATCCCACCTCTTGTCTTGTCTCTTTATCCTCCTCTTGTCTCTTTATCCTCCTCTTGTATCTTTATCCTCCTCTTGTCCTTTATCCTCCTCTTGTCTCCTCCTCTTGTCTCTTTATCCTCCTCTTGTCTCCTCCTCTTGTCTCTTTATCCCTCCTCTTGTCTCTTTATCCTCCTCTTGTCTCTTTATCCTCCTCTTGTATCTTTATCCCTCCTCTTGTCTCTTTATCCTCCTCTTGTCTCTTTATCCTCCTCTTGTCTCTTTATGCTCCTCTTGTCTCTTTATGCTCCTCTTGTATCTTTATCCTCCTCTTGTCTCCTCCTCTTGTCTCTTTATCCCTCCTCTTGTCTCTTTATCCACCTTGTCTCTTTATCCCTCCTCTTGTCTCTTTATCCCTCCTCTTGTCTCTTTATCCTCCTCTTGTCTCTTTATCCTCCCCTTGTCTCCTCCTCTTGTCTCTTTATCCTCCTCTTGTATCTTTATCTTCCTCTTGTCTCCTCCACTTGTATCTTTATCCTCCTCTTGTCTCTTTATCCTCCTCTTGTATCTTTATCCCTCCTTTTGTATCTTTATCCTCCTCTTGTCTCTTTATCCTCCTCTTGTCTCTTTATCCTCCTCTTGTATCTTTATCCTCCTCTTGTATCTTTATCCCTCCTCTTGTCTCTTTATCCTCCTCTTGTATCTTTATCCTCCTCTTGTCTCTTTATCCTCCTCTTGTCTCTTTATCCCTCCTCTTGTCTCTTTATCCTCCTCTTGTATCTTTATCCCTCCTCTTGTCTCTTTATCCTCCTCTTGTCTCTTTATCCTCCTCTTGTCTCTTTATCCCTCCTCTTGTCTCTTTATCCCACCTCTTGTCTCTTTATCCCACCTCTTGTCTCCTTGTCTCTTTATCCCACCTCTTGTCTCTTTATCCCACCTCTTGTCTCTTTATCCTCCTCTTGTATCTTTATCCTCCTCTTGTATCTTTATCCTCCTCTTGTCTCTTTATCCTCCTCTTGTCTCCTCCTCTTGTCTCTTTATCCTCCTCTTGTCTCCTCCTCTTGTCTCTTTATCCCTCCTCTTGTCTCTTTATCCTCCTCTTGTCTCTTTATCCTCCTCTTGTATCTTTATCCCTCCTCTTGTCTCTTTATCCTCCTCTTGTCTCTTTATGCTCCTCTTGTCTCTTTATGCTCCTCTTGTATCTTTATCCTCCTCTTGTCTCCTCCTCTTGTCTCTTTATCCCTCCTCTTGTCTCTTTATCCACCTTGTCTCTTTATCCCTCCTCTTGTCTCTTTATCCCTCCTCTTGTCTCTTTATCCTCCTCTTGTCTCTTTATCCTCCTCTTGTCTCCTCCTCTTGTCTCTTTATCCTCCTCTTGTATCTTTATCTTCCTCTTGTCTCCTCCACTTGTATCTTTATCCTCCTCTTGTCTCTTTATCCTCCTCTTGTATCTTTATCCCTCCTTTTGTATCTTTATCCTCCTCTTGTCTCTTTATCCTCCTCTTGTCTCTTTATCCTCCTCTTGTATCTTTATCCTCCTCTTGTATCTTTATCCCTCCTCTTGTCTCTTTATCCTCCTCTTGTCTCTTTATCCTCCTCTTGTATCTTTATCCTCCTCTTGTCTCTTTATCCTCCTCTTGTCTCTTTATCCCTCCTCTTGTCTCTTTATCCTCCTCTTGTATCTTTATCCCTCCTCTTGTATCTTTATCCCTCCTCTTGTCTCTTTATCCTCCTCTTGTATCTTTATCCTCCTCTTGTCTCTTTATCCCTCCTCTTGTCTCTTTATCCTCCTCTTGTCTCTTTATCCTCCTTTTGTCTCTTTATCCTCCTCTTGTCTCTTTATCCTCCTTTTGTCTCTTTATCCCTCCTCTTGTCTCTTTATCCTCCTCTTGTATCTTTATCTCTCCTCTTGTCTCTTTATCCTCCTCTTGTCTCTTTATCCCTCCTCTTGTATCTTTATCCTCCTCTTGTCTCTTTATCCTCCTCTTGTCTCTTTATCCTCCTCTTGTCTCTTTATCCTCCTCTTGTATCTTTATCCCTCCTCTTGTATCTTTATCCTCCTCTTGTCTCATTATCCTCCTCTTGTCTCTTTATCCCTCCTCTTGTCTCTTTATCCCTCCTCTTGTCTCTTTATCCTCCTCTTGTCTCTTTATCCTCCTCTTGTATCTTTATCCTCCTCTTGTCTCTTTATCCTCCTCTTGTCTCTTTATCCCTCCTCTTGTCTCTTTATCCCTCCTCTTGTCTCTTTATCCTCCTCTTGTCTCTTTATCCCTCCTCTGGTCTCTTTATCCCTCCTCTTGTCTCTTTATCCTCCTCTTCTCTCTTTATCCCTCCTCTTGTATCTTTATCCTCCTCTTGTCTCTTTATCCTCCTCTTGTCTCTTTATTCCTCCTCTTGTATCTTTATTCCTCCTCTTGTCTCTTTATCCTCCTCTTGTCTCTTTATCCCTCCTCTTGTCTCTTTTTCCTCCTCTTGTCTCTTTATCCCTCCTCTTGTCTCTTTATCCCTCCTCTTGTATCTTTATCTCTCCTCTTGTCTCTTTATCCTCCTCTTGTCTCTTTATCCCTCCTCCTGTCTCTTTATCCCTCCTCTTGTCTCTTTATCCCTCCTCTTGTCTCTTTATCCCTCCTCTTGTCTCTTTATCCTCCTCTTGTCTCTTTATCCCTCCTCTTGTATCTTTATCCCTCCTCTTGTCTCTTTATCCTCCTCTTGTCTCTTTATCCTCCTCTTGTCTCTTTATCCCTCCTCTTGTCTCTTTATCCCTCCTCTTGTCTCTTTATCCCTCCTCTTGTCTCTTTATCCCTCCTCTTGTATCTTTATCCCTCCTCTTGTCTCTTTATCCTCCTCTTGTCTCTTTATCCCTCCTCTTGTCTCTTTATCCTCCTCTTGTCTCTTTATCCCTCCTCTTGTCTCTTTATCCCTCCTCTTGTATCTTTATCTCTCCTCTTGTCTCTTTATCCTCCTCTTGTCTCTTTATCCCTCCTCCTGTCTCTTTATCCCTCCTCTTGTCTCTTTATCCCTCTTCTTGTCTCTTTATCCCTCCTCTTGTCTCTTTATCCTCCTCTTGTCTCTTTATCCCTCCTCTTGTCTCTTTATCCCTCCTCTTGTATCTTTATCCCTCCTCTTGTCTCTTTATCCTCCTCTTGTCTCTTTATCCTCCTCTTGTCTCTTTATCCCTCCTCTTGTCTCTTTATCCCTCCTCTTGTCTCTTTATCCCTCCTCTTGTATCTTTATCCCTCCTCTTGTCTCTTTATCCTCCTCTTGTCTCTTTATCCTCCTCTTGTCTCTTTATCCCTCCTCTTGTCTCTTTATCCCTCATCTTGTCTCTTTATTCCTCCTCCTGTCTCTTTATCCCTCCTCCTGTCTCTTTATCCCTCCTCTTGTCTCTTTATCCCACCTCTTGTCTCTTTATCCCTCCTCTTGTCTCTTTATCCCTCCTCTTGTATCTTTATCCCTCCTCTTGTATCTTTATCCTCCTCTTGTATCTTTATCCTCCTCTTGTATCTTTATCCCTCCTCTTGTCTCTTTATCCTCCTCTTGTCTCTTTATCCTCCTCTTGTCTCTTTATCCCTCCTCTTGTCTCTTTATCCCTCATCTTGTCTCTGTATCCTCCTCTTGTCTCTTTATCCTCCTCTTGTCTCTTTATCCTCCTCTTGTCTCTTTATCCCTCCTCTTGTCTCTTTATCCCACCTCTTGTCTCTTTATCCCACCTCTTGTCTCCTTGTCTCTTTATCCCACCTCTTGTCTCTTTATCCCACCTCTTGTCTCTTTATCCCACCTCTTGTCTCTTTATCCCTCCTCTTGTATCTTTATCCTCCTCTTGTCTCATTATCCTCCTCTTGTCTCTTTATCCCTCCTCTTGTCTCTTTATCCCTCCTCTTGTCTCTTTATCCTCCTCTTGTCTCTTTATCCTCCTCTTGTCTCTTTATCCCTCCTCTTGTCTCTTTATCCCTCCTCTTGTCTCTTTATCCTCCTCTTGTCTCTTTATCCTCCTCTTGTCTCTTTATCCCTCCTCTTGTCTCTTTATCCCTCCTCTTGTCTCTTTATCCCTCCTCTTGTCTCTTTATCCTCCTCTTCTCTCTTTATCCCTCCTCTTGTATCTTTATCCTCCTCTTGTCTCTTTATCCTCCTCTTGTCTCTTTATTCCTCCTCTTGTATCTTTATTCCTCCTCTTGTCTCTTTATCCTCCTCTTGTCTCTTTATCCTCCTCTTGTCTCTTTATCCCTCCTCTTGTCTCTTTATCCTCCTCTTGTCTCTTTATCCCTCCTCTTGTCTCTTTATCCCTCCTCTTGTATCTTTATCCCTCCTCTTGTCTCTTTATCCTCCTCTTGTCTCTTTATCCCTCCTCTTGTCTCTTTATCCCTCCTCTTGTATCTTTATCCTCCTCTTGTATCTTTATCCCTCCTCTTGTCTCTTTATCCTCCTCTTGTCTCTTTATCCTCCTCTTGTCTCTTTATCCCTCCTCTTGTCTCTTTATCCCTCCTCTTGTCTCTTTATCCCTCCTCTTGTCTCTTTATCCTCCTCTTCTCTCTTTATCCCTCCTCTTGTATCTTTATCCTCCTCTTGTCTCTTTATCCTCCTCTTGTCTCTTTATCCTCCTCTTGTATCTTTATTCCTCCTCTTGTCTCTTTATCCTCCTCTTGTCTCTTTATCCTCCTCTTGTATCTTTATTCCTCCTCTTGTCTCTTTATCCTCCTCTTGTCTCTTTATCCCTCCTCCTTTCTCTTTATCCTCCTCTTGTCTCTTTATCCCTCCTCTTGTCTCTTTATCCCACCTCTTGTCTCTTTATCCTCCTCTTGTCTCTTTATCCTCCTCTTGTCTCTTTATCCCTCCTCTTGTATCTTTATCTCTCCTCTTTTATCTTTATCCCTCCTCTTGTCTCTTTATCCTCCTCTTGTCTCTTTATCCCTCCTCTTGTATCTTTATCTCTCCTCTTGTATCTTTATCCTCCTCTTGTATCTTTATCCCTCCTCTTGTCTCTTTATCCTCCTCTTGTCTCTTTATCCCTCCTCTTGTCTCTTTATCCTCCTCTTGTCTCTTTATCCTCCTCTTGTATCTTTATCCCTCCTCTTGTCTCTTTATCCCTCATCTTGTCTCTTTATTCCTCCTCCTGTCTCTTTATCCCTCCTCCTGTCTCTTTATCCCTCCTCTTGTCTCTTTATCCCTCCTCTTGTCTCTTTATCCCTCATCTTGTCTCTTTATCCTCCTCTTGTCTCTTTATCCCTCCTCTTGTCTCTTTATCCCTCCTCTTGTCTCTTTATCCCACCTCTTGTCTCTTTATCCCTCCTCTTGTATCTTTATCCCTCCTCTTGTATCTTTATCCCTCCTCTTGTATCTTTATCCTCCTCTTATCTCTTTATCCTCCTCTTGTCTCTTTATCCCTCCTCTTGTCTCTTTATCCCTCATCTTGTCTCTCTATCCCTCATCTTGTCTCTGTATCCTCTTCTTGTCTCTTTATCCTCCTCTTGTCTCTTTATCCTCCTCTTGTCTCTTTATCCCTCCTCTTGTCTCTTTATCCCACCTCTTGTCTCTTTATCCCACCTCTTGTCTCCTTGTCTCTTTATCCCACCTCTTGTCTCTTTATCCCACCTCTTGTCTCTTTATCCCACCTCTTGTCTCTCTATCCTCCTCTTGTCTCTTTATCCTCCTCTTGTCTCTTTATCCTCCTCTTGTCTCCTCCTCTTGTCTCTTTATCCCTCCTCTTGTATCTTTATCCTCCTCTTGTCTCTTTATCCTCCTCTTGTATCTTTATCCCTCCTCTTGTCTCTTTATCCTCCTCTTGTCTCTTTATCCTCCTCTTGTCTCTTTATGCTCCTCTTGTCTCCTCCTCTTGTCTCTTTATCCCTCCTCTTGTCTCTTTATCCTCCTTGTCTCTTTATCCCTCCTCTTGTCTCTTTATCCCTCCTCTTGTCTCTTTATCCTCCTCTTGTCTCTTTATCCTCCTCTTGTCTCTTTATCCTCCTCTTGTCTCCTCCTCTTGTCTCTTTATCCTCCTCTTGTATCTTTATCTTCCTCTTGTCTCCTCCACTTGTCTCGTTATCCCTCCTCTTGTCTCGTTATCCCTCCTCTTGTCTCGTTATCCCTCCTCTTGTATCTTTATCTTCCTCTTGTATCTTTATCTTCCTCTTGTCTCTTTATCTTCCTCTTGTCTCTTTATCCTCCTCTTGTCTCTTTATCCTCCTTTTCTCTCTTTATCCTCCTCTTGTCTCCTCCTCTTGTCTCTTTATCCTCCTCTTGTATCTTTATCTTCCTCTTGTCTCTTTATCCTCCTCTTGTCTCTTTATCCCTCCTCTTGTATCTTTATCCCTCCTCTTGTATCTTTATCCTCCTCTTGTATCTTTATCCCTCCTCTTGTCTCTTTATCCCTCCTCTTGTCTCTTTATCCTCCTCTTCTCTCTTTATCCCTCCTCTTGTATCTTTATCCCTCCTCTTGTATCTTTATCTCTCCTCTTGTCTCTTTATCCCTCCTCTTGTATCTTTATCCTCCTCTTGTCTCTTTATCCCTCCTCTTGTATCTTTATCTCTCCTCTTGTATCTTTATCCTCCTCTTGTATCTTTACCCTCCTCTTGTCTCTTTATCCTCCTCTTGTCTCTTTATCCTCCTCTTGTATCTTTATCCCTCATCTTGTCTCTTTATCCCTCCTCTTGTCTCTTTATCCCTCCTCCTGTCTCTTTATCCCTCCTCTTGTCTCTTTATCCCTCATCTTGTCTCTTTATCCTCCTCTTGTCTCTTTATCCTCCTCTTGTCTCTTTATCCCTCCTCTTGTCTCTTTATCCCTCCTCTTGTATCTTTATCCTCCTCTTGTCTCTTTATTCCTCCTCTTGTCTCTTTATCCTCCTCTTGTCTCTTTATCCTCCTCTTGTCTCTTTATCCCTCCTCTTGTCTCTTTATCCTCCTCTTGTCTCTTTATCCCTCCTCTTGTATCTTTATCCCTCCTCTTGTATCTTTATCCTCCTCTTGTATCTTTACCCTCCTCTTGTATCTTTACCCTCCTCTTGTCTCTTTATCCTCCTCTTGTCTCTTTATCCCACCTCTTGTCTCTTTATCCTCCTCTTGTATCTTTATCCCTCCTCTTGTATCTTTATCCTCCTCTTGTATCTTTATCCTCCTCTTGTCTCTTTATACTCCTCTTGTCTCTTTATCCCTCCTCTTGTCTCTTTATCCCTCATCTTGTCTCTTTATTCCTCCTCCTGTCTCTTTATCCCTCCTCCTGTCTCTTTATCCCTCCTCTTGTCTCTTTATCCCTCCTCTTGTCTCTTTATCCCTCATCTTGTCTCTTTATCCTCCTCTTGTATCTTTATCCTCCTCTTGTCTCTTTATCCCTCCTCTTGTCTCTTTATCCCTCCTCTTGTATCTTTATCCCTCCTCTTGTCTCTTTATCCCACCTCTTGTCTCTTTATCCCTCCTCTTGTCTCTTTATCCCTCCTCTTGTATCTTTATCCCTCCTCTTGTATCTTTATCCTCCTCTTGTATCTTTATCCTCCTCTTGTATCTTTATCCCTCCTCTTGTCTCTTTATCCTCCTCTTGTCTCTTTATCCTCCTCTTGTCTCTTTATCCCTCCTCTTGTCTCTTTATCCCTCATCTTGTCTCTGTATCCTCCTCTTGTCTCTTTATCCTCCTCTTGTCTCTTTATCCTCCTCTTGTCTCTTTATCCCTCCTCTTGTCTCTTTATCCTCCTCTTGTCTCTTTATCCTCCTCTTGTATCTTTATCCTCCTCTTGTCTCTTTATCCTCCTCTTGTCTCTTTATCCCTCCTCTTGTCTCTTTATCCTCCTCTTGTCTCTTTATCCTCCTCTTGTCTCTTTATCCTCCTCTTGTCTCTTTATCCCTCCTCTTGTCTCTTTATCCCTCCTCTTGTCTCTTTATCCCTCCTCTTGTCTCTTTATCCCTCCTCTTGTATCTTTATCCTCCTCTTGTCTCTTTATCCTCCTCTTGTCTCTTTATTCCTCCTCTTGTATCTTTATTCCTCCTCTTGTCTCTTTATCCTCCTCTTGTCTCTTTATCCTCCTCTTGTCTCTTTATCCCTCCTCTTGTCTCTTTATCCTCCTCTTGTCTCTTTATCCCTCCTCTTGTCTCTTTATCCCTCCTCTTGTATCTTTATCCCTCCTCTTGTCTCTTTATCCCTCCTCTTGTCTCTTTATCTCTCCTCTTGTATCTTTATCCTCCTCTTGTATCTTTATCCCTCCTCTTGTCTCTTTATCCTCCTCTTGTCTCTTTATCCCTCCTCTTGTCTCTTTATCCCTCCTCTTGTCTCTTTATCCTCCTCTTCTCTCTTTATCCCTCCTCTTGTATCTTTATCCTCCTCTTGTCTCTTTATCCTCCTCTTGTCTCTTTATCCTCCTCTTGTCTCTTTATCCTCCTCTTGTCTCTTTATCCTCCTCTTGTATCTTTATTCCTCCTCTTGTATCTTTATTCCTCCTCTTGTCTCTTTATCCTCCTCTTGTCTCTTTATCCTCCTCTTGTATCTTTATTCCTCCTCTTGTCTCTTTATCCTCCTCTTGTCTCTTTATCCCTCCTCCTGTCTCTTTATCCTCCTCTTGTCTCTTTATCCCTCCTCTTGTCTCTTTATCCCACCTCTTGTCTCTTTATCCTCCTCTTGTCTCTTTATCCTCCTCTTGTCTCTTTATCCTCCTCTTGTATCTTTATCCCTCCTCTTGTATCTTTATCTCTCCTCTTTTATCTTTATCCCTCCTCTTGTCTCTTTATCCTCCTCTTGTCTCTTTATCCCTCCTCTTGTATCTTTATCTCTCCTCTTGTATCTTTATCCTCCTCTTGTATCTTTATCCCTCCTCTTGTCTCTTTATCCTCCTCTTGTCTCTTTATCCCTCCTCTTGTCTCTTTATCCTCCTCTTGTCTCTTTATCCTCCTCTTGTATCTTTATCCCTCCTCTTGTCTCTTTATCCCTCATCTTGTCTCTTTATTCCTCCTCCTGTCTCTTTATCCCTCCTCCTGTCTCTTTATCCCTCCTCTTGTCTCTTTATCCCTCATCTTGTCTCTTTATCCTCCTCTTGTATCTTTATCCTCCTCTTGTCTCTTTATCCCTCCTCTTGTCTCTTTATCCCACCTCTTGTCTCTTTATCCCACCTCTTGTCTCTTTATCCCTCCTCTTGTATCTTTATCCCTCCTCTTGTATCTTTATCCCTCCTCTTGTATCTTTATCCTCCTCTTATCTCTTTATCCTCCTCTTGTCTCTTTATCCCTCCTCTTGTCTCTTTATCCCTCATCTTGTCTCTCTATCCCTCATCTTGTCTCTGTATCCTCTTCTTGTCTCTTTATCCTCCTCTTGTCTCTTTATCCTCCTCTTGTCTCTTTATCCCTCCTCTTGTCTCTTTATCCCACCTCTTGTCTCTTTATCCCACCTCTTGTCTCCTTGTCTCTTTATCCCACCTCTTGTCTCTTTATCCCACCTCTTGTCTCTTTATCCCACCTCTTGTCTCTTTATCCCACCTCTTGTCTCTCTATCCTCCTCTTGTCTCTTTATCCTCCTCTTGTCTCTTTATCCTCCTCTTGTCTCCTCCTCTTGTCTCTTTATCCCTCCTCTTGTATCTTTATCCTCCTCTTGTCTCTTTATCCTCCTCTTGTATCTTTATCCCTCCTCTTGTCTCTTTATCCTCCTCTTGTCTCTTTATCCTCCTCTTGTCTCTTTATGCTCCTCTTGTCTCTTTATGCTCCTCTTGTATCTTTATCCTCCTCTTGTCTCCTCCTCTTGTCTCTTTATCCCTCCTCTTGTCTCTTTATCCTCCTTGTCTCTTTATCCCTCCTCTTGTCTCTTTATCCCTCCTCTTGTCTCTTTATCCCTCCTCTTGTCTCTTTATCCTCCTCTTGTCTCTTTATCCTCCTCTTGTCTCCTCCTCTTGTCTCTTTATCTTCCTCTTGTCTCCTCCACTTGTCTCGTTATCCCTCCTCTTGTCTCGTTATCCCTCCTCTTGTCTCGTTATCCCTCCCCTTGTCTCGTTATCCCTCCTCTTGTATCTTTAGCTTCCTCTTGTATCTTTATCTTCCTCTTGTCTCTTTATCTTCCTCTTGTCTCTTTATCCTCCTCTTGTCTCTTTATCCTCCTTTTCTCTCTTTATCCTCCTCTTGTCTCCTCCTCTTGTCTCTTTATCCTCCTCTTGTATCTTTATCTTCCTCTTGTCTCTTTATCCTCCTCTTGTCTCTTTATCCCTCCTCTTGTATCTTTATCCCTCCTCTTGTATCTTTATCCTCCTCTTGTATCTTTATCCCTCCTCTTGTCTCTTTATCCCTCCTCTTGTCTCTTTATCCTCCTCTTCTCTCTTTATCCCTCCTCTTGTATCTTTATCCCTCCTCTTGTATCTTTATCTCTCCTCTTGTCTCTTTATCCCTCCTCTTGTATCTTTATCCTCCTCTTGTCTCTTTATCCCTCCTCTTGTATCTTTATCTCTCCTCTTGTATCTTTATCCTCCTCTTGTATCTTTACCCTCCTCTTGTCTCTTTATCCTCCTCTTGTCTCTTTATCCTCCTCTTGTATCTTTATCCCTCATCTTGTCTCTTTATCCCTCCTCTTGTCTCTTTATCCCTCCTCCTGTCTCTTTATCCCTCCTCCTGTCTCTTTATCCCTCATCTTGTCTCTTTATCCTCCTCTTGTCTCTTTATCCTCCTCTTGTCTCTTTATCCCTCCTCTTGTATCTTTATCCTCCTCTTGTCTCTTTATTCCTCCTCTTGTCTCTTTATTCCTCCTCTTGTCTCTTTATCCTCCTCTTGTCTCTTTATCCCTCCTCTTGTCTCTTTATCCTCCTCTTGTCTCTTTATCCCTCCTCTTGTATCTTTATCCCTCCTCTTGTATCTTTATCCTCCTCTTGTATCTTTACCCTCCTCTTGTATCTTTACCCTCCTCTTGTCTCTTTATCCCACCTCTTGTCTCTTTATCCTCCTCTTGTATCTTTATCCCTCCTCTTGTATCTTTATCCTCCTCTTGTATCTTTATCCTCCTCTTGTCTCTTTATCCTCCTCTTGTCTCTTTATCCCACCTCTTGTCTCTTTATCCCTCCTCTTGTATCTTTATCCTCCTCTTGTATCTTTATTCTCCTCTTGTCTCTTTATCCCACCTCTTGTCTCTTTATCCCTCCTCTTGTATCTTTATCCCTCCTCTTGTATCTTTATCCTCCTCTTGTATCTTTATCCTCCTCTTGTCTCTTTATCCTCCTCTTGTATCTTTATCCTCCTCTTGTCTCTTTATCCTCCTCTTGTATCTTTATCCCTCCTCTTGTCTCTTTATCCTCCTCTTGTCTCTTTATGCTCCTCTTGTATCTTTATCCTCCTCTTGTCTCTTTATTCCTCCTCTTGTCTCTTTATCCTCCTCTTGTCTCTTTATCCTCCTCTTGTCTCTTTATCCCTCCTCTTGTCTCTTTATCCTCCTCTTGTCTCTTTATCCCTCCTCTTGTATCTTTATCCCTCCTCTTGTATCTTTATCCCTCCTCTTGTCTCTTTATCCTCCTCTTGTATCTTTACCCTCCTCTTGTCTCTTTATCCCTCCTCTTGTCTCTTTATCCCTCCTCTTGTCTCTTTATCCTCCTCTTGTCTCTTTATCCTCCTCTTGTCTCTTTATCCCACCTCTTGTCTCTTTATTCCTCCTCTTGTATCTTTATCCTCCTCTTGTCTCTTTATCCCTCCTCTTGTCTCTTTATCCCTCCTCTTGTCTCTTTATCCCTCCTCTTGTCTCTTTATCCTCCTCTTGTATCTTTATCCTCCTCTTGTCTCTTTATTCCTCCTCTTGTATCTTTATCCTCCTCTTGTCTCTTTATCCCTCCTCTTGTATCTTTATCCCTCCTCTTGTCTCTTTATCCTCCTCTTGTCTCTTTATCCTCCTCTTGTCTCTTTATCCCTCCTCTTGTATCTTTATCCCTCCTCTTGTCTCTTTATCCTCCTCTTGTATCTTTACCCTCCTCTTGTCTCTTTATCCCTCCTCTTGTCTCTTTATTCCTCCTCTTGTATCTTTATCCTCCTCTTGTCTCTTTATCCCTCCTCTTGTCTCTTTATCCTCCTCTTGTATCTTTATTCCTCCTCTTGTATCTTTATCCCTCCTCTTGTCTCGCTTTCCCTCCTCTTGTCTCGTTATCCTTCCTCTTGTCTCGCTTTCCCTCCTCTTGTCTCGCTTTCCCTCCTCTTGTCTCGCTTTCCCTCCTCTTGTCTCTTTATCCCTCCTCTTGTCTCTTTATCCCTCCTCTTGTCTCTTTATCCCTCTCTTTATCCCTCCTCTTGTCTCTTTATCCCTCCTCTTGTCTCTTTATCCTCCTCTTGTCTCGTTATCCCTCCTCTTGTCTCGTTATCCCTCCTCTTGTCTCGTTATCCCTCCTCTTGTCTCTTTATCCCTCCTCTTGTCTCGTTATCCCTCCTCTTGTCTCTTTATCCCTCCTCTTGTCTCTTTATCCTCCTCTTGTCTCTTTGTCCCTCCTCTTATCCCTCCTCTTGTCTCTTTGTCCCTCCTCTTGTCTCTTTATCCTCCCCTTGTCTCTTTATCCTCCCCTTGTCTCTTTATCCTCCCCTTGTCTCTTCCTCTTGTCTCTTTATCCTTCCTCCTGTCTCTTTATCCTTCCTCCTGTCTCTTTATTCCTCCTCCTGTCTCTTTATCCCTCCTCTTGTCTCTTTATCCCTCCTCTTGTCTCTTTATCCTCCTCTTGTCTCTTTATCCTCCTCTTGTATCTTTATCCCTCCTCTTGTCTCTTTATCCTCCTCTTGTCTCCTCCTCTTGTCTCGTTATCCCTCCTCTTGTCTCGCTTTCCCTCCTCTTGTCTCGCTTTCCCTCCTCTTGTCTCGTTATCCCTCCTCTTGTCTCGCTTTCCCTCCTCTTGTCTCGCTTTCCCTCCTCTTGTCTCGCTTTCCCTCCTCTTGTCTCTTTATCCCTCCTCTTGTCTCTTTATCCCTCCTCTTGTTTCTTTATCCCTCCTCTTGTCTCTTTATCCTCCTCTTGTCTCGTTATCCCTCCTCTTGTCTCGTTATCCCTCCTCTTGTCTCGTTATCCCTCCTCTTGTCTCTTTATCCTCCTCTTGTCTCTTTGTCCCTCCTCTTATCCCTCCTCTTGTCTCTTTATCCTCCTCTTGTCTCTTTTTCCCTCCTCTTGTCTCTTTGTCCCTCCTCTTGTCTCTTTATCCTCCTCTTGTCTCTTTATCCTCCCCTTGTCTCTTTATCCTCCCCTTGTCTCTTCCTCTTGTCTCTTTATCCTTCCTCCTGTCTCTTTATCCTTCCTCCTGTCTCTTTATTCCTCCTCCTGTCTCTTTATCCTTCCTCCTGTCTCTATATCCCTCCTCTTGTCTCTATATCCCTCCTCTTGCATCCTTCTATTTCTCTGCCGTCCATAATAACTCACAGGTACCATGGGGTGGCGACAGGTCCTCACATTGAGCTGGAACAATCCTAGAAGAAGTGCAGGGTGGAGCCTCCCTTTTCTCCATATCAGACTTCGCCGCTAGCCCCGCCTCAGATAGACTTGTTCCATGATTCTGGATAGTGGCTGAGAATAGTTCTCCTTCGCTTTTAGTAATTTATATTATTTTCTTATTAGATATGGTGTCAAAATTCTCCCATTAGAGGGATTACTATTACTGGCTTCCCCTGGAGGATTGCCCAGTTGTCGGGTGCTGGTGCGGACCCTTTACAGCCTTGGATGAGAATCATGCAGCCCATGTCTTTCTCTCCTGAAGGGGTCTCTCTGAGGCTCCTTTCTCCTCTGGTAATCTGAAGAAAAAAGACCTGCAAAAAAAGTTGAGCCATCGTTTGAGTGCAATGGTCCTCTTGTCCCACTGTTCCCCTCCGACAGGGGTCTTATAGGGGATCCTTATAACTCCCTCACTCATGGTGGGTATTGCATTTGGTCCTGGTGTAATTTGAGCTTGTTTGGCTATCTTTTTTGGCTATTTAACCCCTTCACTGCTATTTTCACTGGGTTTGGGAGCGTATTTTTACTTATCCCTTAAAATGTATTTCTCTGTCGTCCAGTACAGGTTACAGGTAACTCTGGGTAGGCAATCCCCCACTTTAAGTAGGCAGGAACAATTCTAGAATTGTATGCAGGGGGTGGAGCCTACCTTCCCTCCATGGCTGCAACTAGACAATCAGCTCCAGTAAGATTTGTTCCTTGGTGAAGACAACACAGGCTGAGAATAGTTCTGCTATAGTTTTAGAAGTTTTTTATTTTTGTGTTAGAAATGGATTACCACCATTAGGCGGATTACCATGACTGACAATGCCCTTAGATGTGGCTAGCTCAGTGACCAGGTGCTTTTTGTGGACCTTAAGCCCTGGGGGGAAAATCTTGGGTACAAGTTCTTTCCCCAGGAGTCGCCCACTGAGGCTTCTTCTTAATACATGGTGATCTGAAGACAGAAGATCTGCAGGAAAGGTGAGCAACCCTTTGAGTGCTGCAGGTCCACATGTCCCACAGTGCCCCTCCGCACAGGGGTGTTTCATTTGGAGTTCCTATTGCACACTCCTTCACTCACTGGGTCTGTCTGCTGGATGTTTGGAGCAGGTTTATGTGGTATTTAACCCTTTAGCTGCTGGTTTGGCATTCTTTTGGGGGGGGGGGGGGTTCTGACACTTTTCCTACTGGTTCAGTGTTTTTTGGGTATCCTAACATGTTTTAGTGATGTTTCATGTCTTTTAATATTACACCTTCTTTTTTGTAAAATTTGAGTTCTGTGCCTTTAACCCTTTAAGGACCGGGAAAATCTGAGGTTGTTTTCCCTTAAAGGGATAGTAATACTTCGTTTTAACTTTATTTTATTTTGTAGGCATTAAAAAAACATGAAGAATGATATAAGTCTTATCTCTCAAACCTTTATGGTTTATGAGATATTCACAAGCAAAGTTCCCCTCCCCGCCCCTTTTACCTAGTGTTAGCCATCTCTTCTCAAATGTGAGTCTGGTTGTATGACAGGACAGATAACAGAAGGGGACAATTTTCTTTGTATGAAAACAATGAAAGCCCTTCCCCCCCTTGACAAGTTTTTCAGCTTTTTCCATTATCTTAATT
Organism: Rhinophrynus dorsalis; assembly: GCA_037306005.1. Taxonomy (NCBI): domain Eukaryota; kingdom Metazoa; phylum Chordata; class Amphibia; order Anura; family Rhinophrynidae; genus Rhinophrynus; species Rhinophrynus dorsalis. The sequence continues at coordinate 2,267,389 of CM074722.1, read as the reverse complement.
GAAGATTGTCCCTCTCTGCAGTCTACCTGGGCATCTCCCTTCTGATCTGGTTGAACAGGGAAGGGATACTTTGTTTGTGAATATCTCTTAAACCATAAAGGTTTCAGAGATAAGACTTATATCGTTCTTCATGTTTTTTTAATGCCTACAAAATAAAATAAAGTTAAAACGAGGTATTACTATCCCTTTAAGGACCAGAGCAATTCTGACCTTTTTGACTATGTCTTTGTTCAACAGTGTTTTCCCTCTTGGACTTTTATTCGACCACCATAAATTATATACTGTTTTGTAAGCACAAATAGTGCTTTCTTTTGATACCCCACCATTTACTTTATTAAAATTACAAAAAAAAGGTAAAAAAAAGTGGGAAAAAAAACCACCATTTTTTTTTTGTCTTGGGATCAATTGGGCACAAAGGGTTACATTTTTATGGAGACTGAATGAAAGGTATGACTGGTCAGTTATCCCTACAAAATGTGCAATTTAAAGTGGCCACTGTCCCCCCGGGTGAAAATCCCCATGTCCCGTTTTCCCACCGTATTTTGACACTTTTTTCCCCTGACATTTGGCAGTGTGTAAAAGTGTATTACATGGCTCCACAACAATCACACTTCCAAAATAAAAAAAAAATAAATAAAAAGGTATCATTGCAGGTCAGAAATTGAACTGCATTTAGCCAGCCTGCAGCAACAGCAGTGAAGGGGTTACTACCCCCAGCTGCTGTATTTTCATTTGCCACTAGGTGTCTCCCCTCTACTTCTGTCTCCCTTACTTTGATAGCAAGGGAGACAGAGGTAGAAGAGACACGCAGAGACAGCATGCTTTCTGTACTGCCTCTGTCTCTCAGAATGCCGGTAAATGCGATCGCTGCTACGGCGATCATATGACCCGGCACAAGCAAGGTCTGAGACTGAACGCCCCGGTCTCGGAGCGCTCAGTCTTAGCCTGGAATTAATGATAGCAGCGTGCACGGAGGCACGCTGCTATCATTTAAGCCATGTTAAAACTAGTGTAAAAACCCGTGTACGCGGGCCGTGGAGCAGTGAGGTAACGGCACCCCTCTGGCACTCAGTTAACATTACCCGGACCTGCTCTGTGTACTGCCGTTACCTCACTGCTCCACGCGATTGCGCCGCCTCACTCACGCAATGCAATCATGCGCAGTAGAGACTGGCCAAATGCGAGCAGTCTCTACTGTGCATGGCTGCATTATGACAAACTTTCTGGCCTCTTATTATATAATATGTTGCTGCTCCTTTAAACCTTTGAGTGCCGGTGCTTTATACAATGGATTTTATTACATGACAGGAGGTGAATATTATTCTTCAACTTCTTTTACTGTTCCCATAGCAACACCTATACAGATCTGTTCAAACAGGAAAACTTTATATAACACACACACATTTACATTCCCTCAGAACCAATCAGTGCGCAGCAGCCCCTATAACTGACAGTCTCCTCAGGAACACTTCCTGGTTCTTTGCTGATCCATTAGTGATAAGTAGGTATCACTGTGTAACGAGACTCATACAGTTATATATAGATATTACATCTAATTTACCTCAATGTAATCCTAGGAACTGCGTTATAATGAGTTTTTATGATTATTAATCTATAGTCTAGGTGAAGAGAATTGGTCCTCAGTTTACTCATACGGTTTATTTACCTCAGGTATTGTCATTCCTAGGAGCGTCCGGCCCTCCCACTGCGCAACGTGATTAAAAGCTTTATATCTAGTGTATAATAATAATATTTACTTATTTATTTATATCCAGGGATTATTTATAGTTATATCCAGGGATTATTTATATTTATATCCAGGGATTATTTGTATTTACCTCAGAAAGGTATTGTCATTCCTAGGAGCATCCGGCCCTCCCACTGAGATAAGTGATTAATATTATTATTATACACTAGATATCAAACTTTTATTTACTTATTTATATCCAGGGATTATTTATATTTATTTCAAGTAGATTTCACCTGGAATATTTATAAAACCTTTTAATATATAGTTTAACCCCTTAAGGACCGGGAAAATCTGAGGTCGTTTTCCCTTAAGGACCGGAGCAATTATGACCTTTTTGACTGTCTTTGTTCAACAGTGTTTTCCCTCTTAGGCTTTTATTCCACCCCCATTAATTATATACTGTTTTTTTACAAACAAATAGGTCTTTCATTTGATACCCCTATTTATATGGATAACCCACCATTTTACTTTATTAAAATTAAACAAAAAGGTAAAAAGAATGTAAAAAACCCACCATTTTTGTTTTTTCTCTTGGGATCAATTGGGCGCAAAGGGTTACATTTTTATGGAGACTGCATGAAAGGTATGACTAGTCAGTCATACCTACAAAATGCACAGTTTAAAGTGGCCACTGTCCCCCCCGGGTGAAAATCCCCATGTCCCTTTTTCCCACCCTATTTTCCCACCTTTTTGTTCATTACATTTGGCGGTGTGTGTAAGTGGATTACATGACTCCACAACAATCACACTTCCAATTTTGTTTCTTGAGATGTTTTTTTTTTTTTTTTAAATTAAATATTTTATTTGTAAAAAAAAAAAAAGTGTGTTGTTTTTATTTAAAAAAAAAAAAAAGAAAAGTGTATTTAGCAGGTCAGAAATTGACCTGCATCTAGCCATCCTCCTGCACCAGCAGTGAAGGGGTTAACACCCCCAGCTGCTGTATTTTTTATTTCCACTAGGTGTCTCCTCCCTGCTTCTCTGTCCCTTACTTTGATGTAACCCCTTCAGTGCCAGAGGCTCGGGCCATTTTCTGAACCCTGCAGGCCAGACACTTTTTCAACATTTTTGCTATCCTTCCGTTTAGGCTTGATTTCCTCTGGGGATTTTTAGTTACATATGGAAAACTATATATTGTTTTTTTCAGAACGAATTAAGCTTTCTTGTGATACCTTACATGAAGAGAATTTTACATCGTGCAAAAAGCTATGATGTCATAATGACAAAAAAAAGTGAAAATTTACTCATTTTGCTAAAATCACATACTATGTATCAAAAATATTTACCTTGATTGAAAAAGTTTCAATTATTTGAAAAAGCCTCGAGTCCCCTGAGTAAAAAAATACCAAATTTGTATAGTTTTACCTACGTCCATGGCTAGCGTAGAGCCCTAATCACCAGCAGCGCAAAATGACATTTTCAACTTTATAATCTAATATGCGCATTCTAGGGTTTTTGTGGTAAAACTACCCTAAAACAGTGGAATAACTATATAAAACTATATATTTCGGAAAAGTAGACAACCTGCCGCATCTAATGAGGGGTAACTTGCCTTCTTACCCCAAGCCTGGTGTGCACAAATGCCTCCAGAAGATGGCGCTAATGAAAAAAAAGGCATTTTCTTACATTTCTGCCCCTTCAAATGTACTGAAATTTGTGAAAACCATGGCATTTCCAACTGTATTCATTAGCTAGTGCTCTTAGGAGAAAAATGACACCCCATTGGTATGAGTTTAACTACCTCAGGGGGCGTTAGAAGTGCAAAATGACACCTACTACAACCTCAAATTTTTCTAACATTTTCTCAAACATTACTTGTCAGTACACAAATGGTTATAACAACTACAGAAGTGAGGAAAGGGTACACAAACCATACCATTTTGAAAAGAAGACACCCTGCCGCATCTAATGATGGGTGACTTGCCTTGTTACCCCAAGCCTGGAGTGCACAAATGCCTCCAGAAGGTGGCACTAATGAAAAAAAAAGGCATTTTCTTACATTTCTGTCCCTTCAAATGTACTGAAATATGTGCAAACCATGGTATTTCCAACTGTATTCATTAGCTAGTGCTCTTAGGAGAAAAATGACACCCCATTGGTATGAGTTTAACTACCTCAGGGGGCGTTAGAAGTGCAAAATGACACCTACTACAACCTCAAATTTTTCTAACATTTTCTCAAACATTACTTGTCTGTACACAAATGGTTATAACAACTACAGAAGTGAAGAAAGGGTACACAAACCATACCATTTTGAAAAGAAGACACCCTGCCGCATCTAATGATGGGTGACTTGCCTTGTTACCCCAAGCCTGGAGTGCACAAATGCCTCCAGAAGGTGGCACTAATGAAAAAAAAAGGCATTTTCTTACATTTCTGCCCCTTCAAATGTACTGAAATATGTGCAAACCATGGTATTTCCAACTGTATTCATTAGCTAGTGCTCTTAGGAGAAAAATGACACCCCATTGGTATGAGTTTAACTACCTCAGGGGGCGTTAGAAGTGCAAAATGACACCTACTACAACCTCAAATTTTTCTAACATTTTCTCAAACATTACTTGTCAGTACACAAATGGTTATAACAACTACAGAAGTGAAGAAAGGGTACACAAACCATACCATTTTGAAAAGAAGACACCCTGCTGCATCTAATGATGGGTGACTTGCCTTGTTATCCCAAGCCTGGAGTGCACAAATGCCTCCAGAAGGTGGCACTAATGAAAAAAAAAGGCATTTTCTTACATTTCTGCCCCTTCAAATGTACTGAAATATGTGCAAACCATGGTATTTCCAACTGTATTCATTAGCTAGTGCTCTTAGGAGAAAAATGACACCCCATTGGTATGAGTTTAACTACCTCAGGGGGCGTTAGAAGTGCAAAATGACACCTACTACAACCTCAAATTTTTCTAACATTTTCTCAAACATTACTTGTCTGTACACAAATGGTTATAACAACTACAGAAGTGAAGAAAGGGTACACAAACCATACCATTTTGAAAAGAAGACACCCTGCCGCATCTAATGATGGGTGACTTGCCTTGTTACCCCAAGCCTGGAGTGCACAAATGCCTCCAGAAGGTGGCACTAATGAAAAAAAAAGGCATTTTCTTACATTTCTGCCCCTTCAAATGTACTGAAATATGTGCAAACCATGGTATTTCCAACTGTATTCATTAGCTAGTGCTCTTAGGAGAAAAATGACACCCCATTGGTATGAGTTTAACTACCTCAGGGGGCGTTAGAAGTGCAAAATGACACCTACTACAACCTCAAATTTTTCTAACATTTTCTCAAACATTACTTGTCTGTACCCAAATGGTTATAACAACTACAGAAGTGAAGAAAGGGTACACAAACCATACCATTTTGAAAAGAAGACACCCTGCCGCATCTATTGATGGGTGACTTGCTTTGTTACCCCAAGCCTGGAGAGCACAAATGCCTCCAGAAGGTGGCGCTAATGAAAAAAAAAGGCATTTTCTTACATTTCTGCCCCTTCAAATGTACTGAAATTTGTGCAAACCATGGCATTTCCAACTGTACTCATTAGCTAGTGCTCTTAGGAGAAAAATGACACCCCACTGGAATGAGTCGACCTACCTTAGGGGTGCCAGAAGCACATCACTACACCTACCTGTTTGCTTCTTCGAAAATGGCGGCTTGTACTAAAATGTCCATAACTGTTAGAGACATGAAGGAAAGGTATAAAAGGTATACCATTTTGGAAAGTAGACATTCTCCCGCATCAAATGAGGGGTCACTTGCCTTTCTACCCCCTGGGCTGAAGTGCACAAATATTTCCAAAAGGTGGCGCTATGGGAATAAATACATGTTTTTTTACATTTCCACCACTTCAAAGATACTAAAATCTTTGAAAACCATAACATTTCCTGCTGTATTCAGTACCTGCTACCAACATGAGAAAAATGGTAGCCTATTTGTGTGGGTTAACATAGAATATGTGGGTGCTAGGAACACGTACGTAAACCTGACACTTTTGTTTTTGAAATTATCTGCTTGCACTAAAATGGTTATAACCATAATAGATATGCAGAAAAGGTAGAGAAACAATGCCATTTTGGAAAGAAAACATCCTTCCGCATCTAATGAGGGGTCACGTGCCTTCTTACCCAAAGGCTGGTATGCACAAATGCTTCCAGGAGGTGGCGCTAGTGAAAAAAAAAGGCATTTTCTTACATTTCTGCCCCTTCAAATGTATGGAACTTTGTAAAAACCATGGAATTTTCAACTGCATTCATTAGCTAGTGCTCTTAGGAGTCAAACGACACCCCATTGATATGAGTTGACCTACCTTAGGGGGTGCTAGAAGTAGAAAACTACACCTACTACAACCTCTGATGTTTCTAACATTTTCTCAAATGTGACTTGCCTGTACAAAAATGGCTATAACACATTCAGAATTGAAGAAAAGGTAGATAAACCATACCATTTTGGAAAGAAAACAACCTGCCGCATCTAATGAGGGGTCACTTGCCTTCTTACCCCAATACTGGTGTGCATAAATGTTTCCAGAAGGAGGCGATATAGGAAAAAAATTGCATTTTTTTACATTTCTGCCCCTTCAAATGTATGGAGCGCTGTGAAAACCATGGAATTTTCAACTGCATTTGTTTGCTAGTGCTCTTAGGAGTCAAATGACACCCCATTGGTATGAGTTGAACTACCTTAGGGGGTGCTAGAAGTAGAAAACTACACCTACTACAACCTCTGATGTTTCTAACATTTTCTCAAACCTGACTTGCCTGTACGAAAATGACTATAACACCTTCAGAATTGAAGAAAAGGTAGATAAACCATACCATTTTGGAAAGAAGACAACCTGCCGCATCTAATGAGGGGTCACTTGCCTTTTTACCCCTAAGTTAGTTGGCACAACTATTTCCAGAATGTGGTGCTACAGGAAAAAATAAAATTTTGTTTTACACATCAGTCACTTCAAAGATACTAAAATGGTTCAATGGCGTGGGATTTCCTAGGAGGACTTCTTGCCAGCCTAAGAAAAATGGTACCCCACTGCTGTGGGTTGACATACCAATTTACGCTACAGGAGCGTAGCTACCAGTGAAACAGAAATGGTAAAGCAAACAGTGTATGTGTGATTTTATGGCTAACAGATGAAAGAAGCTAGGGCGTCAGCCGGTGTACGTGCGGACCTGTGACTACAAGTGTAACAAAGTATGTGGGAGGGTGAGGGATTAGGCAGTGTGTGTGGGTATGAGCAGAGGAGCAAGGATGGTGGGGCAGTGTTTGATAGTGTGTATGGGAGATCTGTGACTACCAGTGTTGATAAAAAGTCCTGTGTGTGCCACAGGAAGGGGGTCGGCATTGAACTCCCCTCCTAGTGGCACACACAGGGTTAATTTGTGTTTTATTTTTTATTTTTTTTATTATATACCTCATTGAGGGGCATAAGGACCCCCTGATCCCTCCCCAATGAGGTCTTAGTAAAAAAATATATATATATGTCCACAAACAGGGGACCCGGAGAGTGCCACAGGGGTCTCCAGCGCATTGCAAAGCAATGCATTGGATCCTTGTGGCACTCAGAGGGTTAATTTTTTTTTAATCATTACTTGGTAATCAGAGCTTGTTGGGGGGCCATCAGGACCAATCATGATGGCCCCCCAACAATCTCTGATAACGAAGTAATGAGAAATGCCCTGTGTGTGCGCCGCAGAAGGGGGGCTGCATTGGCCCCCCTTGAGGCACACACAGGGTTAATTTTTTTCTTTACTTTTTTTATTATGGACCTCATTGGTGGGTATCAGGACCCCTTTGATTCCCCCCAATGAGGTCTTAAAAAAAAAAAAAAAAAGGAATCAAAATAAATGTCCCTGTGAGTGCCAAAGGGCTCTCCAGCGCATTGCAAAGCAATGCATTGGACCCTTCTGGCACTCAGAGGGTTAATTTTTTTTTTAATCATTACTTGGTAATCAGAGCTTGTTGGGGGGCCATCAGGACCAATCATGAAGGCCCCCCAACAATCTCTGATAACTAAGTAATGATAAATGCCCTGTGTGTGCGCCGCAGAAGGGGGGCTGCATTGGCCCCCCTTGAGGCACACACAGGGTTAATTTTTTTTCTTTACTTTTTTTATTATGGACCTCATTGGTGGGTATCAGGACCCCTCTGATTCCCCCCAACGAGGTCTTAAAAAAAAAAAAAAAAAAGGAATCAAAATAAATGTCCCTGTGAGTGCCAAAGGGGTTTCCAGCGCATTGCAAAGCAATGCATTGGACCCTTCTGGCACTCAGAGGGTTAATTTTTTTTTTTATTAATACTTTGTAATCAGAGCTTGTTGGGGGGCCATCAGGACAAATCCTGATGGCCCCCCAACAATCTCTAGTAACAAAGTAATGATAGAAGCCCTGTGTGTGCCACAGGAGGGGGGGGTGCATTTGACCCCCCCCTGTGGCACACACAGGGTTAAAAAATTGTATTTATTTTTTTTTTAATAATAGACCTCATTGAGGGGCATCAGGATCCCCCCTGATCCCCCCAATGAGGTCTTTAAAAAAATAAAAAAAAAAACCCAAAGAAAAGACCCTGTGAGTGCTACAAGGGTCTCCAGCACATTGCAAAGCAATGTGCTGGGGACCCCTGCGGCACTCACAGGGCTACTTAGCGTTTTTTTTTTTTTGTTTTTTTTTTTTTTAATTTCTCAGACCTCGTGGGGGACATCAGGACCCCTTCTGGTGTCCCCCCAGTTATTGATCTCCCAGCCATCGGCTGGGAGATCAATATGGCGACTTGCAGGAGAGCAAAAGCTCTCCTGCCTTTCACTCCTACCACCGGTAGGAGTGAATGGGACCGGGGAAACTTCCCCAACGTCATCAGTGACATGTCACTGATGACGCTGGGAGGCTTCCCCCGGTCCCGCCCACTCCTACCCGGAAGTTCGGGTAGGAGACAAAGAAGAGGAGAAGCTGCGCCTCAGCTGCGCTTCTCCTCTTCTTTTATTGATCTCCCAGCGCGATCGGCTGGGAGATCAATAACAGGGGGGACATGAGGAGTGATCCTCATGTCCCCCCACGATTGCCCACATTTTTTTTTTTTAAAATGCGGCCACTGCATGCCGGTTATACCGGCTCATGCAGTGACCGCATTTTAGTGGGTACATTGTACGAGCTTGGCACAGCGGGTACAGCTGTCCAAACTCGTACAATGTACCCACTTGGCACTCAAAGGGGTAAGGGACGCATTGGCAGAGAGGAGACACTAGAGGCAGTAAGTAGCACTGCCTCATTCATTGCTTTAGAATGCCGGTACATGTGATTGCTGACGCCGCGATCACATGACCTGGCACAACCGACAGAGGCTGAGACTGAACGGTCCGGTACTGGACCGCTCAGTCTCAGCCTGGATTGAATGGTAGCAGCGTGCACTGCGGCGCGCTGCTACCATTTAACACTTGACTTACCAGGACCGTCACTGGTCCTTAAAGCAAATTTACCCTTGACGGTCCTGGTACGTCAAGGGTCGTTAAGGGGTTAATATATACCCGTGCACTATATATTACTGTTATTAGTGGTTTTATCCCTGTTAGTATTAGCTGTCATTCAGTATGCTACATAATAAACCTGTTAAATCACCATCTACCACCCCCGCCCCCCCCCAAAAAAAATCTTAGAGGATCCCACCTCACTTCTTATCTAAGGGTAGTAACCCAGAAAACCATGCGGCTTCTGATGAACCAGTTTTAACATTGCCAGAGGAACAGATTCAGGCAATTAATTCCTATATGTCTAGGATGACAAAAAATACAAATATCCCTTTAATCTGCGCCCTATCTGAAAAAGTCTGTTATAACTAACTATATTCCCACTACAGAATAGGAAAAAATACAGTAATATAAATAAACTAGTTCAAAGCGCCTCTATAACGTAAATGGATGATCAGCTACAGAAAATAAACCTGGGGTTATCTCCAAATATAATTTTATTGACTTAAAAAATATATGAATAAAATTACCAAGAATTTCTAGATTATTTCATGACCTGACACATTTTTGTGTAACTCAATAAATGATTTAGACCAAGACCAGAGTATTTTATTTTGCTCACCCCCTATTGCTGCCTACACTGTGTGTGTGTGTGTGTGTGTGTGTATATGTGTGTGTATATGTGTGTGTATGTGTGTATGGTGTGTGTGTGTATATATGTGTGTGTGTATGGTGTGTGTGTATATATGTGCGTGTGACAGAATACAGACACACAGGAGGAGGGATATGTACACACACAGTATTTAGATATATACATATATATATATGTATATTTGCAGGTATGTGTGAGGGCTGTGGGAATTAGTAGTGTCACTGCAGTAGTAATGAGAAGTAAATGATCATTATAATGCACCTCTAATGTGATGTATAAAAGTGAAGTGAAGCTGTTGTGGGACTTGTGTTCTGTGCTGCAAGGGAAAAACTACCATCGTCTACATTAACTGAAATGTTGCCTTTGACCCTTTAAGTGCCAGAGGGGTGCAATGCGTTGCCTACCCCTCTGGCATGCATTGCAAATACAATGCATTACAAAGCAAGGTGTTAAAATCCCTTTTAAATAAATGGGATGCTTTTGTCTCCCTTAAAGCGCAGTTCATGTTGTCCACAGTAGCCCCACATTGCATTGATGTATACGGAGCAATGTGCAGGCCTCATTAGGAAAAGGACTGATTGAACTGCAGCTCAGTATAAAGCAGAGTACTGACTGGGCCGGTATTGGGCCCACAATCAGAGCCTCAATGTTATTGCTTCCTATTGAAGGAAACTTAGAGCAAAAAAATATTGCTAACATCTGTGTAAATGCTGTATTTTGTCTTACATGTTTAGTGCGATGTTGCTGTGCAATGCGGCAGAGTAATGACAGTGTGATAGGGCCGTGGTGCGTAGATAAGGTTGCCAGCTTTTCCTCAAAAAAATACCGGCCAAGGCATTCCCTCCGTAGACTTAACATTGGAAAGAAGGCAATTTTTTACGGGCCTGCCAGTAAAATACCGGCTGGGTGGCAACCCTATGCGTAGAGCTGTGCATTGTGGAGCGCTCGGTTTCCCTTTATAGTCATATGGTGACAATTTCACGCATGTTTACGTGTAGGACAGTTTTCCACTGACATGCGGGCCAATCCAGAAAGGAGGTAATGTTTCTGCTGAATGGATTTTTGAATTTTCAATGCTTAACCCCTTCAGCTCCAAAAAGGTGTGTGTGTGAGCAGGCATGTAATATTGTGTGTGAGAGCATGTGAGTGTTTTGCATGTAGCAGTCTGTGTATAGCAGTGATTCTCAGCTCCAGTCCTCAGGGCGCACCAACAGGTCATGTTTTCAAGATCGTCCTTATTAATCACAGGTGAATCAATCACAATGACTGAGCCACTAATTACTCACCTGTGATTAAGCGGGAACAACCTGAAACCTGCACTGTTGGTGCGCCGCGAGGACTGACGCGGAGAAACACTGGTGTATAGAGTATTACATTTTGTATATATTGTATAGCATTTTCTGTTTTGTGTTTTGCATATAGTGGGTAACATTTTGAGTATAGCATATTGCGCATTGTATATAGCAGTTTGTATATAGCTTTTGCATATTGTGTATAGCATTTTGTATATCATTTTGCATATTGTGTATAGCATTTTGTATATCATTTTGTATATCATTTTGCGTATTGTATATAGCATTTTGAGTATTGACCCTTTGAGTACCAGAGGGGAACGCAACGCATTGCAAAGCAATGTGTTACGTACCTTTCTGGCACTCAAATGGTTAAGAAAAGTGTTTTGCGTATTGTATATACATTTATGTTAAAATGTTGCTGCTCCTTTAAACCTTTGAGTGCCGGTGTGGTATACAATGGATTTTATTACAAGACAGGAGGTGAATATTACGCTTTAACTTCTTTTACTGTTCCCATAGCAACAACTATACAGATCTATTGAAACAGGAAAACTTTATATAACACACACACATTTACATTCCCTCAGAACCAATCAGTGCGCAGCAGCCCCTATAACTGACAGTCTCCTCAGGAGCACTTCCTGGTTCTTTGCTGATCCATTAGTGATAAGTAGGTGTCACTGTGTAAGGAGACTCATACAGTTATATATAGATATTACATCTAATTTACCTCAATGTAATCATAGGAACTGCGTTATGAGTTTTTATGATTATTAATCTATAGTCTAGGTGAAGGGAATTTGTCCTCAGTTTACTCATATGGTTTATTTACCTCAGAAAGGTATTGTCATTCCTAAGAGTGTCCGGCCCTCCCACTGCGCAACATAATTATTATTATTATTATAATACACTAGATATAAAACTTTTATTTATTTTTTTATATCCAGGGATTATTTATATTTATATCAAGGGATTATTTATATTTACCTCAGAACGGTATTGTCATTCCTAGGAGCGTCCGGCCTGCCCACATTGCAATACCAAGAATTTTTAGGTTATTTCATGACCTATTGACGCATTTTTGTGTAACTGAATAAATGACCAAAGTATTTTATTTACACAGACTAATTTATATACACATTTCTCTGTCATCCAATACAGGTTACTGGTAACTCTGGGAGGAGATCCGCCCCTTTAAGTAGGCAGGAACAATTCTCAGTGTATTCAGGGGGTGGAGCCTCCAGTCCCTCCTTGGCTGCAGCTAGCCAACCAGCTCCAGAAAGATTTGTTCTTTCGGTGCGACAACACCAGGTGGAGAACAGTTCTGCTATAGTTTTAGAATCTTTATTTTTCTGTTAGAAATGGAATACCATCATTAGGCAGATCACCATGACTGACAATGCCCTTAGATGTGGCTAGCTCAGTGACCAGGTGCTTTTTGTGGACCTTAAGCCCTGAGGGGGAAAATCTTGATTCCAAGTGCTTCCCCAGGAGTTACCCACTGAGGTACTTTGTGGTACATGGTAATCTGAAGACAGAAGATGTGCAGGAAAGGTGAGCTACCCTTTGAGTGCTGCAGTTCCACTTTTCCCACAGTGCCCCTCCGCACGGGTGTATTTCTGGAGTTTCTATTGCACACTTCTGCACTCATTGGGTATAACTGTATGTCTGTTGGGTGTTTGGAGCAGGTTTATGTGGTAACTTAACCCTAGGGTTGCCACCCAGCCGGTATTTTACCAGCAGGCCGGTAAAAAAATTGGCTTCTGTCCAATGTTAAGTCTATGGAGAGAATGCCAAGGCCGGTATTTTTTTGAAGAAAAGGTGGCAACCCTACTTAACCCTTTCACTGCTGGTTCGGCACTTTATTGGGGGGGGTATATGGCACTTTTCCTGCTGGACTACTGTTTTCTGGGTGTCCACACATGTTCTCTTGATGTTTTACCATGTAATCTAGCCTGAACTGAGGTAAATCATGCTTATGATCAAAATAATTTTATTTAACAAAATCATGTTCTAAATGTTATGTTGCTTCAACAGGATTATTCTTCACGGATGTATTTACTGAACAACGGTGTCAACTCCCTATGTACAATCAGACAGTGATCTTAATTACTGAGGGCCCCTGTAGGAAGGTCAATATGGTGCAGCCCGAATAAAGGGGCTGATTCTGTCTGCCTTGTTCACTTGTATACAAACATTCTTGCTTAACCCTTTCAGGACGAAAGGGCATTGTGTTGTGTTGTGCATCCTTCAAATCCTTAAAGGATTAATAATGGGGGACAATTAAGAAGTTCTGCATTGATTTTAAATGGATCTTTTGACCCCTGGAATGACAGGTCTTCAGTGTAATGTCTTTAAGACTTTTCGAGCATTCTTTGCGTTAAAAGTCCTATTTAAAGCAGATGTAACACCTTATCAAAAGGTTTTACCATCCACTTTGTTAATTTAAGTTACTGTAGAAAAGGTGTTTCTTTAAAAAAAAAAAAAAAAAAAAAAAAAAAATCTAACTACTAAGATATTCCCTCTTCTATGCAGTGCACTTCCGCGTTATATGCACAGCTGTACAGCACGACCTATTTCTCCTCCCACCTCCCTCCCAGCTGCCCCAGGGAGGGCGTTCACTCTCCCCTTTGATGTGCTGTGAATGTCTCCTAGTGTTACAGGAAGCGGCGATTAGCATTATAGTGAGGTTGCAGTAGTAGTAGTATTACTGAGGTTGCATCTCAGTATAATGCTAATCGCCGCTTCCTGTAACACTAGGAACCATTCACAGCACATCAAAGGGAAGAGTGAATGTGCTCCCTGGGGCAGCTGGGAGGGAAGTGGGAGGAGAAATAGGACGTGCAGAAAAGCTTTGCCGATCACCATAATGGGACACGCTGATTCTTCAGCAAAGCTCTTCTGCACTTGAAGAGGGAATATCTTTATAAGCAGTTCCAGATATATATATACTAGCAATGTGGGACGGCGATGCCCGTCATATTATTTACACAGAGAGACATTGTGTGAAACAGAAATATGCAGTGTTACATACACGCACTTAAAGAAACAGAGCGTGTCACACACTGTGAAACGCATACCTACAGAGAGACACACACATACATGGACGTATGTCACATATGTAGACAGTGTGTGACAGACACAGTGGTGATGTAGATATGCTGATAAGATTTGTAAAAAATGTTTTAATTGCAGCTCTTCAGCTTGATGAATAAGACCCTGTATCCTTACAGTTGAAGTGAGTGTGCTGTGTTACTTGGTGAATAAGGCCCTGTATCCTTACAGTTGAAGTGAGTGTGCTGTGTTACTTCATGAATAAGGCCCTGTATCCTTACAATTGTACTGAGTGTGCTGTGTTACCTGGTGAATAAGGCCCTGTATCCTTACAGTTGAAGTGAGTGTGCTGTGTTACTTCATGAATAAGGCCCTGTATCCTTACAGTTGAAGTGAGTGTGCTGTGTTACCTGGTGAATAAGGCCCGGTATCCTTACAGTTGAACTGAGTGTGCTGTGTTACTTAATGAATAAGGCCCTGCATCCTTACAGTTGAAGTGAGTGTGCTGTGTTACTTGGTGAATAAGGTCTTGTATCCTTACAGTTGAAGTGAGTGTGCTATGTAGTTGGTGAAGGTCACAGTGAGAAGATGTTTGTGAGTAAAGGAATAATTTAATTACAGCAGTGGATACTGCAGTACATTTGAAGAAATAGGTTGGCAGACAGAGGGTTAAGTGACAGATTCAGTGATAGATAATAGTGATGTGGGAGTAAAATGGTGAGATTGGGACTATGGATGAATGGCTAGGGGATAGGTGAGTGGGGGTGACAGGGGAGGAGGAGATGAGAGATTGAGGAGAGGAGGGACAGTGAAGTGTTACAGTAAAGTAATGGGCGAGGGGGAGAAATGACTATACATAGACAGTGAAGTAGACATGAAATACAGGGCTGTAGGGTTACTGCATTATACAGACCTAGTGTAGCAGTTTGTTGGAGTGAAGCACTTTAACTCTGAGTGTGAGAGAGGTACACAACACATTGCTGTGTAATGAGTTGTATAGTCCTCTGGCAGTGAAAGGAATATGTGACACATGTTGGGCGCTCCTTGCATTAGTGGGCCGTGGTGGTCGGCTGGGACAGAACCAGATTATTTGTCCATGGGCCGTAGGCAAGGGATCAATAGAGGGACCCCTAACAGCTAATAGGCTTCAAAACAGGAAGGCTCATATACTAAGGAAAGTGGTGGAATTTTGTGGAAAAGTAACAGCAGCACAGGGAACAATACCCATTTATTTAAATGGGCGTTTTAACGTCTTCAACGCTAGAGAAGTCAGCAAAGCATTGTATTTGTTCTGTATGGTACAGATGCAAGAGCCAAAAGTATAAATGGGTTTAGATTAATGGGGTAAGAGTATAACTGTATGAGCCTTATGTATCAAGATAAAGGGTGCAACTCAAAAAAACTGACACCATAGGGTTGAATTGAAAATTCAGGAAAATCGTATTGACATAAATGGGGCTTTAACCCCTTGAATGCTACAATGGTCCCCAACGCGTTGCTTTGGCAATGTGTTTGCATTGTCTGTAGCATTCATGGAATTAATAGTCTCATTGAAATCAATGGACATTTTCAAAGAAATCAGTTTAACCCTGTGGGTCACTTGTGAGGAAAGAGTGGGCTGCACAATACCCAAATGTGGAAGCTTTCCAAACAGATATTAACCCTTTGAGTGACAGAGGCACGGAGAGCAATGTGCTGCATATCATCTCTGGTACTCTAAGGGTTAATGGACTTAACCCTCTGAGTGCCAGAGAGGTATCCAAGGCATTGCAATAGCACTCAAAGGGTTAAATTGAAACAAAGTGAGTCCATCAGCCCCAGTTCTTAGCATGGAAACTGAAGATCTGTGTGTTCTAACCTATTCCCCAGCTGACTCTGACTGTCCCAGTGTGTCTTTGAAAGAAGTGATCAATGTGTAGCTCCCCAGCAAAATGGGAGCTGCTGGTTGGTGGGTTATAGTATTGTGCCATGAGTTGTTTACCGTAGGAGTTGTAAGTCGAGAGAAGTGACGTAGCAGTAGGTGAGTTGTGGAGGAGAGGGCTAACCCTCTGACTGCCAGACAGGTACGCAACGCATTAGATGTAATGTAAGAAAGTTTTACTTCACTGAGAGGGTAATAGACAAGTGGAATAGCCTACCAGCAGAAGTGGTAGATGTCAATACAGTGACAGAATTTAAGCATGCATGGGATAGGCATAAGGCGGTCCTTAACATAAGAAAAGACCAAGGACCAAAAAAGGTTTGAGGTTTTATTTTTTTTTTTTTTTTTTTTTTTTTTTAACACAGTAGGAAATTGGGCAGACTAGATGGGCCGATTGGTTCTTATCTGCCGTCAAATTCTATGTTTCTATGTTTCAATGTATGCGTACCCCTCTGACACTCAAAGGGTTAAGGTAGGCTGACCAGATCTCACCTTTAACCGGGGACACATAGGAAATAGCCATTTTGCAGTACTTCACTGAAATGAAAGCAGTCCTGCAGTATACATTTTTCCTATGCGTCCCCGGTTAAAGGTGAGGTCTGGTCAGCCTAGGTTAAGACTGATATTGGGGGGCAGGCTAACTGTTCCTTACAGCTGCCCCTGGGTGTGTGTGGCAGGGGACGCAGGTTTTCTCTCTTATATATATATATACACACTACCAATGTGGGACGGTGTTTGGGCGCACGTGTGTGAAATGTAGACACACTGATAAACACAGATATATGCAACACACAGGCAGACACACACAGTGAGCGGCAGAGACATGCACACACATACCGGAGATGCACACAAATATGTAACATAGATGTACACACACACACACACACACACACACACGCAACATATATGCGCAGAAACACATGCGTGCATGAGTTGTGCACCCCTCTGGCACTCAAATGGTTAATGTATAGAGAGGCATGTCAGAGTTAAATAGCAGTGGGAAGTGTATTCATACCTGGGAACTTTGACTTGTGGAGTCCCTGGAAGGGAGTTATGTGGTGCTGATATGGAGAGAGCAATCTGGGTTAAAAGTGGGTGGGGCTTAATCGTGAGTAGGGGCGGGGCTTAACATAAATGTTGAAAAGTGTTAGTAATAGGCTGGGGAAGGAGGAGAAGTGGGAGGGAAATGCAAGTTTACAGTGTGAAGGGTTTGAACACACTCCCTGAGGGGTAAAACTTGATACACAACCCTGTGGCAGTCAGTGGGTTAAGTGTGTACCTGATGGCTGGCTGTCCTGTGTTTTGCATGGCAAGTGATGACAGTGAAGAAGTAATTCAGCAATGAGGGCCTATTTTAACCCTCTGAGTGCTATTTTGTTCCCCTGGTGCTGTAGCACCCTTCAGTAGCTGTAGTACAGGTCCTGCTGAGGCCACTGGGAGTCAGGGTGAGTGACTGTGTGTCAGCCATATTTCTTTCTGGCTTTGTGTGTGTGTGTATGGGTGTTTGGTGCTGTGTGAGTGGGGAATGAGTGTGTAATACCTGGGAACTTTTACTTGTGGAGTCCCTCATGTGGTGCTGATATGGAGAGAGCAATGGGGCAATTTGGGTTAAAAGTGGGCGGGGCTTAATCATGAGTAGGGGCGGGGCTTAAGATAAATGTGGAAAAGTGTTAGTAATAGGCTGGGGAAGGAGGAGAAGTGGGAGGGAAATGCAAGTTTACAGTGTGAGGGGTTTGAACACACTCCCTGAAGGGTAAAGCTTGATACACAACCCTGTGGCAGTCAGTGGGTTAAGTGTGAATCTGATGGCTGTTTGTCCTGTGTCTTGTATGGCAAATGACAGTGAAGAAATAATTGAGCAGTGTGTGAGTGGGGCGTTTGTGTGTGTGAGTGGGGCATGTGTGTGTGTGTGTGTGTGTGTGTGTGGTGCTGTGTGAGTGGGGCATGTGTGTGAGTTTGGTGCTGTGTGAGTGGGGCATGTATGTGTTTGTCTGTGGTGTAGGAGCAAGTGGCAGCCATATTGTTTTTTTCTGACTTTGATAGTGGTGGCGGGCTGCATAGTGGGGGCGGGCCAACTTCCTGCATGATTTTCACACCAATAGCAGTAAACTGCAATTGGTGTGAAAATCACGCCCCCATTGAATCACCCAATGGGAACAGTAACCCCTCCTTATTGCCACCCCTGGGTGTGTGTGTCTCCTGAGGAGACATAAATTATGCAATGAGCCTTTCTCTTTTATATATATAGATATATTTATATGGTTTTGTTGAAAGCATTGCAGTGATGTTTTATTGAATCGATGTTTCGGTGCAATAAGTGCTGTTCACTTATTGAATTTCTGTATACAACATTTACACTTCGAGCAAGCACCCGGGTATATTGGATTTCATTAACCGTGAGTGCTACCACACTGGAACTCATATATATTTTTTTATTAAAAAAAACACAGCTTTCCTCTAATAACTTTTATTAACAAAGGGGATGGTAACACCTTTTTATAAGGTGATACATCCCCTTTAAATCAGTCATACTTGTACTTCATTCCTTGTGGTGCAATTGCATTGCTTTAGAATTGTTCTACTTCTCAGCTGGAGGGATGACGAAACACACATTATTGACCCCTCCAGCTAGAAGCTGATTGACTGGGAGGTGTAGCCGCTGTGTAATCCCACATCCCAGCCAAAGGGAGTGTGGGAACAAATTTGAACAGAGATTGGCCATATAAAAACCATATAAAATCCATTCTCTGTTCAGGTTTTCCTCACTTTGGCTCGGGCAATGGCTCAAGAAGGTACTGTAATGGGGATTTTTTTCTCTGTGGTAGTGGCGGTGGCAACAATGGCAAGCATTGGGGGGGCATTTAATTTAATTTTTTTTTTTTTTTTTTAATAGACTGCAAAGAAATTTAAAGAAGAAGAAAGAAGACTTAAAGAAGAACCAAAGAGGAGGACTGAGGAAGACCAGGGTGCAGAAGACCTGGACCTCCGACTTCAAGATAAGTGTTTATTGTTAATGCTGTGAGGAATGGGCTATGGGATGGTGTTAGCTTTAGGGTGGACTGATCCTCTGAGTGCCAGAGGGGTATGGAACACACTGCAATGCATTGCATACCCCATAGGGTTAATTATTGTTTGGTTTCACTTATGTTTTCAGTAAGTGAGATGTATTAATGTGAGGTTTAGGGCCCATATTAATACATCCACAGGTCATGGTGTAGGGATACCTAGCTGCCCATGTGTTTGTTTAATTTACTATTTTCAATTGCACGTTGGTGGTTTTTACACATGTACACCCAATAACTGCTCTGCAGAGCCCTCTAATACATGTACACCCCAATCACTGCTCTGCAGAGCCCACTAACACATGTACACCCAATAACTGCTCTGCAGAGCCGACTAACACATGTACACGCCAATCCCTGCCTGCAGAGCCAACTAACACATGTACACCCAATAACTGCTCTGCAGAGCCCTCTAATATATGTACACCCCAATCACTGCTCTGCAGAGCCCTCTAACACATGTACACCCCAATCACTGCTCTGCAGAGCCCTCTAACACATGTACACGCCAATCACTGCTCTGCAGAGCCCTCTAATACATGTACACCCCAATCACTGCTCTGCAGAGCCCACTAACACATGTACACGCCAATCACTGCTCTGCAGAGCCCTCTAACACATGTACACCCCAATCACTGCTCTGCAGAGCCCACTAACACATGTACACGCCAATCACTGCTCTGCAGAGCCCTCTAATACATGTACACCCCAATCACTGCTCTGCAGAGCCCACTAACACATGTACACGCCAATCACTGCTCTGCAGAGCCCTCTAATACATGTACACCCCAATCACTGCTCTGCAGAGCCCACTAACACATGTACACGCCAATCACTGCTCTGCAGAGCCCTGTAACCCATGTACACGCCAATCACTGCTCTGCAGAGCCCACTAACACATGTACACGCCAATCACTGCTCTGCAGAGCCCTCTAACACATGTACACCCCAATCACTGCTCTGCAGAGCCCTCTAACACATGTACACGCCAATCCCTGCTCTGCAGAGCCCTCTAACACATGTACACGCCAATCACTGCTCTGCAGAGCCCTGTAACCCATGTACACGCCAATCACTGCTCTGCAGAGCCCACTAACACATGTACACCCCAATCACTGCTCTGCAGAGCCCTCTAACACATGTACACCCCAATCACTGCTCTGCAGAGCCCTGTAACACATGTACACCCCAATCACTGCTCTGCAGAGCCCTCTAACACATGTGCACCCCAATCACTGCTCTACAGAGCCCACTAACACATGTACACCCCAATCACTGCTCTGCAGAGCCCTCTAACACATGTACACGCCAATCCCTGCTCTGCAGAGCCCTCTAACACATGTACACGCCAATCACTGCTCTGCAGAGCCCTGTAACCCATGTACACGCCAATCACTGCTCTGCAGAGCCCACTAACACATGTACACCCCAATCACTGCTCTGCAGAGCCCTCTAACACATGTACACCCCAATCACTGCTCTGCAGAGCCCTGTAACACATGTACACCCCAATCACTGCTCTGCAGAGCCCTCTAACACATGTGCACCCCAATCACTGCTCTACAGAGCCCACTAACACATGTACACCCCAATCACTGCTCTGCAGAGCCCTCTAACACATGTGCACCCCAGTCGCTGCTCTGCAGAGCCCTCTAACACATGTACACCCCAGTCGCTGCTCTGCAGAGCCCTCTAACACATGTGCACCCCAATCGCTGCTCTGCAGAGCCCACTAACACATGTACACCCCAATCGCTGCTCTGCAGAGCCCTCTAACACATGTACACCCCAATCGCTGCTCTGCAGAGCCCACTAACACATGTGCACCCCAATCGCTGCTCTGCAGAGCCCACTAACACATGTGCACCCCAATCACTGCTCTGCAGAGCCCTCTAACACATGTACACCCCAGTCGCTGCTCTGCAGAGCCCACTAACACATGTACACCCCAGTCGCTGCTCTGCAGAGCCCACTAACACATGTACACCCCAGTCGCTGCTCTGCAGAGCCCACTAACACATGTGCACCCCAGTCGCTGCTCTGCAGAGCCCACTAACACATGTACACCCCAGTCGCTGCTCTGCAGAGCCCTCTAACACATGTACACCCCAGTCGCTGCTCTGCAGAGCCCTCTAACACATGTGCACCCCAATCGCTGCTCTGCAGAGCCCACTAACACATGTACACCCCAGTCGTTGCTTGGCAGAGCCCTGTAACACATGTACACCCCAGTCGCTGCTTGGCAGAGCCCTGTAACACATGTACACGCCAATCACTGCTCTGCAGAGCCCTGTAACACATGTACACGCCAATCACTGCTCTGCAGAGCCCTGTAACACATGTACACGCCAATCACTGCTCTGCAAAGCCCACTAACACATGTACACGCCAATCACTGCTCTGCAGAGCCCACTAACACATGTACACCCCAATCACTGCTCTGCAGAGCCCTCTAACACATGTACACCCCAATCACTGCTCTGCAGAGCCCTGTAACCCATGTACACGCCAATCCCTGCTCTGCAGAGCCCTCTAACACATGTACACACCAATCAGTGCTCTGCAGAGCCCTCTAACACATGTACACCCCAATCACTGCTTTGTTTAGTGCTGAAGAGTAGACAACTGCTCCCTCCCCCCCTTTTCTATTTTGTACCCCTTTCCCTTTTTACTACTTCACTAAATAACGAAAAAGACATCATATTAAATGGTGTCCAGACAGACAATCAAGATATGGTGTTTGTGTCCAGGAATGCAGAGTATCCCCAGGTTGTGGATGGGGTAAAGTTGTGTATAATAAAGATTATGTGCTGATGGACTGCAGCTTTAATTTCCATACCCACTGATTCACCTGTGTATGGAGACAATTGGCTAAAGAGAAACGGCTTCAAGTTTTACCATATGATATGTGCGTTTTGGCAGTCTTTATAAAATCACATAACATCATTTTCAAGTGTGATACTATGGAGAAAAATCTTTAGATTGTCACCATCAAATTTAAGGTTACCTCAAAGTCTAAACATCAGAGAGAACAGAGGGTCTATACTTCTGTAAAACATGCTCTGATGTATATCTGTATGGCACTTGTTGTTCTTGCAACACAGTTCTTTATAGCTGATATTAAAGGGATAGTAATGTTTCACAAAAACAGCAGCTACAATTAATCTTCATAGTATTTGGTCCACGGAGAGTGTTATTTCAATACTGTCAGAGTTACATAGTAACATTTTAACATAGTAAATTAGGTTGAATAAAGACACAAGTCCATCAAGTTCAAACTTCTCCTCATACTCCTGTAATTTTATAGTTTTCCTGCTACCAAATAAGTTAGTCTTTATCAGATCTTCCTGATTTGCCTACTAATAAACAGTATAACTCTGTATGTTCCCTTTGGAAAGAAATGTATCTAATCTTCTCTTGAATATACCCATTGTATCTGCCATAACTACCTCCTCGGGCAAATAATTCAACAATTTAACAGACCTTACTGTAAAAAAACCCTTCCTCTGCTGAAGTCTAATCCTCCTTTCCTCTAATCTCAAGGGGTGTCCCCTGGTCACCTGATCAGGCCTTGGAATAAATAGCTCACCACAGAGATCCTTGTTTTGACCTCTCATATACTTGTACAATGTGATAAGGTCTCCTCTTAGTCGTCTTTTCTCTAGAGTAAATAAACCAAGTTTGTCTAGTCGTTCCTCATACGTCAAGTCCTCCATTCCCTTAATTAATTTTGTTGCTCTCCGCTGTACCCTCTCTAGTTCTAGTATATCCTTTTTCAGAACTGGTGCCCAAAATTGCACTGCATACTCAAGGTGAGGTCTGTATAATGCCCAGATGATATCCACTCTTGCTTCAATACCTCTTTTTATGCAAGACAGGACTTTGTTTGCCTTTGCTACTGCTGTTTGACACTGGTCACTGTTTCCAAGTCTGTAGCCGACAAGGATACTGAGCAACGAGTCCCCTAAAATGATTCCATTAAGTTTATAAGTAGCCTTGGGATTGTTTCCTCCCAAATGCATGACTTTACACTTCCCCACATTAAACTTCATATTCCATTTGTTTGCCCAATCTGACATTTTATATAAGTCCCTCTGTAGAGAACAATTATCCTGTTCTGAATCAATTACCCGGCATAATTTAGTGTCCTCTTTAAATATTGATAATTTGCTTTCTATATCTATTTCCAGGTTATTTATAAACATGTTAAAAAGCAGCGGACCTAATACTGAACCCTGAGGTACTTCACTCTCCACTTTAACTGTATTGGATAATTGTCCATTTACAACCACACACTGTTTCCTATCCTTCAACCAGTTTTGTATCCAATTGCAAAGGTTATCTCCTAGCCCCAATTTCCTTATTTTATACACCAGCCTTCTGTGTGGTACTGTATCAAATGCCTTTGCAAAGTCTAGATATACTACATCTACTGCCTTGCCATTGTCAAGGTTGCTGCTTACTTCCTCATAGAAGCTGAAAAGGTTAGTTTGGCATGATCTATTCTTCATAAAACCATGTTGATTCGTGCTAATGATCTTATTTTGTGTGTTGTAATCCTGAATTTAGTCCCTTATTATAATTTCTAGCAGTTTTCCCACTACAGAGGTCAAACTCACTGGTCTATAATTTCCAGGTTCTGTTTTAGTTCCCTTCTTAAATAAATGCACTATGTTAGCTCTTCGCCAATCCTGTGGCACTGAACCTGTGGTGAGAGAATATTTAGAGAGTAAATATAGGGGTTTTGCCAACACTGCACTGAGTTCCTTAAGAACCCTTGCATGTATACCATCAGGACCCGGTGCTTTGTCGGTCTTAATTTTGTTCAGTCTACCCATGACGTCATCTTGAGTTAACCCAATATCTGTTAATTGTATTGTTTTATTAGTTGATGAGGCTCTTCTGCCATCCCTTGCTCCCGTGTATATACTGATGCAAAGAAAGTGTTTAGAACATCTGTCTTTTCCTTATCCTCACTAATTGTAGATTATGCTAGCTTTAGTGTACTCATAATCTTAATTTTAATAATGACAGGAGGCGAGTATTTTGCTATTCTTTCTTTACTGAAAATCTCCATAGCAGCACAGTAACCAATCAGAGAACCGAAATCCACAGTATAAATAGTCTGCTACTACTATTCTACTTCCTCTTTCGCGGTAGAAACAACAAGCAAACAGGTAAACAGAAAATTGCATGCAAACACATGGACCAGCTGCCACCGAACATCCCTTGTCCAAGTCGTCATCCACAGGACCTCAATGTTGTCGCCATGGGAAATTCACACTGAAAAATAATGAAAAATCCATGAAAGTACCAAATTTTAAATGATGAGAAATACAGCTCAATAAACTGAATACAGATAAATCCATAACAATAAATATATAGATGGTAAGTAGCATATATCCCCCAAACAGAGTAAGACATGTAATACGATAAAACAATCGTGGTTTAGTACTTACCCCGTGAAGAGTATCTGGGAAGGGAAGGGAGGGAAAATACTCGCCTCCTGTCATTATTAAAATTAAGATTATGAGTACACTAAAGCTAGCATAATCTACAATTTTAGTACATGACAGGAGGCTTCGTATTTTGCAATTTTAACGCTGGGATACCAAAAAAGAAGACGCATGAGGCTGCGGACGAAAATAAGAGAGTCTAAAAGTATGTTCCCTAGACCAATCCGCCGAGCGTAAGATGTCCGCAAGAGAAGCGCCCGCCGACACCGCACCAGATGCTGCAGCCCCACGCACCGAGTGAGCCCCAAAACCGGGGTCCACTCCAGCCAAGGATAAAATCCATCTAACCCATCTAGCTAACGTGATGGAAGAAACTGGTTTGTGCGGTTTAACATACGAAACCAAGAGTTGACCTGAAGGCGAAGAGCGCAAAGACGCGGTAACCTGAACATAATGAAGCAAAACCTCCACGACACAAAGTTGAGGATGGTCCCTAAAAAAGGGATAGAAGACCGATGAAGAATCAGACTTCGTGCGCCGAGGAATTGAAAAATTAACCCCTTCCGGAAGAATGGAAAACCCATCCACATCAAAAGCTCGCACATCCGAGACTCGACGAAAAGACACTAAACAAAGTAAAATAGTCAGTTTAGCCGAAAGCTGTCTGAGAGACAGAGAATCATTGGAAGGCCAATCCTTCAGGAAGCGCAAGACCACCTCCACGTCCCAGAAATGTGTATATTTGGGGGCAGGAGGTCTAGCCAACTTGATGCCTCTCAAAAGACGACAAACCAAAGGATCCCGCCCCACCGGCATACCGGCAATAGGAACGTGTGCGGCGGAGATAGCTGAACGAATCACATTCAAAGAACGAAAAGACTGACCAGCTGCAAACCGAAAGGATAAATAATTAAGAATGGCCGTCACAGGTGCTGTAAAGGGATCGCAACCCCTCTCCATACACCAGCCAGACCAGGCATTCCAGGCGGACAAATAAGATCGTCTCGTACCAGGGCCCCATGAGTCCCACAAGAGGTCCTTAGCCTCCTGCTATAATCCCTCGACAGACCAAGCACCCCTGAAATCGCCCAGGCTACCAGCAGTAGCCGATCTTGCAGGATGAGAGGATGAGGGTTGCCTTGAGGATCTACAAGAAGAAGAGGAAAGGAAGGAAGAAGAAGGGGATCGTTGCATGACAATTCCAGAAGGTCCGGGTACCAAGGTTGGCTCGGCCACAATGGAGTTACCAGAAGAAGACTTACCTCCTGAACCCGAACCTGGTGAAGCACTCGAGTCAGCATCGCAAACGGAGGGAAAGCATATGCCCCGTGCCCCGGCCACGACTGCAGAAAAGCGTCCACTGCCTTGCACGCCGGATCCGGAAGCCAACTGAAGTACTCCGGAAGTTGACAGTTTGTCCTGGAGGCAAAAAGATCGAGATGTAATGGCCCTCTGAGGAGACACAGCCGCCGGAACACTGACACCTCCAGTTTCCAGTCGCTGGTGTCCCTCCAATGACGGGAGAACCAATCTGCCGTGAGATTGGAGATTCCTGGCAGATATTCCGCCATCAGAGATATGTTGCGTCCGAAACAAAATTTGTACAGATCCTTCGTCGCTTCCGTCAGATCCCGCGATCTTGCTCCTCCCAAATTGTTGATGTATTGAACAGCTGAGAAGTTGTCCATACGGAGAAGGATGCAACAGTCTGAGGCGTCCTTTGCGAAACTGCGCACCGCAAAGGAGCCCGCTATCAGCTCCAAACAATTGATGTGGAGACCCTCCTCTGCCAGAGACCAAGGGCCACCCGTCGACCCCTCTGCACAATGGGCGCCCCAACCCCAAAGACTCGCGTCGGATTCCACCACGAAGTCCGGGGAAGGGCCGAAAACAGCTCTGCCGTTCCAAGCCTGCATATGAAGAAGCCACCAGCGAAGTTCCGAACGAACCTCCGGAGGCAATTCCACCAAGTGATCGTACGACCGCCCTAGACGAAGATGGTAAGCCTTGAAGCACTGCATTGCCCGATAATGAAGAGGGCCCGGAAAGATGGCTTGAATAGACGAGGACAGAAGACCTACCATGCGAGCCAGCCAACGTAATGGAACCTGAGACATACGCAGGAGACGCCGAATCTCCTTGCGAATAGATGCCACCTTTGATGACGGTAGTCGAAGAAGACAAAGAACGGAATCGATCTCGAACCCTAGAAACTGAACTACCTGAGAAGGATCCAACGCTGACTTTTCTCTGTTGACGACGAATCCCAAAGATTCCAGGAAGTGCACCACAAAGCGCGTCTGAGATCGATTCCGTGATGCGTCGTTGCAGAACAGCAAAAGGTCGTCTAGGTATATAAGACAACGAATTCCGAGAGAGCGGAATCGAGCTACCACTGGCTTCAGAAGCTTGGTGAAACACCATGGAGCCGAACTGAGGCCGAATGGAAGGCAGGTGAATTGGCAAGCCTGATCCTTTCAACGGAAGCGGAGAAACTGCCGACAGGACTGAGCGATCGGAACCGACAGGTAAGCGTCCTTTAGGTCGAGGCGGGAAAACCAGTCTCCTGGCAGCAAAAGATCGCGCAAGAGATGGATGCCTTCCATCTTGAAGTGACGATAGACAACAAACCGATTTAAGGATCTGAGATTGATGACTGGGCGAAAATCTCCTGTCTTCTTGCGCACCAGAAAGATATTGCTGAAGAAACCGGAGTCGTCTGGCGCGAACTGCACTGCGCCTTTGGCAAACAGAGACGTAATCTCGGTGTCTATAAGCTCTTGGTCCCTCGGCGAATAGACCGCTGGCGGAGGAAGCTGGGTCTGCACCGGAGGGGAAAGAAAATCGATGACGTAGCCCTGAACACACTGAAGGACCCAAGCGTCTGAAGTGAGAGCCTGCCAAGCCTGTAAATGAGAAGATAGGTTTCCTGCAGTAAACTGTATGGGAGCATGAACAGTTAGCGTGGGCACACTTACCCGTGGAAAACTTGGCACGACCTCTGCCGTGGACCGGTCTTGACTTGGCCGTTCCTCTGGAGAAAGTTGTGCTTTGGAATTGGTTGGAAGGGAAGAAGCCTGGAGTTGCAGGAACGTTGCGGGGGCCGGAATTCCAGAATCTGCTGGTGGAACGGCCCCGCTGCCGACCAGCTCTTCCAAAAACACCCCTAGTCGGTGTAGAACGGAAAACCTGACGCATGGATGATTGCGCCTTGTTTAGGGTGGTAAACAAATTGACACGACGTTTCAACTCAGCAATGAATGGGTCACCAAATAACAGGCCGTTGGCAGAAGGGCCCAGCTCCTTAGACCCCAGATCAGCAAGTTTCGGATCAATTCGAAGCAAGGCTGCTTTCCGCCTCTCTGTGGAGATAGCCGCATTAGCATTGCCCAACAAGCATACTGCCCGTTGAGCCCATTCTCGAACATCCGCTGCGTCCAAGGAGTCACCTTGTTCCAGAGCCTGGTCTGCAAAACACAAGATCTTCGCCAGGGGTCCCAGAATATCTAGCAGCTTGTCTTGAGCAGATTTCAGGCCCTTCTCTATACCCTTACGAGGGTCACGTCCCAAACGGGCCATAAAGGTAAGTACCGTCTGGTCAAATTCTGGAGTGACGGCAATCTTGTCTGGAAGCACAGGCCGAGGGCACTCCGCTCGCATGCGACCCCGAACCTCTCGATCCAAGGATTGTCTCAACCAGAAGTGGACGAAACGGGAAAGATGTTCCGGAAGGCACCATTCAGAGGACCGAGGGTGACGAATGGCTCTAGGGTCGAACAGAGGAACCCCTCTAGTATCACAGAACTTGCCCTCATCTTGGAGGGAGGGCGTCTGGGCATCTGAAGTGTGAAGGGGCTCGGTAGATTCCTTGACATACCGGGAAGAACAGCCATGAGAGTCCTCCCAGCCGTCCTCGTCCGAGCCAGAAGTGCACCACTCATCCACAATAGCCATAGGTTTGGGAGACAGACCCTCGTCCGCAGAGGAACCAGGAGATCGCTGAGGCACCGTCACCAAATCCTCACATCTAGGACGTTTCAAGGGGTTCTTCCCTTTGCCCCCAAAACTGGATGAACCGTGAGTCAAGCGTTTCCCAAGCGCTGGGCCCTCAGAAGATTCAGCAGAGACAGAAGGAGTAGCTGATCTGGATGGACCAGAATCCTGAGAGTGGACTGCGGCTAGGACTCTTTCCACGGAGGCCGCCACCGCCGCTTCAATGATAGCCTTAAAATCTGGAGCAGAGTCGCTCATGATGAAACAAGGAAATGCCCGTCCTGTAGTCCACAATCTAGAAGAGAGAGCGGACCGTCAGGAAAACAAAATGTGCCAAGAAAAAAGGGGGGAAAACCCCAACTGGGCAACACCTGGGGCTCACCCGGTCTAGTGAGGATGGCAACGCAAGGCCAAGTAGAAGGGGGCTCACCCCAAATCTTATGATCCAAGAAGAATCACAACGTAACCGTATAAATAGCGGCTACAGAATTATAAATATATGTATAAGGTGTTTTTGTTTTTTTTTTTTTTTTTTTTTTTTTTTCTATATCAAAATCCCCCTCAGGGAACATACCCATGCGAGGCATGGAACAGGAGCTGCGACAAAGCAGCCAGAGAGACAGGGGGCTCACCCAATAAATAGTGGGGCTCACCCACGACCACAAAAAATGAGGCTAAACAAACCAAGAAGGGAAGGGGCTCACCCCAGGTGTACCAAGGGGGCTCACCCCTAATGCACAGTCCTGTTAAGGACGTGCCATGGACCGTTGCTCAGCAAACAAGGCTTTGCCTATAACAAACTACCTAAGGGCATATATTATGAGCTCCCAACTGGCAGGGAGAAGTGAGGACAAGAGCGGAGGGCCCTGTTCGTGGTCAGAAGAACCCAACCACGACCGGAGCCCTCAACAAAGATGGCCGTCTCGGATCTCTCAAGACGAGATCCAAGATGGCCGCCGCAACTTCAACGCGGTCCGCGGACCGCCGCCGAAACCTGCAGCCAGCATACAACGGTAGTCCCTGGCAGCCGCGATCCCCGCCGGGCGGATCAGAAAACAAAACCCGCTCCCACGTTACTGTGTAAAGAGGGGACTGTGAGGGCAGGGAAACCAGGCCGCCAGGGAAGATACTTTTTAGTAGAGGACGGTTGTAGAGGTAGGGTGTAGTGTATAAGGAAAACCTTGCAAGCAAGCATAAAACGATGTAAGCACACAAAACCTTGTGGAACAAAGACAAGGACCCAAAACACAAACTGAGCCGGCTTTACTTCAGGACTCAGCAACAAGAACAGCATTAATATAGAAAACAAGTGTTTAGACAAAACAGACCAACAGCATGCATGCACAACCTACCCCCACAGGCATCAAAACCCATAACTTGTTAGCAATTTTATATACAGCAGTGGTTAACAATATTTGTCAATATACCATTAAAGTATAGAAAAGGACAAAAAAACACTCTGACCTGTGCAGCTTTGTTGGAGCAGCAAGAAAGAGGAAGTAGAATAGTAGTAGCAGACTATTTATACTGTGGATTTCTGTTCTCTGATTGGTTACTGTGCTGCTATGGAGATTTTCAGTAAAGAAAGAATAGCAAAATACGAAGCCTCCTGTCATGTACTAAAATTAACTCACCCATCTCATTTTTGAATGGTCCAAAGCACTCCCTCTTAAGTTTTTTGCTCTTTATATATTTGTAGTTTAAGAGTAATTGAATGATAAAGTATTCACCTCTAGCCCTTTTACCTAGTGTATCCCCCCTCAGATGTAGAATCTGGTCTCTTGACCGGACAGCTCACAGCAAGGGACAATCTTGTTACCGTGAAGTTAAGGAATACACTGCCCCCATGACAGATTTTTCAAGTTTTCGCTTATGATCACTGAAGATTGTCCCTCTCTGCTATCCATCCAGACAGTCTTGCTGCTCTGAGGTGAGCAGTGTTACATCAGTGAAAGGGGCGGGTAGCCGTGCATCATCTCATATCCATGGACGTCTGTCAGCTGTCCTTACACCTCCAGGGCCTTATCCACCAATGGAAAGAGCTGCAATTCTGGATCAAACCAACTGCACCATGGGGAAAATTAACAACTCCCAAATTCCCATTGATTTAAGAGTATTGGTTGAACCTATACAGTTTTGTTTTGCCAGACTAATCTCAAATGTAACCATGTTGTGATCACTGTTTCCCAAATGTTCTCTTACCTTAATATTGGCTACCATTTCTGTGTTATTAGTTATCACTAAGTCAAATACATTGTTATTTCTTGTCGGCTCTTCCATGATTTGTGGACAGGATTTTGTTGGCCTTTGCTACTGCTGATGACACTGGTCACTGTTTCCAAGTTTGTAGTTGACAAGGATACCCAGGTCTTTCTCTAGCATCGAGTCCCTACATGATTCCATTAAGTATATAAGTAGCCTTGGGATTATTTCCTCCCAAATGCATGACTTTACACTTCCCCACATTAAACTTCATATTATATTTGTTTGCCCAATCTGCCGTTTTATATAAATCTCTCTGTAGACAGCAATTATCCTGTTCTGAATTAATTACTCTGCATAATTTTAGTGTCATCTGCAAATATTGATAATTTGCTTTCTATATCTATTTCCAGGTAATTTATAAACATGTTAAAAAGCAGCGGACCCAATACTGAACCCTGAGGTACTCCACTCTCCACTTTAACTGTATTGAAGAATTTTCCATTTACAACCACACACTGTTTCCTATCCTTCAGCCCAGTTTTGTATCCAATTGCAAAGATCATCTCCTAGCCCCAATTTCCTTATTTTATACCCCAGCCTTCTGTGTGGCACTGCATCAAATGCCTTTGCAAAGTCTAGATATACTACATCTACTGCCTTGCCATTGTCTAGGTTGCTGCTTACCTCCTCATAGAAGCTGAAAAGGTTAGTTTGGCATGATCTATTCTTCATAAATCCATGTTGATTCCTGCTAATGATCTTATTTTTTTGTTGTAATCCTGAATATAGTCCCATATTATCCCTTCTAACAGTTTTCCCACTACAGAGGTCAAACTCACTGGTCCATAATTCCCAGGTTCTGTTTTAGTTCCCTTCTTAAATAGAGGCACTATGTTAGCTCTTTGCCAATCCTGTGGCACTGAGCCTGTGGTGAGAGAATCTTTAAAGAGTAAATATAGGGGTTTTGCCAACACTGCACTGAGTTCTTTAAGAACCCTTGCATGTATACCATCAGGACCCGGTGCTTTGTCAGTCTTAATTTTGTTCAGTCTTCCCATGACATCTCCTTGAGTTAACCCAATATCTATTAATTGTATTGTTTTATTTGTTACTTGCGGAGGCTCTTCTACCATTCCTTGCTCCCTTGTATATACTGATGCAAAGAAAGTGTTTAAAACATCAGCCTTTTCCTTATCCTCACTAATCAACTCACCCATCTCATTTTTGAATGGTCCAATGCACTCCCTCTTAAGTTTTTTGCTATTTATATATTTGAAAAACTTTTTTTGGATTAGTCTTACTTTCCCTTGCAATTCGAGTTTCATTTTCTATTTTTGCTACCCTAATTGCCTTTTTGCAATCTTTGTTGCACTCCCTGTATTATAAGAAAGAATGTTCAGTTCCTTCAGACTTAAATAGTTTGAATGCTTTTTTTTTTCTTTGCCATTTCCTCCTGTACATGTGCACTTAACCACATTGGCTGTGACTTACTTCTTTTGCATTTGTTCCCCATTGGTATATACTGTTGGGTACATTTCCACACCTAAATTTGAATTCTGATCATTTATCCTCAGTATTTTTTCTTTAAATAATGTATCCCAGTCTATGTGTTGCATTGAAGCCCTTAATAATTTGAAGTTGGCTTTTTTAAAATTAAGAGTTTTGGTTGAACCTATACAGTTTTTCTTAGCCAAACTGATCTCAAATGTAACCATGTTGTGATCACTGTTTCCCAAATGTTCACTTACCTTAATATTGGATACCATTTCTGTGTAATTCGTCATCACTAGGTCCAATATATTATTTCTTGTCTGCACTTCCACCATTTGTGACATGTAGCTTTCACGAAGTATGTTCGCAAACCTGCTACCCGTAGCACTTTGACAGGTCTCATTTTTCCAGTTGATATCTAGATAATTAAAATCTCCCATAATTATAGTATGCCCAAACTGGGCAGATTTCCTCATTTTCAATAGCAGTTGAGCCTCAACATTGGCATCAATATTTGGTGGTTTGTAGCATATGCCCACCAACACCTTTTTTTAACCATTTACACCACATTTAATCTCAGTTTCTACCCACAAGGACTCCACATTTTGGGCAGTTTCCTCACTAATATCACCTCCCAAAATTGGATTTAACTCTGGTTTCAAATATAAGCACCCACCACCCCCTTTTCTATTTATCCTGTCTCTCCTAAACAGGGAATAGCCCTCTATATTTACAGTCCAGTCATGTGCATCAATCCATCATGGTTCTGTTATACCAATTATGTCCAATTGCTCATTAACCTCCAGCCATTCTAGTTCTCCTATTTTATCTACCATACTTCTTACATTTGCTAGCATACAATTAATTTTGAAGTCTTTACATATATTAATCCCTCCGTGCCTTTTTTCTTCACCGTCATTTACTAGGAGTTCCTCCCTATTTTCTAAATTTATCCCCACCCTTTCTCCACCCCCTGATCATTTACTTGGACCCAGTTCCTATCTGCTCTATCTACCCCATTTTTGTTGTTTATACCCTCCCCCCTTCCTAGTTTAAAAGCTCCTCCAAGCGTCTTAGCATTCGCTTCCCTAGCACAGAGGCTCCTCTACCATTTAGGTGCAATCCAGCTCTTCCATATAGACTGTACCAAAGAGCAAAGTCAGCCCAGTGCTCTAAGAACACTAAACCCTCCTTCCTACACCATTGCTTGAGCCATGCATTAAGCTCCCTGAGCTCCCTCTGCCTACCTGCACTGGTGCATGGCACAGGTAGTATTTCAGAAAATACTACCTTAGAGGTCCTTGCCTTGAGCTTGCATCCTAAGTCCCTGAAATCATTCTTTAGGGACCTCCATCTTCCTCCTGCTTTGTCATTGGTACCAATATGTACCAAGTCAGCTGGATCACTTCCAGCCCCTCAATAATCTGTCAGTCCTGTCCGCAACATGCTGAACCCTAGCACCCGGGAGACAGCATACTGTTCGGCATTCACGTTCCTGGCGACAGATTACCCTATCTACCCTCCTAATAATAGAGTCCCCTATTACTACCAACTGCCTTGGTTTCTGCCTGCTCTGCATCCCATCTAGCCTGGAAGGAGGACTGTTCCCATGGCTGCTAGAGGAATCAGCCCTCTCCAGTGTTGCCAATTCTGAGCAATTCTCATCAACATCTTCACACAATCTTGCAAATCTGTTGGACTGAGTCAACTCAGAACTGGCTTTCCTCTTCAGCTGCCCACTACCTCCCCCCCTTACTGTTACCCAGCTGCCTACCTGCCACTTCTCATCTACAACTCCACCCTCTTCACCACTAACCCCACATACTACCTGCTCTGTGAGTTCTAAACTCCTTTCCAGGTTTCTAATGTGTCGCAATATTGCAATATTTCTTTCCAAATCCAATATCTTTGACTCTAAAAAGAAAATATACTCACACTTTGTACAGTGGTATGACCCCTGGAACGATTACTCCAAGTGTTCAGACATGTGACAAGATGTGCACTGCGTGAGATTGTCTAACCTGCTATCACTCATGCTTGGTTTTACAATTCAATAAGATTTATACTGTCCTCTAAAGCACCACTCTAAGGTAAGAAACCAACTTTCAATACGAATGCAGCAACTCCCTTGAAATTATTGTCACCTCAGAACTCTTGCATCTATCTCAACTCCAGATTTTTTCTAACTCCACTTCCCTTGCCTGCAGTCACAAGAAATGCAGTCTCAAAGAGCCTGGGGACTGTATTTATAGTAACACTGCAGCCAGGTGACTTCCCTTAGCCAAACACCCTTAATCACACAGGCAAGAGAAAATCACAAATAACTGTTGGTTTATTTAACCCTCACAATACCCACATAAAATGAAAACTTTTTTTTAACCCTTAATAAAACACCAAACAAACACTCATATACTTAACCAGATTTTTTCTAAATCCTCTTCCCTTGTCTGCTGTCACAAGAAATGCAGTCTCAAAGAGCACGATGAAACTGTACCAACAAGAGATCCTGAATATGACAACAGTCTGGAGAAACAGTCAGATCATCCCCAATTAGAAGGATCTCCAAGGCTTATAGGAGACACCCCTAGCCCGTAATATATAGACAAGGAAACAGTCCTCAGGAATTATATGAACCTGGAATTCAGGACATTTTTCATACTAAAGGATGTCCAGACCAACAATCCAGATGTCATGTTGGGGTCCAGGAACGCAGTGTGTCCCCAGATTGTGGATGGGGTACAGTTGTGCATGATAATGAAGATGATGTGCTGATGCACTGCAGCTTTCAAGTGCACACTCAAAGATTCACCTATGTTTGGACACAATTTGATGAAAGGCCTCGTTTTACCTCATGACATGAGCGTTTTGGCAGTCTCTAGAGGATCTCATGATATAATTTATGAATGAAACACAATACAGAATATTAGTTTAATTGCCACCGTCAAATTTAAGTTTTCCTCAAAAGCTAAACATCAGAGAGAGAGAGAGAAGAGGGAGACAGAAAACACTGACTATACAAGGCTGCAGTGGCACTCATCAGTTAGTACTCAGTACAGCTTGACCCGTGCAGTTCAGTGGCTCTTACAGGTCACAAAGCAATAACTGGAAGAATGTGGCTTTGCTCTTTTTACTGCTGGTTGCAGTCCCAGCTCCTGAACACAACATGACAATAAGACACAGAAACCTTTGTATGGACACGATGAAACTGTACCAACAAGAGATCCTGAATATGACAATAGTCTTAAGACACAGATCATCCCCAAATCAAAGGATCTTACAGGTTTAACAGAAGAAACATCTAGCCTTGATTCTAGACATGGAAAAAGTATTGTGAAAGCAGCACAGATCGACTCTGAGATTCACACCTGGCCATAAAGAAAACAGTCTTCAGGAATTATTTGAAACTGGACTTCAGGACATTTATCATATAAAAGGATGTCCAGACCAACAATACAGATGTCATATTGGGGTCCAGGAATGCAGAGTGTCCCCAGATTATGGATGGGGTACAGTTGTGCATGATGATGAAGATTATGTGCTGATGGGCTGCAACTTTCAAGAGCACACTCAGATTCCCCTATGTATGGAGAGAATTTGATGAAAGGCCTCATGTTTTACCACATCACATGAGCGTTTTGGGAGTCTCTAGAACATCAGATGACATTGTTTACCAGTGTGATACAATGGAGAACAGTCTTTTTATTTGCACGGTCAAATTTAACGTGACCACGAAGTCTAAATGTAGGAAAGAAAAGAGGGAATATGCTTCTATAAAAGACACAGGTAAGAAGGGGAGAAAAGAGAGAGGGGTCAGATGCGGAGAAAGAGGCAAGAAGGGGACAAAAAGAGGAGAAAGAAGGGGGTAAAAGAGAGGGGTAAGAAGGGGGTAAAAGAGAGGGGTAAGAAGGGGAGAAAAGAGAGAGGTAAGAAGTTGAGAAGAGAGAGTTATGTAGGGGAGAAAAAACAGGTGAGAAGGGGAGAAAGAGGTGAGAAGGGGAGAAAAGAGAGGTAAGAAGGGGGAAAAATAGCTTAGAAGGGGGAAAGAGAGGTGAGAAGGGGAGAAAGGAGAGAGGTGAGAAGGAGAGAGAGGTGAGGAGAGAGAGGTGAGAAGGGGAGGAGAGAGAGGGGAGAAAGGAGAGGTGAGAGCAGAGATGAGAAGGGGAGAAAGGAGAGGTGAGAGCAGAGATGAGAAGGGGAGAAAGGAGAGGTGAGAGCAGAGATGAGAAGGGGAGAAAGGAGAGGTAAGATAATATAGATGTATGTGCAGGGAAGCAGTGATATAGGTGTCTGTGCAGGGGAACAGTGAGACAGACGTCTGTGCAGGGGAGCAGTGATATAGATGTCTGTGCAGGGGAGCAGTGATACAGATACATGTGCAGGGGAGCAGTAATATAGATGTCTGTGCTTTAAAGCAGTGATATAGATGTCTTCTGGGGAACAGTGATATAGATGTATGTACAGGGAACAGTGATATAGATGTCTTCTGGGGAACAGTGATATAGATGTATGTACAGGGAAGCAGTGATATAGATGTCTGTGCAGGGGAGCAGTGATACAGATACATGTGCAGGGGAGCAGTGATATAGATGTCTGTGCTTTGAAGCAGTGATATAGATGTGTTCTGGGGAACAGTGATACAGATGTCTGTGCAGGGAACAGTGATATAGATGTCTTCTGGGGAACAGTGATATAGATGTCTGTGCAGGGAACAGTGATATAGATGTCTTCTGGGGAACAGTGATATAGATGTCTGTGCTTTGAAGCAGTGATATAGATGTATGTGCAGGGAAGCAGTTATGCAGATGTCTGTGCAGGAGAGCAGTGATAGAGATGTCTGTACTGGGGAACAGTGGTATAGACGTCTGTGCTGGGGAGCAGTGATATAGACGTCTGTGCTGGGGAGCAGTGATATAGACGTCTGTGCTGGGGAACAGTGATATAGATGTCTGGGCTGGGGAGCATTGATAGAGAAGTATGTGCTGCAGACCAGTGATATAGATGTCTGTACAGGAGAGTAGTGATAGAGAAGTCTGTGCTAGAAACCAGTGATGTAGATATATGTGCAGGGGAGCAGTGATATAGATGTTTCTGCTGGAGACCAGTGATAAAGATGTCTGTGCAGGAGACCAGTGATATAGATGTCTGTGCTTTGAAGCAGTGATATAGATGTCTGTGCAGGGGAGTAGTGATAGAGATGTCTGTGCTGGGGAGCAGTGATATAGATGTCTGTGCTTCGAATCAGTGATATATATGTGCAGGGGAATAGTGATATAGATGTCTGTGCTGGTGAGCAGTGATAGAGATGTCTGTGCTGGTGAGCAGTGATAGAGATGTCTGTGCTGAGGAGCAGTGATAGAGATGTCTGTGCTGGGGAGCAGTGATAGAGAATTATGTGCTGGAAACCAGTGATATAGATGTCTGTGCAGGAGAGTAGTGATAGAGAAGTCTGTGCTGGGAAGCAGTAACATAGAAAAGAGGTGAGAAGGGGAGAAAAGAGAGAGATAAGAAGGGGAGAAAGAGGTGAGAAGGAGAGAAAGAGAGACAAGAAGGGGAGAAAGACAAGAAGGGAAGAAAAGAGAGAGGTGAGAAGGGAAGAAGGAGAGAGGTGAGAAGGGAAGAAAGGAGGGGAGAAAAGAGAGATGTAAGAAGGAGAAAGGTCTTTTGAAATCTACCGTCAAATTTAAGGTGACCTCGAAACCAAAAAGTCAGAAAGAAAAGAAGGAAAATGCTTCTATAAAACACTCTGATATATATCTGTATAGCAGCACTTGTTATCCTTGTAATCGCCTATGTAGCTGGTATGACACAAAGGTTAGTAAATTGTGAGGCCAGCTTTATACCCTGCTACCTGTCAAGGTGTTAAACCCCCACCCACACACACTTTCCCGCCGGCCATGGGGGTCCAGCATGCACCAGCCTGTGTTTCCATTTTTTCCTACTGGCCAAGCTGGACCCCCACGGCCGCCATTTACCGTGCCTTAGGGTGAGCACCTCAAAGGCACTCGCTCCCAGGTAGTCGCTCACTCTAACATAGGATTACAAAGTACTCCCTCTAGTTTACTGCAGGAGAAGGTGGTACCGGGACCAGCCGGTGGCTCTTCAGCAGAGGCGAAATAGCATGATCAAAAACGAAATACTTCATTGGAACAGTCTACAAAGTGTGCCTGGTTCGAATGGTATTATTCGAAACTGGACTATGCTCGGCAACATGTGGCACCAGCTTTCAGGACATTTATCGAATTAAAGGGTGTCCAGACAATAAATGAAGATGTCGTGTTGCGGTCCAGCTGTGCAGAGTAACCCCAGATTGTGGATGGGGTAAACCTGTCATAAAGAGCGAAGATTTTGTGCTGATGGACTGCACTTATAAATCCCACACACAACGATTCACCTATGTATGGAGACAATTTGTGTTTCCCTCAAAAGCTAAACATCAGTCACAGAAGAGGGAGACAGAAAAGTGGGACCATACTACTCTAAATATATAGTTGTATAGGATTTGTTAGCCTTGCAGCAATTTTCTGTATAACTGATGTTATGTATCTGAACATATGTGCTAAGAGAAAGAAAGACATTGAAAACAAGGGACAAGATCCAGAAGAGGTTGAGAGGATCACAGTATGTGTACATGCATCAGAAAATAAAGATCCAGCATAAGATCCTGGGTGGGGGACAAACGTCAGCTTCTCCAGAGACTATTGAAAGGGAAGTGGCACCTTCATCTTTTCTCATCGCCCACTGAGTTGGCATAATTACTAGTAGACCGTTGGCGGTCTCCATAAGAGAGAATGAAAATATTAGAGGTTTTGCATATACGGAGGGTGAGATGATAACTAGTATTTATGCAGACGACATTATATTTACACTTACAGAACCAGAGAAGTCTATTAAAGAATTATTGAGGACCCTAGAGGAATATTGTACATATTCTGGATATCGGTTAAATATAGATAAGTCCATTGCTTTAATAAAAAACATATCCACTGAGAGGTTAGGAGTTCTTAAAAATAAGTTTAACTTCAAGTGGGTAACAGATCAGCTCAAGTATTTGGGCATAAATATACCAGCCCAGATTGAAAATCTTATAGAAATAAATTGGCTCCTGTTGTTAAAACAGATGAATAGAGATTTAAAAAAATGGAAAAAATATTATTTTTCATGGATGTGAAGAGTTAACTATGTAAAGAGCTATTATTTGTCTAAGTAGTTGTATCTTTTTCAACAGCTACCCCTGAATTTCCCGGAACCATAGTTAAACCTAGTACAGGGTGCTATGGATAAATTTACTTGGCAGACTAAAAATCCCCGCCACAGTACACATACTCCAACCTTGAACTCTGAGGGTGGAGTTGGGTACCCAAATATAAAAAAATACTATGAGGCAAGTAGGGTTGCACATGACATAACAGGGTTATTATACCCAAGATGTATGGTATCACATTGAGGCAGAATCTGTGAAACAAAAGACTTTGCTTTCTGTGTTTTGGATCCCAAAAATAAATACAAAATTGAAGACAGTTGTTAATGAGATGGAACTTTCAATTTTGAAGTTTCTCTCAAAGGCTAAACAGACAGAGAAGAAGGAGACAGAACATACTGACTATACAGAACGAACATACACTCTGGGTAGCTGTGGTGGACTTGTTACCCTAGCAGGAATAGTCTATATGGTGGATCTTATTTATCGTAAGATCTACTTAAAGAAACAGAAAAAACTGCAAGCAAGGTTGACGTTCCAGAAGATGGAGAAAGGATCACA
Source organism: Rhinophrynus dorsalis (assembly GCA_037306005.1). Lineage (NCBI taxonomy): Eukaryota > Metazoa > Chordata > Amphibia > Anura > Rhinophrynidae > Rhinophrynus > Rhinophrynus dorsalis. Next base: position 2,227,286 of record CM074722.1, on the reverse strand, counting down.
ATCTGTGTACATAAGATCGATCCAGCATCAGAACCTGGGCAGGAATTTAAGAAGGGGCAAATGTCAATTTCTCCAGAGATTATTGAAATAGAAGTGACCCCTTCGTCTCCTGTCATCAGCTACTAAATTGGAGTAATTACATCTAGTAGAGAACATTACACAAATAAAGTATATATTCAGTGTAATAATCTGACTTTGTCATTATCAGTCCTCTCTATTGTCACAGTCGCTTATATTCTCCTGACTTCACTGAAAAACATGTAGATTTAGTAGTCTAAAATCCTTGGGTGCTTTAACCCTTTGAGTGCTGGAGATGTATCCAGTGCATTGCATGGCACATACCTCAGAAATGCAATAAAGGGAGAACTTTTTAATTCTCCCAACCGGCTCCTGTCACCTGGATCCAGATAAATTGGACTCACGGTCCAGATCCTCTGCTCAGAGCCCTATATCCCTACTCCCTCATTTCCCTGTATGCATTGTTTATGCAGAGCTCCAAAGTATGACATATCCTGGTGCTCTATATCAATAGACCACTTCAGCTGTGCAGGGATAGCAATGATATAGATGTATGTACAGGGGAGCCTTGATATAGATGTCTGTGCAGGGGAGCCTTGATATAGACGTCTGTGCAGGGGAGCAGTGATATAGTTATCTGTGCTGGAAAGCAGTAATATAGATGTATGTGCAGGAAAGCAGTGCTATAGGTGTATACCCTGGGGAGAAGTGATATAGATGTATGTGCTGGAGACCAGTGATATAGATATATGTGCAGGGGAGCAATAATATAGATGTATGTGCAGGAGAGCGGTGATATAGATGTCTGTGCAGTGGAGCAGTGATATAGGTGTCTGTGCAGGGAAGCAGTGATATAGATGTTTGTGCAGGTGAGCAATGATATAGATGTCTGTGCAGGGGATCAGTGATATAGATGTCTGTGCAGGGGAGAAGTGATACAGATACATGTGCAGGGGAGCAGTGATATAGATGTCTGTGCTTTGAAGCAGTGATATAGATGTCTATGCTGGGGAACAGTGATATAGCTGTATGTGCAGGGAAGCAGTGATATAGATGTTTGTGCTTTGAAGCAGTTACACAGGTGTCTGTGCAGGGAACAGTGATATAGATATCTGTGCTTTGAAGCAGTGATATAGATGTATGTGCAGGGAAGCAGTTATACAGGTGTCTGTGCTGGAGATCAGTGATATAGATGTCTCTGCAGGAGAGTAGTGATACAGAAGTCTGTGTTGGGAAGCAGTGATATAGATACATGTACAGGGGAGCAGTGATATAGATGTCTGTGCAGGAAAGCAGTGATAGAGATGTATGTGCTGGGGAGCAGTGATAGAGAAGTGTGTGCTGGAAACCAGTGATATAGATGTATGTGCAGGAGAGTAGTGATAGAGAAGTCTGTGCTGGGAAGCAGTGATATAGATACATGTACAGGGGAGCAGTGATATAGATGTCTGTGCAGGAAAGCAGTGATAGAGATGTATGTGCTGGGGAGCAGTGATAGAGAAGTGTGTGCTGGAAACCAGTGATATAGATGTCTGTGCCAGAAAGTAGTGATAGAGAAGTCTGTGCTGGGAAGCAGTGATATAGATACATGTGCAGGGGAGCAGTGACATAGAAAAGAGGTGAGAAGGGGAGAAAAGAGAGAGGTAAGAAGGGTAGAAAAGAGAGGTAAGATGGTGTGAAGGGGAGAAAGAGGTGAGGAGGAGAGAAAGAGACAAGAAAGGGAGAAAGCGACAAGAAGGGGAGAAAAGAGAGAGGAGAAAGAAGGGGGTAAAAGAGAGAGGGGTAAAAAGGGAAGAAGAGAGGTATGAATGGGAGAAAAGAGGTGAGAAGGGGAGAAAAGAGAAGTGAGAAGAGGACAAGAGAGACAAGAAGGGGAGAAAAGAGAGATGTAAGGAGGAGAACAGTCTTTTGAATTCTACCATAAAAGAGGGAAAATGCTTCTATAAAACACACTCTGATATATATCTGTATAGCAGCACTTGTTATCCTTGTAATCACCTATATAGCTGGTATGAAACAAAGGTTAGTAAATTGTGAGGCCAGCTTTATACCCTGCTATCTGTCTAGGTGTTTAACCCCACCCCCCACCCCCACACACACACTATACCCCCCACACACACACACACACAAACACAAACACACTTTCCCTCTGGCCATGGGTGTCCAGCATGCACCAGCGTTTGTTCCCATTTTTTCCTACTGGCCAAGCTGGACTCCCACAGCCGCCATTTGCCGTGCCTGACGGCGAGCACCTTAAAGGCACTCGCTTCCAGTCATTCATTTACTCTAACATAGAATTACAAAGTTCCCCCTATAGTTTACAGCACGAGATCCTGGTACGGGGACCAGCCGGCAGCTCTTCAGCAGAGTCGAAATAGCGTGATCAAAAAATAAATACTTCACTGGAACAGTCTACGAATTGTGCCTGGTTTGCAAGGAATTATATGAAACTGGACCATGCTCCTCAACATGTGGAATCGGCTTTCAGGACATTTATCGTATTAAAGGATGTCCAGACCAACAATACAGATGTCATGTTGGGGTCCAGGAATGCAGAGTGTCCCCAGGATGGGGTACAGTTGTGCATGATAACGAAGATTATGTGCTGATGCACTGTAGCTTTTAAGAGCACACTCAAAGATTCACCTATGTTTGGACACAATTTGATGAAAGGCCTCATGTTTTGAGAGTCTCTAGAACATCAGATGACATTGTATATCAGTCTCATACAATGGAGAGCGGTCTTTTGATTTCCACCGTCAAATTTAACGTGACCACGAAGTCTAAACGTTGAAAAGAAAAGAAGGAATATTCTTCTGTCAAACACACAGGTAAGAAGTGGAGAAAAGAGAGAGGCAAGAAGGGGAGGAAAGAGAAAGGCAAGAAGGGGAGAAAAGAGATGGTGAGCACCTTAAAGGCACTCGCTCCCAGGCAGTCGCTCCCTCTAACATAGGATTACAAAGTACCCCCTCTAGTTTTCAGCAGGAGAACCTGGTACCGGGACCAGCCGGCGGCTTTTCAGCAGAGGCAAAATAGCTTGATCTAAAAATAAATACTTCAGTGGTACGGTCTACAAATTGTGTCTGGTTTGCAAGGAATTATATGAAACTGGACCATGTTCCGCAACATGTGGAATCGGCTTTCAGGTAATTTATCGAATGAAAGGGTGTACAGACCAACAATCTAGATGTCATGTTGGGGTCCAGCAGTGCAGAGCGGCCCCAAATTATGGATGGGGTACAGTTGTGCATTATGATGAAGATTTTGTGCAGATGGACTGCAGATATAAATCCAACACACAAAGATTCAACTATGTATGGAGACAATTCGTTATAGGTAAACGGCCTATGGTTTTACCATATCATAAGAGCATTTTGGCAGTCTCTAGAAGATCTCATGATATCATTAATGAATGAAGCACAATACAGAATATTAGTTTAATTACCACCGTCAAATTTAAGTTTCCCTCAAAGGCTAAACATCAGAGAGAGAGAGAGAAGAGGGAGACAGAAAACACTGACTATACAAGGCTGCAGTGGCACTCATCAGTTAGTACTCAGTACGGCTTGACCCGTGCAGCTCAGTGGCTCTTACAGGTCACAAAGCGATAACTGGAAGAATGTGGCTTTGCTTCTTTTTACTGCTGGTTGCAATGCCAGCTCCTGAACACAACATGACAATAAGACACACAAACCTTTATATGAACACGATGAAACTGTACCAACAAGAGATCCTGAATGACAACAGTCTTAAGACATGCATATGAGTGTGTGTGAGAATGTGTGTGTGTATGCATATGAGTGTGTGTGAGAATGTGTGTGTGTGTATGCATATGAGTGTGTGTGAGAATATGTGTGTGTATGCATATGAGTGTGTGTGAATGTGAGAATGCGTATGAGTGTGTGTGTGTGAATGCATATGGGTTTGTGTGCATGTGAAAATGCGTATGTGTGTATGTATGTGTGTGAGAATGTGTTTGAGTGTGTGTTTGTACATGTATGTAGGTGTGTGTGGGTATACATATACATTATGTACCGAGCGTCTATCAAGGATGAGTATTAAATAAAAGAATATAGTGAGAAGAAATAGTGTTAAACGTGTGATGTACAAATGTAATATTTATGCTGGTGATGGTATTATAATTAAGAAACCCTAAAATAACATTATTTGATTAAACATTTAATAGATTTTGATTCACAGCATTTGGGAGGATTCAGTGACGGACCAATAGGTTTTACAGGTGGTGACAGAAGGGTACAGGATCCTTTTTATTTCGGTTTCTTCCTTCTCACATGCCTCAGGGAGCAGAGAAATGCCATCTGTTTGGCGCTGTTCAGGCTCTTCTGGACAAGGACGTTCTAGAGCTGGTTCCAGTTCAGGACAGAGGAATCAGTTTTTACTCAAACCTCTTTGTGGTCTCCAAGAAGGATGGAGGTTGTCGTCCTATTTTGGACTTGAAGGATCTCAATTCCTTTGTGACCCGGTATCACGGTGCCCGTGATTCTGAGCGACATTGTTACTTCCGGGTTTACCCTGGCCTTATTCTTATTGGCTCTGTGTTGGTGACTCCTCCCAGGGTTTACCTTTAAATACGCCCTCCTGTCATTCTACCGGTGCCCTTTTGTGGTGTACTCGTAACTAGCGACTAGAACTTCTTTCTCCTGTTTCCATGTATGACCCGGCTCGTCTGACTACGTTTTGTTCCTGACGCTCCTGTGATCCGATTCCTTTGCTGACCTTGGACTGGTTGACTAACTCCTTGTGTACTGAACTGGCTTGGCTGAGTATCTGATTCCGTTACGGACTAAGGACTGGCTGACTACTCTGTGTGCACCAATCTGGCTGGGCTAGTGTCTGGTTGTCCATCTAGACTGGCTGTGTATTCCATGTGTGCTGACCTGGTTGAGCTTCTGGTTCCGTCGCTAACGGGACTGGTTGACTACCTCCGTATACCGATCAGGGCAACACCGGTTACTGACCGGCTACGTTCCGTACCTTGCTCCTCCCACTCGCTTACCGCATATCACCTGTTAGGCCTAACCACTCCAATAGTCTCCTGGAGCCTATGGGAGCCCAGTCACTCACCAGTGTCTGTGTTGCCTCTTGTAACCCTATAGTAGTAGAGTCCAGTCTGAGCCAGACTTCTGCCCGTGTTGCCTACGCTCACCATAGTGGTCTAGGGTCCGTATACTGCCAGTATTTGGTGTCTGTTGCCTCCGTTAACCCTAGCGTGCTAGGGCCAAGTCGCTGCCAGAGTCCTGTCTGTCTTGCCTCCATTAACCCTAGAGTTCTAGGTTCCAGTCACTGCCAGAGTCCTGTCTGTGTTGCCTCCGTTTACCCTAAACACCTAAGGCCATTTCTCTGCCAGAGTCTTGCCTGTGTTGCCTCCATTAACCCTAGAAGTCTAGTGTCAGGTGTCTCCCTGTACACTGTCTGTGCTGCCTCCGATATCCCTAGTCCACCAGGGGATTGCCCTGCAGTTACCCATCGCTTGTGTCACCTATTGCAGTGTGGGGCTGTTGAGGATATTCTTGTTCCTGAAACTATCTACGAATTCTGCCTTCAAGTCCAAGATCATCACATTTATCTTGTATTATTACTACTCTGTGTTCTCACCCTGACCTAAGGCTCCTAATACTGCTTCGGCATGTCTCACCGTACCCAGGTCCGCATCCCATTGTGGGTGGTCGTCTCCGCCTCTTTAGCGGGATTTGGGAGGATTCAGTGTCGGACCCATGGGTTTTACATGTGGTGTCAGAAGGATACAAGATCCCTTTCTTTTCTATTCCCCCTTTTCGCTTTCATCTTTCTCTCTTTCCTCAGGAAGTCGAGAGAAGTCATCTATTCGAAGGCACTATTCAGGCTCTTCTGGACAAGGATGTTCTGGAGCCGGTGCCTCCTTCAGACAGGGGTTCGGGGTTTTACTCAAACCTCTTTGTGGTGACCAAAAAGGACAGCAGATGCCGCCCTATTTTGGATTTGAAAGATCTCAATTCCTGTCACGTTACCAAATCTTATATACTACCAGATAATGGGGTGCGATTCCTGTAACATTACCAAATCTTATATACTACCAGATAATGGGGTGCGATTCCTGTCACGTTACCAAATCTGATATACTACCAGATAATGGAGTGCGATTCCTGTCACGTTACCAAATCTGATATAATACCAGATAATGGGGTGCGATTCCTGTCACGTTACCAAATCTTATATAATACCAGATAATGGGGTGCGATTCCTGTCACATTGCCAAATCTTATATAATACTAGATAATGGGGTGCGATTCCTGTCACGTTACCAAATCTGATATAATACCAGATAATGGGGTGCGATTCCTGTCACGTTACCAAATCTGATAAAATACCAGATAATGGGGTGTGATTCCTGTCACGTTACCAAATCTGATATAATAAAAGATAATGGGGTGCGATTCCTGTCACGTTACCAAATCTGACATACTACCAGATAATGGGGTGCGATTCCTGTCACGTTAACAAATCTGATATAATACCAGATAATGGGGTGCGATTCCTGTCACGTTAACAAATCTGATATAATACCAGATAATGGGGTGCGATTCCTGTCACGTTACCAAATCTTATATACTACCAGATAATGGGGTGCGATTCCTGTCACGTTACCAAATCTTATATACTACCAGATAATGGGGTGCGATTCCTCTCACGTTACCAAATCTTATATACTACCAGATAATGGGGTGCGATTCCTCTCACGTTACCAAATCTTATATAATACCAGATAATGGGGTACGATTCCTCTCACGTTACCAAATCTTATATAATACCAGATAATGGGGTGCGATTCCTGTGACGTTACCAAATCTGATATAATACCAGATAATGGGGTGCGATTCCTGTCACGTTACCAAATCTGATATAATACCAGATAATGGGGTGCGATTCCTGTCACGTTACCAAATCTGATATAATACCAGATAATGGGGTGCCATTCCTGTGACGTTACCAAATCTGATATACTACCAGATAATGGGGTGCCATTCCTGTCACGTTACCAAATCTTATATAATACCAGATAATGGGGTGCGATTCCTGTCACGTTGCCAAACCTTATATAATACCAGATAATTGGGTGCGATTCCTGTCACGTTACCAAATCTGATATAATACCAGATAATGGGCTGCGATTCCTGTCACGTTACCAAATATTATATAATACCAGATAATGGGGTGCGATTCTTGTCACGTTACCAAATCTGATATACTACCAGATAATGGGGTGCGATTCCTGTCACGTTACCAAATCTGATATACTACCAGATAATGGGGTGCGATTCCTGTCACGTTACCAAATCTGATATACTACCAGATAATGGGGTGAGATTCCTGCCATGTTACCAAATCTTATATAATACCAGATAATGGGGTACGATTCCTCTCACGTTACCAAATGTTATATAATACCAGATAATGGGGTGCGATTCCTGTCACGTTACCAAATCTTATATACTACCAGATAATGGGGTGCAATTCCTCTCACATTACCAAATCTTATATAATACCAGATAATGGGGTGAGATTCCTGTCACATTACCAAATCTGATATAATACCAGATAATGGGGTGCGATTCCTTTCACATTACCAAATCTTATATACTACCAGATAATGGGGTGTGATTCCTGTCACGTTACCAAATCTGATATAATACCAGATAATGGGGTGTGATTCCTGTCACATTACCAAATCTTATATACTACCAGATAATGGGGTGTGATTCCTGTCACGTTACCAAATCTGATATAATACCAGATAATGGGGTGAGATTCCTGTCACATTACCAAATATTATGTACTACCAGATAATGGGGTGAGATTCCTGCCATGTTACCAAATCTTATATACTACCAGATAATGGGGTGCGATTCCTGTCACGTTACCAAATCTTATATAATACCAGATAATGGGGTGCGATTCCTGTCACGTTACCAAATCTTATATAATACCAGATAATGGGGTGCGATTCCTGTCACATTACCAAATCTGATATAATACCAGATAATGGGGTGTGATTCCTGTCACATTTCCAAATCTGATATACTACCAGATAATGGGGTGCGATTCCTGTCACGTTACCAAATCTGATATACTACCAGATAATGGGGTGAGATTCCTGCCATGTTACCAAATCTTATATAATACCAGATAATGGGGTACGATTCCTCTCACGTTACCAAATCTTATATAATACCAGATAATGGGGTGCGATTCCTGTCACGTTACCAAATCTTATATACTACCAGATAATGGGGTGCAATTCCTCTCACATTACCAAATCTTATATAATACCAGATAATGGGGTGAGATTCCTGTCACATTACCAAATCTGATATAATACCAGATAATGGGGTGCGATTCCTGTCACATTACCAAATCTTATATACTACCAGATAATGGGGTGTGATTCCTGTCACGTTACCAAATCTGATATAATACCAGATAATGGGGTGTGATTCCTGTCACATTACCAAATATTATATACTACCAGATAATGGGGTGTGATTCCTGTCACGTTACCAAATCTGATATAATACCAGATAATGGGGTGTGTTTCCTGTCACATTACCAAATATTATGTACTACCAGATAATGGGGTGAGATTCCTGCCATGTTACCAAATCTTATATACTACCAGATAATGGGGTGCGATTCCTGTCACGTTACCAAATCTTATATAATACCAGATAATGGGGTGCGATTCCTGTCACGTTACCAAATCTTATATAATACCAGATAATGGGGTGCGATTCCTGTCACGTTACCAAATCTTATATAATACCAGATAATGGGGTGCGATTCCTGTCACGTTACCAAATCTTATATAATACCAGATAATGGGGTGCGATTCCTGTCACGTTACGAAATCTTATATAATACCAGATAATGGGGTGCGATTCCTGTCACGTTACCAAATCTGATATAATACCAGATAATGGGGTGCGACTCCTGTCACGTTACCAAATCTTATATAATACCAGATAATGGGGTGCGACTCCTGTCACGTTACCAAATCTTATATAATACCAGATAATGGGGTGAGATTCCTGTCACGTTACCAAATCTTATATAATACCAGATAATGGGGTGCGATTCCTGTCACGTTACCAAATCTTATATACTACCAGAAAATGGGGTGCGATTCCTGTCACGTTACCAAATCTTATATACTACCAGATAATGGGGTGCGATTCCTGTCACGTTACCAAATCTTATATACTACCAGATAATGGGGTGCGATTCCTGTCACGTTACCAAATCTTATATACTACCAGATAATGGGGTGCGATTCCTGTCACGTTACCAAATCTTATATAATACCAGATAATGGGGTGCGATTCCTGTCACGTTACCAAATCTTATATAATACCAGATAATGGGGTGCGATTCCTGTCACGTTACCAAATCTTATATACTACCAGATAATGGGGTGTGATTCCTGTCACGTTACCAAATCTTATATAATACCAGATAATGGGGTGCGACTCCTGTCACGTTACCAAATCTTATATAATACCAGATAATGGGGTGCGACTCCTGTCACGTTACCAAATCTTATATAATACCAGATAATGGGGTGTGATTCCTGTCACGTTACCAAATCTTATATAATACCAGATAATGGGGTGTGATTCCTGTCACGTTACCAAATCTTATATAATACCAGATAATGGGGTGCGATTCCTGTCACATTACCAAATCTTATATACTACCAGATAATGGGGTGTGATTCCTGTCACATTACCAAATCTTATATAATACCAGATAATGGGGTGCGATTCCTGTCACGTTACCAAATCTTATATAATACCAGATAATGGGGTGCTATTCCTGTCACATTACCAAATCTTATATAATACCAGATAATGGGGTGCTATTCCTGTCACATTACCAAATCTTATATACTACCAGATAATGGGGTGTGATTCCTGTCACATTACCAAATCTTATATACTACCAGATAATGGGGTGCTATTCTGTCACATTACCAAATCTTATATAATACCAGATAATGGGGTGCGACTCCTGTCACATTACCAAATCTTATATAATACCAGATAATGGGGTGCTATTCCTGTCACATTACCAAATCTTATATAATACCAGATAATGGGGTGCGATTCCTGTCACATTACCAAATCTTATATAATACCAGATAATGGGGTGCTATTCCTGTCACATTACCAAATCTTATATAATACCAGATAATGGGGTGCTATTCCTGTCACATTACCAAATCTTATATAATACCAGATAATGGGGTGCGACTCCTGTCACATTACCAAATCTTATATACTACCAGATAATGGGGTGCAATTCCTGTCACATTACCAAATCTTATATAATACCAGATAATGGGGTGCAATTCCTGTCACATTTTCCAAATCTTATATAATACCAGATAATGGGGTGCGACTCCTGTCACATTACCAAATCTTATATACTACCAGATAATGGGGTGCAATTCCTGTCACATTACCAAATCTTATATAATACCAGATAATGGGGTGCAATTCCTGTCACATTTTCCAAATCTTATATAATACCAGATAATGGGGTGCGATTCCTCTCACATTACCAAATCTTATATAATACCAGATAATGGGGTGTGATTCCTCTCACATTACCAAATCTTATATAATACCAGATAATGGGGTGCGACTCCTGTCACATTACCAAATCTTATATAATACCAGATAATGGGGTGCTATTCCTGTCACATTACCAAATCTTATATAATACCAGATAATGGGGTGCGACTCCTGTCACATTACCAAATCTTATATAATACCAGATAATGGGGTGCGATTCCTGTCACGTTACCAAATCTTATATAATACCAGATAATGGGGTGCGATTCCTGTCACATTACCAAATCTTATATAATACCAGATAATGGGGTGCGACTCCTGTCACGTTACCAAATCTTATATAATACCAGATAATGGGGTGCGACTCCTGTCACGTTACCAAATCTTATATAATACCAGATAATGGGGTGTGATTCCTGTCACGTTACCAAATCTTATATAATACCAGATAATGGGGTGTGATTCCTGTCACGTTACCAAATCTTATATAATACCAGATAATGGGGTGCGATTCCTGTCACATTACCAAATCTTATATACTACCAGATAATGGGGTGTGATTCCTGTCACATTACCAAATCTTATATAATACCAGATAATGGGGTGTGATTCCTGTCACGTTACCAAATCTGATATAATACCAGATAATGGGGTGCGACTCCTGTCACATTACCAAATCTTATATACTACCAGATAATGGGGTGCGATTCCTGTCACGTTACCAAATCTTATATACTACCAGATAATGGGGTGCGATTCCTGTCACGTTACCAAATCTTATATAATACCAGATAATGGGGTGCGATTCCTGTCACGTTACCAAATCTTATATAATACCAGATAATGGGGTGCGATTCCTGTCACGTTACCAAATCTTATATAATACCAGATAATGGGGTGTGATTCCTGTCACGTTACCAAATCTTATATAATACCAGATAATGGGGTGTGATTCCTGTCACGTTACCAAATCTTATATAATACCAGATAATGGGGTGCGATTCCTGTCACATTACCAAATCTTATATACTACCAGATAATGGGGTGTGATTCCTGTCACATTACCAAATCTTATATAATACCAGATAATGGGGTGTGATTCCTGTCACATTACCAAATCTGATATAATACCAGATAATGGGGTGCGATTCCCGTCACGTTACCAAATCTTATATAATACCAGATAATGGGGTGTAATTCCTGTAACATTACCAAATCTTACATAATACCAGATAATGGGGTGTCATTCCTGTCACATTACCAAATCTTATATAATACCAGATAATGGGGTGTGATTCCTGTCACATTACCAAATCTTATATCAGATAATCGGGTGTGATTCCTGTCACATTGCGAAATCTTATATAATACCAGATAATGGGGTGTGATTCCTGTCACGTTACCAAATCTTATATAATACCAGATAATGGGGTGCGATTCCTGTCACGTTACCAAATCTTATATACTACCAGATAATGGGGTGTCATTCCTGTCACATTACCAAATCTGATATAATACCAGATAATGGGGTGCGATTCCTGTCACGTTACCAAATCTTATATAATACCAGATAATGGGGTGCGATTCCTGTCACGTTACCAAATCTTATATAATACCAGATAATGGGGTGCGATTCCTGTCACGTTACCAAATCTTATATAATACCAGATAATGGGGTGCGATTCCTGTCACGTTACCAAATCTTATATAATACCAGATAATGGGGTGCGATTCCTGTCACGTTACGAAATCTTATATAATACCAGATAATGGGGTGCGATTCCTGTCACGTTACCAAATCTGATATAATACCAGATAATGGGGTGCGACTCCTGTCACGTTACCAAATCTTATATAATACCAGATAATGGGGTGCGACTCCTGTCACGTTACCAAATCTTATATAATACCAGATAATGGGGTGAGATTCCTGTCACGTTACCAAATCTTATATAATACCAGATAATGGGGTGCGATTCCTGTCACGTTACCAAATCTTATATACTACCAGAAAATGGGGTGCGATTCCTGTCACGTTACCAAATCTTATATACTACCAGATAATGGGGTGCGATTCCTGTCACGTTACCAAATCTTATATACTACCAGATAATGGGGTGCGATTCCTGTCACGTTACCAAATCTTATATACTACCAGATAATGGGGTGCGATTCCTGTCACGTTACCAAATCTTATATAATACCAGATAATGGGGTGCGATTCCTGTCACGTTACCAAATCTTATATAATACCAGATAATGGGGTGCGATTCCTGTCACGTTACCAAATCTTATATACTACCAGATAATGGGGTGTGATTCCTGTCACGTTACCAAATCTTATATAATACCAGATAATGGGGTGCGACTCCTGTCACGTTACCAAATCTTATATAATACCAGATAATGGGGTGCGACTCCTGTCACGTTACCAAATCTTATATAATACCAGATAATGGGGTGTGATTCCTGTCACGTTACCAAATCTTATATAATACCAGATAATGGGGTGTGATTCCTGTCACGTTACCAAATCTTATATAATACCAGATAATGGGGTGCGATTCCTGTCACATTACCAAATCTTATATACTACCAGATAATGGGGTGTGATTCCTGTCACATTACCAAATCTTATATAATACCAGATAATGGGGTGCGATTCCTGTCACGTTACCAAATCTTATATAATACCAGATAATGGGGTGCTATTCCTGTCACATTACCAAATCTTATATAATACCAGATAATGGGGTGCTATTCCTGTCACATTACCAAATCTTATATACTACCAGATAATGGGGTGCTATTCTGTCACATTACCAAATCTTATATAATACCAGATAATGGGGTGCGATTCCTGTCACATTACCAAATCTTATATAATACCAGATAATGGGGTGCGATTCCTGTCACATTACCAAATCTTATATAATACCAGATAATGGGGTGCTATTCCTGTCACATTACCAAATCTTATATAATACCAGATAATGGGGTGCTATTCCTGTCACATTACCAAATCTTATATAATACCAGATAATGGGGTGCGACTCCTGTCACATTACCAAATCTTATATACTACCAGATAATGGGGTGCAATTCCTGTCACATTACCAAATCTTATATAATACCAGATAATGGGGTGCAATTCCTGTCACATTTTCCAAATCTTATATAATACCAGATAATGGGGTGCGACTCCTGTCACATTACCAAATCTTATATACTACCAGATAATGGGGTGCAATTCCTGTCACATTACCAAATCTTATATAATACCAGATAATGGGGTGCAATTCCTGTCACATTTTCCAAATCTTATATAATACCAGATAATGGGGTGCGATTCCTCTCACATTACCAAATCTTATATAATACCAGATAATGGGGTGTGATTCCTCTCACATTACCAAATCTTATATAATACCAGATAATGGGGTGCGACTCCTGTCACATTACCAAATCTTATATAATACCAGATAATGGGGTGCGATTCCTGTCACATTACCAAATCTTATATAATACCAGATAATGGGGTGCGACTCCTGTCACATTACCAAATCTTATATAATACCAGATAATGGGGTGCGATTCCTGTCACGTTACCAAATCTTATATAATACCAGATAATGGGGTGCGATTCCTGTCACATTACCAAATCTTATATAATACCAGATAATGGGGTGCGACTCCTGTCACATTACCAAATCTTATATAATACCAGATAATGGGGTGCGATTCCTGTCACGTTACCAAATCTTATATAATACCAGATAATGGGGTGCGATTCCTGTCACATTACCAAATCTTATATAATACCAGATAATGGGGTGCGACTCCTGTCACGTTACCAAATCTTATATAATACCAGATAATGGGGTGTGATTCCTGTCACGTTACCAAATCTTATATAATACCAGATAATGGGGTGTGATTCCTGTCACGTTACCAAATCTTATATAATACCAGATAATGGGGTGTGATTCCTGTCACGTTACCAAATCTTATATAATACCAGATAATGGGGTGCGATTCCTGTCACATTACCAAATCTTATATACTACCAGATAATGGGGTGTGATTCCTGTCACATTACCAAATCTTATATAATACCAGATAATGGGGTGTGATTCCTGTCACGTTACCAAATCTGATATAATACCAGATAATGGGGTGCGACTCCTGTCACGTTACCAAATCTTATATAATACCAGATAATGGGATGCGATTCCTGTCATATTACCAAATCTTATATAATACCAGATAATGGGGTGCGATTCCTGTCACATTACCAAATCTTATATAATACCAGATAATGGGGTGCGATTCCTGTCACATTACCAAATCTTATATAATACCAGATAACGGGGTGCGATTCCTGTCACGTTACCAAATCTTATATACTACCAGATAATGGGGTGCAATTCCTGTCACATTACCAAATCTTATATATTACCAGATAATGGGGTGTGATTTCTGTCACATTACCAAATCTTATATACTACCAGATAATGGGGTGCAATTCCTGTCACATTACCAAATCTTATATATTACCAGATAATGGGGTGTGATTCCTGTCACGTTACCAAATCTTATATAATACCAGATAATGGGGTGCGATTCCTGTCACATTACCAAATCTTATATAATACCAGATAACGGGGTGTGATTCCTGTCACATTACCAAATCTGATATAATACCAGATAACTGGGTGCAATTCCTGTCACATTACCAAATCTGATATAATACCAGATAATGGGGTGCGATTCCTGTCACCTTACCATCACTGATATAATACCAGATAATGGGGTGCGATTCCTGTCACATTACCAAATCTTATATAATACCAGATAATGGGGTGCGATTCCTGTAGCATTACCAAATCTTATATAATACCAGATAATGGGGTGCGATTCCTGTCACGTTACCAAATCTTATATAATACCAGATAATGGGGTGCGACTCCTGTCACATTACCAAATCTTATATAATACCAGATAATGGGGTGTGATTCCTGTCACATTACCAAATCTGATATAATACCAGATAACTGGGTGCAATTCCTGTCACGTTACCAAATCTTATATACTACCAGATAATGAGGTGTGATTCCTGTCACATTACCAAATCTTATATAATACCAGATAATGGGGTGCGATTCCTGTCACATTACCAAATCTTATATAATACCAGATAATGGGGTGTGATTCCTGTCACATTACCAAATCTTATATAATACCAGATAATGGGGTGTGATTCCTGTCACATTACCAAATCTTATATAATACCAGATAATGGGGTGTCATTCCTGTCACATTACCAAATCTTATATACTACCAGATAATGGGGTGTCATTCCTGTCATATTACCAAATCCTGCATGTTAATCCTTCTTTCTTCCTTTTTCCCCCTCTTAAATCTTTCTATTAACCCTCCTTTTCCCTGTTTCTCTTTATTCCTTTATCACACACATTTCTCTT
Organism: Rhinophrynus dorsalis; assembly: GCA_037306005.1. Classification (NCBI taxonomy): domain Eukaryota; kingdom Metazoa; phylum Chordata; class Amphibia; order Anura; family Rhinophrynidae; genus Rhinophrynus; species Rhinophrynus dorsalis. The sequence continues at coordinate 2,211,157 of CM074722.1, read as the reverse complement.
TTTCCCCCTCTTACTCCCTTTCTTCCCTTTAAGCTTTCTGCCACTTTTCTTTTTACCCCCCTTGATTCCCTCTTTATTCATTATTGCCTATTTCACTGTCATCCAATACAGGTTACTGGTACACTGGGAGGCGATCCGCCCCTTTAAGTAGACAGGAACATTCATCTAAATGTATGCAGGGGTCCTCCCCTCCCCTCCCTCTTAGGCTGCAGCTCAGTCAGAACAAGCCAGAATGATTTGTTCCTCGGTGTGTTCACACCAGGCAGAGAACAGCTCTCTCCAACTTTTAGTTTCTTTGTTATTTTTACAAATATGGAATACCACCATTAGGCGGGTTACCAAGGCTGTCAAATGCCCTATTTAAAGTGGATAGCACAGCTTCCAGGGTACTTCTGGTGGACCTTTTGCCCTGATGAGGGAATAACTTGATTTCAAGTATTTCCCTGGGGAATTATCCTCTGTGGTGATTCCTTTTCTTATCTTGGTAACCTGAAGACAGAAGTCCTGCAGAAAGGTGAGCCACCCTTTGAGTGCCGAAGGTCCACTTGTCCCCCAGTGTCCCTTCATTGGGCTTGTAATTGGGAGTTCTCATTGTGCACTCCAGCACTCATTGGGTGTTTTTATATATCTTGCTAATGCAATGTATATGTGTATGTCTGAGTTTTGGAGCAGTTTATGTGAGATTTAACCCTTTCTCTGCTGGGTTTTCCAGTTTTATGGGCATTTTCAACTTTTGCCTTGGTTGGGTAATGTTTGCTTTCATAGTACATATGTTTGCTATGTGTTATGGAACTTTTACTTTAAGAGACAATTTTATTAGAAATAATGTTCCGCGCCTTTAAAGGGGAACTTTCACCCCTTAATAACTAAATCTCCCTTTACTGCTGACCTGGCGACTAGCTGCTTAGTAGCGCTAGTCGCCAGAAAACTTACCCCGTTCTCAAGATTTCGCCGTTTGAAAGGATCAGGAAGCACGGACGTCTCTTCACAGTGACGTCCGTGCGCCTGCGCTGTCAGTCCCTTGTCAGTCCCTTGTGCACCGTATGCACCGTACGGTGCACAAGGGACTGACAAGGGACTGACAGCGCAGGCGCACGGACGTCACTGTGAAGAGACGTCCGTGCTTCCTGATCCTTTCAAACGGCGAAATCTTGAGAACGGGGTAAGTTTTCTGGCGACTAGCGCTACTAAGCAGCTAGTCGCCAGGTCAGCAGTAAAGGGAGATTTAGTTATTAAGGGGTGAAAGTTCCCCTTTAAGCTCGCTTTTCCCGCATAGACGCCATTGCTCCTTTACTCTCTATGGGCTTACACTCTGTGGGACGTATCTCTGGAACCGTTTCACATAGCGACTTCAGAGAGGGCTCATTTTATTTGTCTTCCCTTGCTCTATCATCTGGTTGTATGCTTGAGTGTGTTGGGGGACTCGGGGGGGCTTTGGGCACTGTTTTGGGGTACTTGGTGAGGAAAACTACGCTTCCCATGAGCGCTCGGTTCGCGCCCTTTTTCTGATTGGCTCCCGTCGCGGCAGCAATTTTGTGAGTTCTTCTCATCGAGTATACTACGCAGGGACCGGACCTTCTCTCTCTCCTCTGCTGATTAACCCTTCACTTGCCAGATAAGTTTAGTTTTAAACGTTTTTGGGGTGAATATTTAATCTTTCACACTTTAATTGGGTGATTCCTATTTGTGGGGTATATCTGACGCTGTGAGCATGTCTACTCCACTTGAGCCTGGGACTAGACCTAAGACGAAGGAGGCTGGGGTATCTGTCTCCCCCATTGCGTTTTGCTCCTCCTGTCACTCAGGGCTACCTAGAGAATTTTCTGGTCATTTATGCCCAACTTGTGTGGAAGGTCATGGCAGCAACCCAGGGCCTTCCAGTCACACTATTGAGCCAACATGGGTGAAAGAGTTCAAGGCTGCAACTAGGGATCTCAGATCCACTCTTCAGCTCTTTCCCTCTCAGGTTCAGGGGGCTCATCAAGTATGGAAGACCCCCTCCACTGTCAGAACCTCCCTGCCCAAGCCACAGGGAGCTCCTGACGTCTCTGATTCTTCTGAGGAAGAATTGTTGCAGGATTCTGATGTTGAGGATGGTACAGTTATTGAGTCTACCAGATCGGTTGGGGACCCTTTTGAATGTGATCCTGAACTCTCTGCTGAGGGTTTGATCAGGGCTGTGCTGACCACCCTCAATCTTCCCTTGCGTCAGTAATCTACTCTTGACCCAACAGACGTGTTTCAGAAACCTTCTTAGGCTGTTACATGTTTTCGTACTAATCCTACTCTTGAACGCTTAGTCTCTGATGCGTGCAAAAATCCTGATAAGTCCTCTTCAGTCTCAAAAAAGTTTGCCAAACTTTATCCTTTTCCTGAGACTGAATTGGCTAAATGGGTTCATCCTCCTAAGGTGGATGCTCCAGTTTCTAGGTTGTCTAAATCTACTGCTTTGGCTGTATCTGATGCTTCTGCTTTACAGGATTAGACTGACAAAAAGTTAGAGACTTGTCTTAAGTCTATTTTTGCCTCTATTGGTACTGCCATGCGTCCAACCTTTGCTGTGGCATGGGTTAACTGGGCCATTGCGGTCTGGACTGAACAGCTTACTGTGGCGGTTCGCCAGTGTCAGAGCAGTTTCAACTCCTTGCTAATATTTCTGAAGCTCAGAATTATGTTTCTGACGCTGCTTTCGACGCAGTTCGCATGATGGCGAGGGCCTCCACTTCTTCTGTGGTGGCTAGACGCACTCTTTGGCTAAAAATTTGGTCTGCTGACACCGCTTCCAAGAAAGTTTTGCTTTCTTTGCCCTTTCAAGGGACTTCCCTGTTTGGATCTGAGCTAAAGGAATTGATTAGCGAGGCTACTGGAGGTAAAAGTACTCTTCTATCCTCAGTCTTTAAAAAGAAATTCCCAGCTAAACGCTATCGGTTCTTTCGTTCCTTCCAAACTGAGACACGCCCCGCGTCCCAGGCGGTTCCGCCTGCTCCGTGCACCTCCTCCAAGCCCAAACAGTCCTGGAAGCCCAAAGTTGCCCCCAAGGCCAAGGCTTCCAAGACTGCTTCGGCATGACTCGCCGAACCCGGGTCCGCATCCGGCTGTAAGTGGGCGTCTTCACATCTTTTGCCGGGTTTGGGAGGATTCAGTGGCGGACCCTTGGGTTCTTCAGGTGGTGTCAGAGGGATACAGGATCCCTTTCTTTTCTCTTCCTCTCTTTCGATTCCATTTTACTCGTCCTTCTCAGGACCCCTCAAAAAGGCATCTATTCGACGACGCTATTCAGGATCTTTTGGACAAAGAAGTCCTGGAACCAGTTTCTCCAGAGGACACAGGTTCAGGATTTTATTCCAACCTGTTTGTTGTGGCCAAAAAGGACGGTGGAGCTTGTCCTATTTTGGACCTCAAAGATCTCAATTCCTTTGTTGTGAGTACCCACTATCGACAGGAATCTCTGCGAACTGTGATAGCTGCTTTGTCTCTGGGGGAATTCCTTGCCTCCCTGGATCTTCAGGATGCATATCTGCACATCCCTATCCATCTAGAGAGCAGGCGGTATCTCAGGTTTGCCTGCCACAGAGGTCATTTTCATTTTTCGACTCTTCCCTTTGGACTGACAACAGGTCCGCAGGTTTTTCAGCGAGTCTTGGGAGCTTTGATAGCAGTAATCCATCGGGATGGCATCAGAGTGACTCCCTACATGGACGATTTACTCTTGAAAGCTTCATCAGCGGAGATCCTTCACCAGCAGGTTCAGGCTTGCATTCAGACACTCACTCAACATGGATGGATTGTGAATCTGGACAAGTCAGACTTGGTTCCATCTCAGCAAATAATCTTCCTGGGTCTCATGTTTGACACTTAGCGGTGCATGGTGTTTCTACCAGAGGAGGTGGCTCATCAGATTGCTCTCCGAGTATCAAAGATTCTGGCTCTCGAGCGGATTCCAGTGCCAAAATTGACTTCTCTGGTGGGGAAATTAATTTCCACAATAGAGGCGGTGCCATTTGCTATGGCACACACCAGGGAACTTCAGAGGTTCATGATCCAGACATGCAGGAATCGTCCAGACCATCTGCAGCTATCCGTCTCTCTACCTCCTCATGTCGAGTTGAGCTTGGAATGGTGGTTGGATCTGTCTCATCTCCTGAAAGGGAGATCCTTCCAGATCCCTTATTGGACCACGGTCACGACGGATGCCAGCCTCCTGGGATGGGGGGCAGTGTTGGGTCGCTTCAGTGCCCAGGGGAAGTGGGGATTGGAGGAATCTCTCCTCTCCATCAACATTCTGGAACTACGTGCCATCTTCCTTGCCCTGAGACATCTCAACTGGAGGGTTGTCCAGTCAGAGTAGAGTCCGACAACGCCACCGCAGTGGCTTACATCAACAAGCAAGGCGGAACAAGAAGTCTCGCCGCCTGGTTAGAGGTCAAGGCCATTTTGTCTTGGGCGGAAGCTCATGTTCCCGTCATTTCAGCGGTACACATTCCAGGCATAGACCACGTCATGGCAGACTTTCTCAGTCGTCACACAGTCGACAGCGGAGAGTGGGCTCTTCATCCAGAGGTGTTTCACCTTCTAACCCAGATGTGGGGTGTTCCTGTAGTGGATCTGATGGCAACCAGACACAACAGGAAGGTTTCAGTGTTCTGCTCTCGGTGGAGGGATCCACTGGCCCTGGCAGTGGACGCCTTGTCAATCCCTTGGGAATTCTCCCTAGCCTACATCTTCCCTCCTCTTCCACTGTTATCAGAGTCATTCAGAAGCTGAAGATGGAGCGTTGTCCAGTTATTCTAATAGCTCCGAATTGGTCTTGTCAGTCCTGGTATCCGGATCTGATGGCAATGTCCGTAGCGGAGCCCTTTCCGCTTCCCTCTCGTCCAGATCTTCTGCTACAAGGGTACCTGTGGAAGGAGGATGTTCATCGTCTTCATTTGATGGCCTGGAGGTTGAATCCTCAATTTTGAAGAAAAAGGGTTTTTCCTCTTCTGTGGTGTCTACGATGCTACGCGCTCGTAAGCCTGTGTCTTCCAAGATCTATCACCGAGTCTGGTCGACTTTTGTTGCATGGTGTGCTGATAGGGATCTATCGCATGATTTTCATCTTCCTACTGTCCTGGCCTTTTTACAGGACGGTGTTGATAAGGGACTCAGTCTGAGTTCTCTCAAGGTTCAGAATTCAGCGCTCTGTCTTTTTCCAGGAGCGCATTGCCGTTATTCCTGACGTCAAAGTTTTCTTCCAAGGTGTGGCTCATGTTCGTCCCGCTTTCAAGAGTCCGGCTCCCCAGTGGGATCTTAATCTAGTTCTGGGGGTTCTCCAACGGCCCCTCTTTGAGTCCTTGGCTACTATTCCTTTGCGCCTTTTGACTTGGAAGATGGCCTTCCTTTTGGCTATTGTATCAGTTCGCCAGGTGGCAGAATTACAAGCCTTGTCTTGTAAACCACCTTATCTGGTGTTCCACAAGGATAAGGCTGTGCTTCTCACTTCCAAGGAATTTTTGCCTAAGGTTGTCTCCGAATTTCACATCAATCAGGAGATTGTGGTGCCCTCTTTCTGCCCTAACCCTTCCTCTGACAAGGAAAGGGATCTTCATTTGTTGGATGTAGTGCGTTGTCTCAAATTTTATGTTCATCGCACTGAGTCTATCAGGAAGTCTGACGCTCTGTTTGTCATTCCTGAGGGGCCTAGGGCAGGGAGACCGGCATCCAAGGTGACAATTGCATCTTGGATAAAATGTACTATTCGTAAGGCTTCCGAATTGCGGAATAAACATGTGCCCTTTCGGGTCACTGCTCATTCTACCAGATCAATTGGGGCCTCTTGGGCCTATAAGAATCAAGCGTCTGCTGATCAGCTGTGCCGGGCGGCCACTTGGTCCTCTGTGCACACGTTTTCAAAGCACTACCGTGTGGATGTGCTGGCCTCGACTGAGGCCAGCTTTGGGAGAAAGGTCCTGGAGGCAGTTTTGCCTGTCTAGGATCTTGTTCTTCTGAGATTCTCAGTGCTTCCTTACTGTTGAGCCCTGTTGGCTCTGGTTCAGTGTGCTGTGTTTTGTTCTTGGGGTCTGTTCTTACCCCTAGTTGGTGTCCGTTGACACTTCTGATTGTTGGGATCTATGACCGGTGGGTTCATAGAGGTTCTGGTGACTCTGGGGGCCTTGCGCCTGGTCCTTACCTTCTTCCCGCCTCTGGGAAACTCAATGTTTGGACATCCCAGTGTACCAGTAACCTGTATTGGACGACAGTGAAAATAGGATTTTAGTCTTACCTGTTAAATCCTTTTCACTTAGTCCATACAGGTTACTGGTCTCCCACCCTGTCAAGGGACCATGCTTGGCTCTCCTGTGGCAATACGTGGGAGTCCTTTGGGGCATGCTCACAGGGGTCTTCTTCTCTCCTATCTATGGTCAGTGTTAGTGTCTCAAATCATTCTGGCTTGTGCTGATTGAGGTGCAGCCTAAGAGGGAGGGGAGGCTCCGCCCCCTGCATACATTTAGATGAATGTTCCAGCCTACTTAAAGGGGCGGATCGCCTCCCAGTGTACCAGTAACCTTTATGGACTAAGTGAAAAGGATTTAACAGGTAAGACTAAAATCCTATTTTCTCCCCCTCTTGCATCTTTATTTTTATCCCTATCTTCTCTCTTTTTCTTGTTTCTTGATCCATCCTATTGTATCCTTCTCTTTATCGCTCATCTCACCTCTCTTCTCTCCTCTTCTTACCTCTCTTCTCTCCTCTTCTTACCTCTCTCTTTTCTCCTCTTTTTACCTTTCTCTACGCTTCTCGCCTTTCTCTTTTCTCCCCTTCTCCTTTCTCTTTCTCACATTCTCACCTCTTTTGTCCCCTTCTTACTTGTCTCTACCCTTCTCTCCTCTATTTTCTCCACTTCTTACCTCTTTTCTCCCCTTCTCATCTCTTTTTTTCTCCCCTTCTCACCTCTTTTCTCCCCTTCTCATCTCTTTTTTCTCCCCTTCTCACCTCTTTTCTCCCCTTCTCATTTCTCTCTTTTCTCCCCTTCTCATTTCTCTTTTCTCCCCTTCTCACCTCTTTTCTCCCCTTCTCGCCTCTCTTTTCTCCCCTTCTCGCCTCTCTTTTCTCCCCTTCTCACCTCTTTTCTTCTCTTCTCACCTCTTTTCTCCCCTTCTCACCTCTTTCTCCTCTTCTCACCTCTTTTTCTCCCCTTCTCACCTTTCTCCACTTCTCTTTTCTCCCCTTCTTACATCTCTTTTCTCCCCTTCTCACTTCTCTTTTCTCCACTTATCACCTCTCTCTTTTCTCCACTTCTCACCTCAGAATTGCCTCAGAATTGTTCCACTTGTACAGTGTGACTATGGCCGTGCATTTTGGGGATGTTGTGCCTCTACTATTGCTCTGTGGAATTACCCTATACACAGACACTTGCTAGAGGGGATCATCCAGCGCTTTAACCATTTCAGTGCCAGAGTTTTCTATATGAATTGTCAGCGTATTTAATAATCACTGGTAACGATGTAACATAATATAATGTTTATACAATATGTCCATTTATAGTAATCTCATCTTCCCCATAAAATATAGATTTACATGTTTCTCCCTATTTCTTCCTCATGTATCCTTTTCCACAAGACTAGGGAATTGTACTGATACATTATACTACACACTCACTATATTGACTCAGTTATTTACTATATTGCTTTGGTCATTTAATGTTAGTTTGTCTTAATTTTATTTACTTCCATTTCTAAAGACAAATCTATCACTTCTGATATCATTTCATTAACTCTGAATCCCAAGGTTTTTTTCTTTCAAAATCTATTAAATGTTTAATCAAATAATGTTATTTTAGGGTTTCTTAATTATAATACCATCACCAGCATAAATATTACATTTGTACATCACATGTTTAACACTATTTCTTCTCACTGTATTATTTTATTTAATAATCATCCTTGGTAGACACTTAGTACGTAATGTATATGTATACCCACACATACATACAGACATATGCACACACACACATACACATGCACACTCACATGCACACTCATGCACATTCTCACATGCACACACACTCATGTATTCACACAAACATACACACATACATACACACACACTCATATTCTTGCACTCACATACACACACTTTTTTATTTGCAGAACTTTGGATGGGGTGGTTGTGGGTCCTGTAGGGTGGAGACTGGAGGGGGTTATATTTATTAATATATTTATTTATAATCTTGGTTGAACCCTCCATTGACGGAACAGACAGATCCATGTGACCCAGGAAAAGAAGGGTTACCAGAGGGTATCAGGGATTTGGGGAGGGCTCTCTGGGACATGTGGATCAGGCTGGGGAATTGGAAAGCTATTGTCCCCCTGGATTCCTGTGTCTGATCCTGCGCAAGGAAAGCAGACAATACAACCATTTTCTCTGTTTATTAGTTTCGCTTTGGGGTCATTTTGGGGTGTTTTTAATCTCTCCAAAATGATTCCAGTTGTCCTTTCTTTAAAGTGGATCTTTGACCTTGGATTTTCTTTACATATTTGAAAACTTAATTCTAGGGTTGCACCGATACTGGTATCGGTGCCGATACCAGCATTTGCGCGAGTACTTGTCGCGCAAATGCGGCCGATGCCAGCACCGATACCCTGTGTCAGGGTCGGTGCTGCAGAGAGGGAGCCCGGGGAGCTGCTCACAATTCTCCCCGGTCACCTCTCTCACTCCTGCAGCGTCGGATCATTGCCGTGGGTTACCATGGCAACGCTCCGACGCTGACCTCTGCCGGGGCTCGCGAGAGAACAGCGAGCACCCGGCAGAGGAGAGTAAAGGAGGCAGGATGGGGCAGGGGGTGGTGAAGGAGGCAGAGAGTGGGGACAAGAGGGAGAAAAAGTCAAAAGGAGGAAGAATCAGGAGACCAAAGGAGGGGGGCCAAGAAGAGGCAAAAGGAGGGGTGATCAGGCGGGAGAGAGAGGCAAAAGGGTGAGTCAAGGAGGAGTGAGAGAAAGGGGGATCAAAAGCCAAGACAAAAGAAGGGGGCTCAAGAGGGGTAGAATGAACCAAAAGGTGGGAATCAAGAGGGGGAGAAGAGAGAGTCAAAAGGGGAGAATCAAGAGTCAAGAGGTGGTGTGTGTGTGTGTGTGTGTGTGTGTGTGTGTGTGTGTGTATATATATATATATATATATATATATATATAATATTTTTCAAGTACTCACCAATACAAATTACCAATACTTTTTTTTGCGGTCATTTGCCAGTTTTCCAAGTACCTAAAACATGTAGGTACTTAGAAAACTGGCAAATGACCACAAAAAAAAGGTATCGGTAATTGGTATCGGTGAGTACTTGAAAAAAGTATCGGTACTCTTAAAGGGGAACTTTCACCCCGCAATAACTAAATCTCCCCTTACTGCTCACCTGGCGACTAGCTGCTTAGTAGCGCTAGTCGCCAGAAATCTTACCCCGTTCTCAAGATTTCGGCGTTTTAAAAGAGCAGGAAGCACGGACGTCTCTTCACAGTGACGTCCGTGCGCCTGCGCTGTCAGTCCCTTGTGCACCGTATGGTGCACAAGGGACTGACAAGGGACTGACAGCGCAGGCGCACGGACGTCACTGTGAAGAGACGTCCGTGCTTCCTGCTCTTTTAAAACGCCGAAATCTTGAGAACGGGGTAAGATTTCTGGCGACTAGCGCTACTAAGCAGCTAGTCGCCAGGTGAGCAGTAAGGGGAGATTTAGTTATTGCGGGGTGAAAGTTCCCCTTTAAAAAATCGGTATCGGTGCATCTCTACTTAATTCAAAACTGCCTGTTTGTCATATTAACCAAAAGTCCAGCAGATGACTAGTTTACAAGATATTCAGTTTTATTTCTGGGAAAAGTGAAAGAGAAAATTACCTGGTACAGCACAGAGCTCCTTAAGCAAATGAAACCTCACTGAAAAACATAACGAGCATATGATACGTCAGTGAAAAGTCTTCATTACCATATGAAATGTAACCATGGATACCACAATTAGCATACATTAGCATATGGTAATGTGTGAACAACAATAACATGACATACAGGCAGTTTTAATACAGTTTTCAGTATGCAGATTAGAATGAAGTTGAAAGGTCCACGATAACACAAAGCAATTCAGTGACCCCTTTATGACCAATTCTGAAGAACTTTACCAAACCAAAAAATAGCCATTTGGTGTTGCTGGTCTATGAGCCTAATCCACAAAAGAAAATAGGAACAATTCCTGATAAGCCGAATGTACCACAGGGTACAAATAAAACAGCAGACTGATTAATATGGAGCTTTTTACCCTCTGAGTGCCAGAGGGGCACACACCACATTGTAATGAATAGTAGAGAGGTCTCCAGCACATTGCATTTCACCGTTCAAGCGGGTTAAAAGCCCCGTTTTAATCAATGGGAATTTGGTATTTGGTAATTCTCCCCTATGGTGCAGTTGGTTTGATCCGGAATTGCAGCTCTTTCCATTGGTGGATGAGGCCCTGGAGGTGTAAGGAGAGCTGACAGCCGACCGTGGATATGAGATGGTGCGCGGCTACATGGGTGATTTTCCACCAATAGGAAACAATTCTTTCCATGAGCAATGAGTTCTACATTATTTCCACGGCAAACACCACTTTAACCCTCTGAGTGACCGAGAGGTATCCAGAGCATTACTTTGCATTGTGTTGGGTACCTCTAGCATGGAAATGGTTAAAACACCCAAGGTTTTTAGACAACTTCATCTGTATCTTTTCAGTGAGGTCAGGATGGAATGAAAACAAAAGTCAGATTTCAACACTAGATGGAAACTTTATTGAACTGTTGTAACTCTCTTAGTTGTAACTATGCCAGTTCAGTGGACAATGACAGGCGATGGGGGTGCCACTTCCCTTTCAGTAGTCTCTCCAAAAATTCCTGCCCAGGGTCCTCTTCTGGAACTTCTCCCTTGTTTCCAATGTCTTTTTCTTTAAGTAGATCTTACGATAAATAAGATCCGCTGTATAGGACAAGTCCCCTATATAGGACAAGTCCCCCACAGCTACACAGAGAATCAGAGAATATGTTATAGTTGTGTAGTCAATCATTTCTGTGTGTTTGGACTTTGAGGGGAACTTAAATTTGATGGTGGCAATCAAACTCACATTTTGTATTGTATTGCACTCAAATGATGTCACAGCACGTCAAAAATCTCTTATCCTAAGGTAAAACTAGAGGCCGTTTATCTTTAACTAGTTGTCTCCATATATAGGTGAATCTTTCTGTATGTGATTTAGCACTGAACTCCATTAGAACAAAATATTCATTCTGTAACACAGGTTTACCCCACCCACAATCTGGGGTTACTCTGTGCTCTTAGACCCCAACACGACATATAGATGTATTTTGTGGACACCCTTTAATAAGAGAAATATCTTGAAAACCAATGCCACATGTTGCTGAACGTGGTCCAGTTATAAATAACTTCTGAGGACAGTTTCTTTTATGGCCAAATGTTGTCTGTCATTTTCACAAGGCTGTTTGTGTGTCCTTTATAGCCTGTTGTGTTTTATATCATTATTATCTCCAGCAGGTGTTATTCAGTCAAAGCCTGGCGCAGGATTCTTCATTTTGGGGATTTTCTTGTTCCATTTCCCCAGAATCTAGTCAAATTCAGTTTCTTTTTTAGGAACAAATTCATTTCCATCTTCTGCGTCTTAAAGTTTATATCACTTTGGTCTTTGAGTCTCAGGATTCAGTAGAGGTGGGTCTCGGTGGATACATAGTGATGTCAAATCTCCACGTGACAAATAAATCTAAAGAGAAGTAAGCACTGGTTAAATATTGAATAGATAAACGTCACATGGAAATAGGTGCCTCCTAAGTGTTGTACTACAATAGTTGATTTGGCTAAGAGCAATGAAAGTTGTAGCCAGACTAAGGGCTCGATTCAAATGTTGGCGTCGCCAGAAAAAACTGGAGACGCTGCTTTTAACGTCAACTGAGCAATGCAAATGTTCTACTAGAAACAAGCGACGCCAGTTCTGAAACAGACGTCGCCCGTCGCCAGAACAGCAAGATCTCACCCATAGAGGATAATGTACAAGCGACGCCAAAAGCGATTCAAATGTTGGAGTTAGGGCTAACGCTCGTTAAATTGCAACGATAGCACAGGAGGCAGTGTAAAAAAACCCACGTCTCCAGTTCTGAACAGCTTTCTCTGTGCTTCCCTACCCAGCTACTAGGGGAACACAGAGATGGCTTTCAGCACCATAGACAGCTTTGAATGCCATAGGGATGTGCACTGCTCACCCCTGTGGCATTCAAAGGGTTACAATAAAGAAAACTAGTACACCAAGCACTACACAATGCCCCCTTCCACACCCCCCTTAATATGTCACATATATTGCATATATGGGACATACTAACCCCATCCACATCCACCTCATGGACTTCCATGTAGTGGACAAATCTGTCTTTTACTCCACAATCAACCCTTTGATTACCAGAGAGGTAGGAAAGCATTGCATAGCATGTCTCCCAGCCCTCTGGTACCCAAAGGGTTAATAGGCAAGGTATGCCTGTATGTGTGTGAGTGGGTGTGTTTCATACATTGTATCATTTAAATACTATCATGAAACGTAGATTGACTTAGATTCATTCATATGTAATGTCCACCTCCTGTGTCCCATTGCTATCATTATTTTTGCTCCACTCTCCTTCCAATGCAGAGTGAAGCAAAAACACAAATAACAATGGGACACAGTAAGTAGGACATTATTAACCCTTTGAGTGCCAGAGTGGTAAGCAACGCTTTGCAAAGCCGTGCGCTGCATTCCACTCTGGCACTCAAAGGGTTAAAATACAATTGAGGGCGCAGGCTGCACTCTGACTGCAGCGCTTCCCTTCATTCATAAAAGTGCCATTGCTGCGGGTGGCTGTGAAGCCTGCAGCATAAGAAAAGGCTGGGGACAAGAGAGACATCGGAGGAAGCGGGTGGCAGGCTTGTATTTGCTGGCCGCTTCCTCCAATACCTCTCCTCTCCTCACGCGTCGCCATTGTCCCCTGCCTGGCGTCGCCTATTCTACAATTCGCAGACGCATTGGCATTGTGCCCACACATCGCCACTGTCCCCTGCCTGGTGTCTCCTATTCTACAATTCTCAGACACCTTGGCACAATGCCAAAACGTGAGGAGAGGTATTGGAGGAAGCGGGCACAAGGGAATACCCAAATAAAAATAACATATGGCCAGCATCAGGTACCACTTTGTCAATGGCAATGAGGAAGAATAGTGCTTCAAATGTCCCATACACACATCCCCCCAAAAATGTGTAAAGTCAATATTACCAGTCACCAGTGCAGAACATAGCAACATGGGAAAAGTGATGCATCCTGAGCTGGTGCACATGGGGCACCAACATCACATGACACCCTCATACCTCCCAAGTGTCCCTCTTTGAGATCCAAATCCCTCTGTCCCTCTTTTCTACCCTTTTGTCCCACTTTTTAGGACATCAGAATGAGTGATGTGTATTACATTGGTCCACAGCAATAAAACATACATAAATGTGTTGTTAATTGTCAGTATATGTGTTTATACATTAATATGGGCAACTAAAATACTTTGGTCTTTCTCTAAATCATTTATCAGTTAAACAAAGAGGTGCAGATGGGTGAAGAAATAACTTAAAAATTCTTGGAAATGCCTCACCTACCAGCCGTGCCCCCAGAAACGCCACCTAAAACAGAAGTGTCCCTCTTTCGCCATTTGAAATGTTGGGAGGAATGCACCCTGGTTGGGAACCACCGCCCTACACAGACAAACCATAAGAATCAAGCAACCCCGCAGGGACCAGGGGAACACAAAGCAGCACAACATAAGCCATCCCAAAACACCTCCGACCAACAGGGGTTAACACACAACACCACATGCACACCTGTCACTCCAACAACATATCAAGCTCACCTATGTAACCTCAGCAGTCCATGGAGACAAAACACACACCTGGCAGGTACATACCAATTACAACACATCACACCACTAACCACACACCAGAAAATAATTACCTGGATAACACACACCTTACCATTAGTCCATCATAATCCACATGACTGTTCATGGACAACACACCATATATATATATATTTATATGAGAGAGAGAGAGAGAAAAAATATGATGGTAAAGGAATAGCATGACTGTTGTGTTCATAGTGCACCTTCAATCTTGTTTCCACTCGCTGCAGGCATCCAGGCCATGATTTCATATGGTCCAGAAGTTTGTTCCGGTCACATGTTTACTCCACGTCCATGAGGATCATCTGTTTGTTAGTGTTGATATCAATAAAACATATGATCATATATAACTATCTGTCTTGTGTCATTGATTACTTCTCCCTCTTCATGTTCTTTGAAAAGATGATAGTAATACATTGAATGTTTGAAAATCCATGCAGTAGAGTTTATCACCCTGAGTGAAACAAGTGATCTCCCACTGCTGACAGGTGTTGAATTCAAAAGTTGTTCCAACTCAAAGTTTACATTCATAGATTGAATATCCCAGTGGCCTGAAAGTGTCAAATGGCACTGTTACTACACCATCCTATGGACAGCTCCGGTCCCTGCACCATGGATCCCCATAGGATGATGTAGTCACAGTGCCATTTGACACCTTCAGGCCACTGGGGATATTTGATATATGACTTCAAGCTTTGAGCTGGGATAACCTTGGAATGAAACACCTTTCAGCAGTGGTAGTTCCCTTTTTCAATCAGGGGGGTGAACCCAACTACATATGTCTTGACACATCCTAAGCATTACTATCCCCTTAATTGTGATCATGTGGTTGATCTGTTGAGATTTCTAATGTGTTCATGTTGTGTAAGTTCAAGTCACATCATGGAACAACACCCTGATGTTGTTCGGCTTTCAGATGTCTGTGAGTTGAACTTGGACAAACATGTCTGAATGTGATGTGTGTGTTCACCCTGCTGTAAAAGCTTGTGACACCATTCATTGTGCATGAGTTGTGTTCAATGCATAGCTTTGCAATGCATTGGAGACAACTCTGCCCCTCTAACTGAATCATCTGAATAAAACACAGACATGGATATGTTCTGAAACAACAACTGCACATTTATTTCCTTTTTTTGGGGGGTGCTTTGGGCGGGGCTGCAGGGGTGGCTTCCTGTACTTGATGCTGTGAGGCCCTAGTGGTTCTGGGGGCTGGGGGTGCCACTGGTGGAGTGCTGGCAGGGGTTGAGGCACTGGAACTGGAGGCCTGGGCCTGGCGGATGGTCTCCAGCCTGTTACTCTCACGGAGCTCAGCAACCACCTGGTCAATTGAAGCTGTCACCCTGTTGGTGTGGGTGACCAGGTGGTTGCTGAGAGTAACATGATGGGCCTCCAGTGCCCTCATGCTGTCCAGGAGGTGTGCCATATGCTGCTCAAGCCTGTTGAGTGACCACGCACACCTCCTGTCCACCCTGAGTTGCCTCCTTTGGAGTACCAGACACTCCTGATCCATCACCATGGTGTTGTCAGGAGTGTGTGGTGTAGAGGGGGAACGGGACAGTGGTGGGGATGCCCTCTGGCTGTCCTGTGGCTCCACCACAGGTGGTGGGGGAGATGGGGTGGACCCATAGGTCCGGATGTGGAGGGAGCATGGGGAGCCCATCACTGCGTCCCCAGATGAGTGAGCCCCTGGGGATGGCACATCCGCCATATGTGTGGCTGCCATGGTTTGCAGGGGTGTTGTGTGTTGGGGTGGGGATGGTGTGGTGACCACCACCAGGGCCTGTGGCCGTTGTGGCTGGCCAATGAGGCCAAAATGTTCGTACTCCTTTGGCCACTGGCTAGTGTCCCGCGGCTGTGGCCTGGTGGCTGCCTGCAGTGGCCCATGCTGTGGCATCCCCACTATGTCTGGCATCCGGTGCCTCCCCATGGCTGTCGGTACATCCTGCAGGGGAGTGTACCGGTGCTGGACTGTGGGAGGTGGGCCCTGGGGGCCATTCTGGGACCACTGCTGCGGTTGCGGCTGCTGGTGGGGCAAAGCCTGGGGGCCATGGTATGGCTGCTGCGGCTTCTGGTGGGGTGGTGGGCCTTGGGGGCCATGCTGTGGCCACTGCTGCGGCTGCTGGTGGGGTGGTGGGCCTTGGGGGCCATGCTGTGGCCACTGCTGCGGCTGCTGGTGGGGCGGTGGGCCTTGGGGGCCATGAGATGGCCACTGCTGCTGCTGCCTCTGCTGATGCTGTGTTGGTGGTGGTGGTAGTGCACTGGAGGTGCTGGCCTCCTCAGAGGAGGAACCTCCTGTGTCCTCCGCTCCTGCTGACTGGTGTGCTGTGTGGGGAAATGACATGATGTAATCAGTAATGTGAACTATGACAGGAGTGCTGCAAGACTATTACATTGACACGCGAACCATTGAGTGGCAGGATGGTATCCATTGCATTGCTTTGCAATGCATTGGTTACCATCCTAACACACATTGCTAGGTTTGACGTGATCACATACATTGATTACACTAACCTGCAGTGGTGTGATTTGGTCATCATGTGTATCCTGAGCAATGGGGATGGCAAGGCATATACCTCCTTGCTATCCCCATTCATCAGGATCCATGTGGTGAGCAACACTGAACTGTCACACCTTGAGTGACACAAACCCCCTGCACATTCTACACCTAGGCCTCAACAGCAAACACACCAGGACCTCTAAACACAGCAATGCACCAGTGAGGACCTATGACTACAGAGGCCAATCAATCAGTCAATGATGTCGGCAGCAGGAATAACCACACCAAGCACGCCAACCAACATGATGTGTGGAACCCAGCAACCCAAACAGCTGGAGGACACACAAACACACCCCAGGACAGCTAAAATCCTAACACACAGCAAACAAGTGCATTGTTAGAATGTACTATTGGAGGTTGTTTTTACCTTTTCACATGTTTGTTATGCTATGGAGCCTAAGCACTGGTATGTCACGTGTTGTTTAGATCTCAGTGCATTGGCTCCACAGAACAACACAGGGATTTCAGGTGTGATGACACTGCAGTTGTCATGTACACATTGTCACCTCTTTCTGACATCCTAGTGAATCCCCCCCCCATCATGGTTGAGTCCTGTGGATCACATATGTCCTGCAGAGTGGGGATGGCGGGGAATGCCCCCTGGTCATCCCCACTCTGCAGGCTACATATGATGCATAAAGCTGAACCTTGACTATTCCACTTAGACTAACTACCTACATGTACAACGTCTAGCCCTGACATGCAGTAACAATACAATAGGAAACACACCAAGTCCCCTCCTTGCTATTCTCCGGTAACCCATTGGGTGCCAAGGGACTAGCCAATGTATTGTCGACCAACGAATTACTTATCCCTGTGGCATTCAAGGGGTTGTGTGCTGACCTCTTTGTCACTCTGTGTATGACATTGTGATACACATAACAGTTGGATCTGTGACTGACACATGACATTGTGCATTGTTTTTGTGCTGTGCATGATGTCGTTTTGGACAGCATGAAGGGGGTTCAACAGGGACTTGACCATTACCATTCAGGCTAGGTTGGTCATGTATTCTGTCCTTGTTTGACGTCCCTCCAAGCTGTGTGACTGAATTGTGGTGTGGAATGCTGTCCATGTGTCACTGTGTTGGCCTCTGCCTGGTGGGTGTCAGGATTGGTGTGATGTGTGTGTGGGTCTTGATGCACTTACCAGTGGACTGGAGGCTACTTTCATCCCAGGTGTCACTCCATCCAGGGATCCCACACACCATGATGGAGGAGATGGTCCTACGCACAGCCTCCTCCCACTGGCTGTATTCCACCCGCAGGGGAGGACCACCCCCTGTGCCAGCAGCGTGCAAGGCCTGCTCGCCCATCTTCTTCTTCACCTTCATAATGGTAGACAAAAATGGGAAAAGGGTTGAACTAGATGTATACAGGTCTTTTCTCAACATTGATTACTGTGTTACTATGTTACTGCCTTACCTTAGCCTTGCAGTCTGTCCACCTTTTCTTCACAGAATCCAACGACCGGCTGCGGCAGGACACTGCATTCACAGCAGCCACAACCTCCTTCCAGGCTGCCTTCCTCTTTGCTGACAGGCCAGCTTTAGGCCCCTTGGGGAAGAGGTACCTGTAGTGGGCAACCACAGCCTCACAGAGGACCAGGTTTTCCTCCTCTGTGTATTTGGGCTCTCTTAACCTCTCCTCCTCCTCACCCCCAGAGGTTGGTTGAGAGCCTTGGCTGTGGCTCCCCAGCCCTGCCTGCACTGGCCCTGTCTGTGTGTGGTGCAGGGGGACTACCCCTCGTCCCACTCTCTCTGCCCCTGCACTAGATGTGCCTGGTCTCGGGGTGGCTGCCCCTCCGCCCCAGAGATCTCCCTCTCCCTCCCCTACCCTGACCAGGGTTGCCCCCCTGAATCTCCTCCTCCTCTCCTCCTACACTCCCCACCCCTCTCTTCTCTCCTCTCCTCTCCATCTCTCTCACCCACTCACACCCAGGCACTCACTCAGGCCCTCACACACTCTGTCACTCACTTGCACTCACAGACTCACACTGTCAAAATAAAGATAAAAAGTGTGTGTGTGTTTTACAAAAAAAAATATGGGCTATGTGTATGTGTGTTTGGATGCGTGTATTTTTATGTTCAAAAGTGTATTGTGTCGCTTTGTGTGCTGCCAAACTCTCCTTCTGTCTGTGTGTGTGCCGCCTAAACTCCCTTTCTCTGAAAAACTAACCTCCGCTCCTTGGGTCCTGATATCTAGCTCTTGGGAACTCGATAACAGACAAAGGTGCGTAGGTGATTTTGGGTCTATTTTATAGTTTATTCGACTCAACTTGATACTTTGGGGTGCTGTGATTGGCTGGGACTGGGTCACGGACGTTTCGCGTGTTTGGGTTTTTTTTGGAGACGTTTCTCGCGTTTATCGTGTATTTGGCGTCGACGATGAGGTCAAATATTTGGCGACTCCAGTTTTGTAGTCTTCGTGTGTTTTGTAGGCCGTCGCTCGTTAACTCTTCTGGGTAACGAAGATTTGAATCTCACGTTACCTGGTCTTGCTTAACGAGCGAAGGCAGTTTTTTTCTTCATGTTGGTTTTAACGCCAACATTTGAATCGAGCCCTAAATTTGGAGAGCCATGGGTAGCCAACCTCAGAGGAACAAGAGGTACATATGGAAACATGTGGCTCTACAGCTTTAGCCATTTAGTGGTCAGTAGAAGGCATAGTAACATAGTTGATGAGGCAGATAACACAAATGTCCATCAGGTTCGGCCAAATCATCCATGTTGATGCAGGTGAAGGCAAAAAAAAAAAAAATACATAAAACCCCCAAAACAATTACTTAATCCATTTCCAATTAAAGTGGAACTGTAATTTTGTAACAAAAAGTGGATTTTCAAAGAGCTTTAAAAATAACATATGTATGATACATTCTTATTTTAAAAATAGCAGTTTATAAAATATTTAGTTTTATTTATAAATTAATGCAAATATGCCAGTCACGCCGGCCACATACAATCTTTTCTCTCTGCTCTACATTATCAACTGTCACTCCCTGCCAGTCAGTGCTAATTGGTTTGTTTTAACTGACAAATAAATAAAACTAAATATCTTAGAATGTGTTGTTTAAAGTAAAAAAAAAACATTCTTTGTATGTCTCCCTAATTTGGAAGGGCATCCCAGGCATGGGTGCTTGCTCTCCATGTGCCTAGAGGGAATCGGCTGCACCACACCGAGGAGGTCCACACAGGCCAAAACGTAGGTCTGTGGTTGTGCTGACTGTCCTGTGCAGAGAGGATTTCCCTGACATTTCGGAGCTGGACTGCCTATGGGTGTGACCAGTCTGATATGGACATGGAGATTTCCTCTCTGCAAGGGCACATGGGAGTGAGAAATGTGACTTGTATCTTAGAGCAAAACACTCCATTTTGTTAGTTCTCAGTGAGTGTTCTCGGTTGTTGAAAGAGTTTAGTATCTTTGAAGTGAATGAAGTGTAATAATTTACATATTTTTTTTCTGTAGCTCCACTTTAAGTAAATATTGGTCCATTGCAATGTAGGGGCAGAAAGGCAAGTAACACCTCATTTTAAAGGGACAACAATATATTAAAATGAATGAAGCTCTGATTAAACTTCATAGTTTTTTTTGGCCATATAGAGATTTAATACAAGCTGCATCCCCTCAGATGTGGAATCCGGTCATCGGGCCGGACAGCTCGCAGCAGGATACAATATTCTTGATGTGAATATAACGAAGACCCTAACCCCCTTGACAAAGGAGGATAGGTTTTTCCTTATGATCACTGAAGATTGTCCATCTGGACAGTCTTGCTGCTCTGAGGTGAGCAGTGTTACATCAGTAAAAGGGACGGGAGGGGGATACTTCATCATTCAATTACACTTGTACTACAACTCTGACAGTATTGATATAACAATCTCCGTGGCCCAAATACTATGGAGATTAATTGGAGCTTTTATTGTGAAACATTACTAGCCCTTTAAAACATGGCCAAAAGACTCCCCACTAGAACTGAGAAATCTTATACCAACCAACCCTGTTGTGTGGACTTTATACATGCTTCTAAAAATCCACAACCCAGCAGGACAGTAGTAATAGGTATGGGCACACTGGTTGGGCAGATCTCAGGCCTGGTGACAAACAGTTAACAATCTATTGTCATTAACACTAGGGTTGCACCGATACCGATACTGGTATCGGTATCGGTGCCGATACCAGCATTTGCGCGAGTACTTGTACTCGCGCAAATGCGGCCGATGCCAGCACCGATACCCTGTGTCAGGGTCGGTGCTGCAGTGAGGGAACCGGGGAGCTGCTCACAATGCTCCCCGGTTGCCTCTCTCCCTCAAGTAGCGTATGAGCGTTGCCGCGGGTTACCATGGCAACGCTCTGACGCTGACTTCTGCCGGGGCTCGCGAGAGAACAGCGAGCACCCGGCAGAGGAGAGTATGGGAGGCTAGATGGGAGCGGGTGGTGAGAGGCAAAGAGGGAGAAAAAAAGGGACTAAGAAAAAGGGGGAAAAAAAAAGGCAAAAGGAGTAAAGATCAGGAGACAAAAGGAGGGGAACTAAGAAAAGGCAAAAGAGAGGGGGGATCAGGAGAGAGCAAGACAGGCAAAAGAGTGGGATCAAGAGTCAAGGAGGGGGACAAAGGGGGATCAAAAGGAAGAGAAAAAGCCAAGGCAAAAGCTGAAGAGGGGGAGAATGAAGTAAAAGGTAGGAATCAAGAGGGGGAGAAAGAGGCAAAAGGGGACAGTCAAGAGGTGGTGTGTGTGTGTGTGTATATTATATATATATATATATATATATATATAATATTATATTTCAAGTACTCACCAATACTTTTTTGAGGTCATTTGCCAGTTTTCCAAGTACCTAAAGCATATATATTATAAATATAATATATGCGCTTTAAGTACCTGGAAAACTGGCAAATGACCCCAAAAAAAGTATCGGTAATTGGTATCGGCGAGTACTTGAAAAAAGTATCGGTACTTGTACTCGGTCTTAAAAAAGTGGTATCGGTGCATCTCTAATTAACACCAATAGTTTCATACAAGACATGAAATCCAGTAACATACAAATGGCCGCACCACTAATAACTCAGATAATCCAAATAGTGGTGATAAAACCAAACAAAGTACTTTTCAGTCAATCTGATCAACGCGTTTTGCATCTTAAAAGCTTAGTCTTGAAACGCTTTGATCGATTTTACAGTGACACCGCTCCTCTACTATACCTATCCAGGTTGCTGCACTGCCATACAAGAGAATTTTAGTCTTACCTGTTAAATCCTTTTCTCTTAGTCCATACAGGTTACTGGTAACTCTGGGAGGCGATCCGCCCCTTAGTAGGCAGGAACATTTCTCTAAGTGTATGCAGGGGGTGGAGCCTCCCTTCCCTCCTTGGCTGCAGCTAGCCATTCAGCTCCAGAAAGATTTGAGACATTAACTATGACTAGCTAGTAGAAGGGAAGAAGACTCCTGTGAGCATGACCCCGAAGGACTCCCACATTCTGTCACAGGAGAGCCAAGCATGGTCCCTTGACAGGGTGGGAGACCAGTAACCTGTATGGACTAAGAGAAAAGGATTTAACATGTAAGACTAAAATCCTCTTTTCTCTGTCGTCCAATAAAGGTTACTGGTAACTCTGGGATGTCTAACCATTGAGTTTCCCAGAGGCGGGAAGAAGACAAGGACCAGGCGCAAGGCCCCCAAATCGCCAGTGCAGCTATGGACCAACTGGTCAGAGATAGCCCAACAAAACTGAAGTGTCAACAGACACTGAACAGGGGTAAAAACACCCCAGGAACTGATACACAGCACACTGAACTAGAGCCAACAGGGCTCAACAGTAAGGAAGAACCAAGAACCTAAGAAGAAGATCCTAGACAGGCAAAACTGCCTCCAGGACCTTCCTCCCAAAGCTGGCATCAGCCGAAGCCAGCACATCCAGACAGTAGTGCTTCGAAAAGGTGTGCACAGAAGACCAAGTGGCCGCCCTGCACAGCTGATCAGCAGAAGCCTGATTCTTATAGGCCCAAGAGGCCCCAATGGACCTGGTGGAATGAGCCGTGACCCGAAAGGGAACATGCTTATTCCTCAACTCGTAGGCCCTACGAATAGTGTACTTGATCCATGACGCAACAGACACATTGGACGCCGGTCTTCCTGCCTTAGGACCCTCTGGAATGACGAGCAGAGCGTCTGATTTCCTGACAGATTCAGTGCGATGGACATAAAACTTGAGACAACACACCACGCCCAACAAGTGGAGATCACTCTCCTTGTCAGAGGAGGGGTTAGGGCAGAAAGAAGGCACCACAATCTCCTGATTGATGTGAAACTCAGAGACAGCTTTAGGTAAAAACTCCTTTTAAGTACAAAGCACTACCTTATCCTTGTGAAACACCAGATATGGTGGTTTACAGGAAAGAGGTTGCAACATGGCGAACAGACACCATCGTCAAGAGAGAGGACATTTCTATGCCAAAGACTCAAAAGGAGGGCATTGAACGCCCAAAACCAAATTAATATGCCACTGAGGAGCGGGACTCCTGAAGGCAGGACGAACATGGGCAATGCCCTGGATGAAAAACTTGACGTCAGGAAGGTTGGCAATGTGCTTTTGGAAGAAGACAAAGTAGTAGTCTAGTAGTAGTATTATTTTCTCCCCTTCTTACCGCTCTCTTTTCTCCCCTTCTTACCTCTCTTTTCTCCCCTTCTTGTCTCTTTTCTTCCCTTCTTGTCTCTTTTCTCCCCTTCTCACCTCTTTTCTCCCCTTCTTACCTCTCTTTTTTCCCCTCATACCTCTTTTTTTCCCCTTCTCACCTCTTTTCTCCCCTATGTAACTTTCTACCCTTCTCACCTCTCTTTCTCCCCTTCTTACCCCTCTCTCTTGTTTATCCCCTTCTTGCCTCTTTCTCCCCTTCTTACCTCTCTTCTCCCCTTCTTACTTCTCTTTTCTCCCCTTCTTACTGCTTTTTTCCCCTTCTTACCTCTTTTCTCCCCTTCTTCCCTCTCTCTCTCATCTTCTTACCTCTTTTCTCCCCTTCTTGCCTCTCTTTTGTCCCCTTCTCACCTCTCTCTTTTCTCCCCTTCATACCTCTCGTTTCTCTCCTCCTTACCTCTCTCTCCCCTTCTCACCTCTCTCTCTTTTTCTCATCTTCTTACCTCTCTCCTTCTCCCCTTCTTTCCTCTTTTCTCCCCTTCTTGCCTCTCTTTTCTCCCCTTCATACCTCTCTTTTCTCTTCTTACCTATTCTCTCCCCTTCTCACCTCTCTCCCTTTCCAGTAGTTTGCGACTCAGGTAAGCGACTGGATGTTCCTCTCCCTTGGCGTTCACCTGGCTCAGTACCGCCCCTATGCCGAACATGGAGGCATCAGTCTGTACAAGGAAACGGCGGGTAAAGTCTGGGGCAGCCAGTACGGGACCGCTGCTCAGGGCCTATTTAAGGGCATTGAAGGCCTTGTTGCACTCCGGGATCCAGGTCACCGAGCAGGGTAGCACCTTCTTCGTCAAGTCTGTCAGAGGTTTGGCCAAAGAGCTGTAAGAAGGGACAAACTTTCTATAATACCCAGCCGTCCCCAAAAATGCAAGCACTTGTTTTTTAGTCTGGGGCACTGGCCAGTTAACAATAGTCGCTACTTTTGCAGGCTCTAGCCCTAGCTGTCCATTTCCCACCCGATGTCCCAAGTATTGTACTTCGGCCATCCTGACTTGGCATTTCTCAGGTCGGATGGTCAACCCAGCTGCCTGAATCCTGTCCAACACATCACCCAGGTGCTGCAGATGCTCCAGCACTCCTCCCAGGTACGGCTGTAGATGGCTACATCATCAAGGTAGGCACAAGCATAACTTTGTGCCCCCTCAAGGAGGCGATCCACCACCCGCTGGAATGTAGCCAGGGCATTCTTCATCCCGAAGGGCATGACCGTAAACTGGTACAGACCAAATGGGGTGATGAAGGCCAACTTTTCTTGAGCGTCCTGAGCCAAGGGGATTTGCCAGTAACCACAGCTAAGGTCCAGTGTTGTCAGGAAGTGGGCCCCTGACAGCCTATCTAGGAGGTCATCAACACGGGCATCGGATAAGCGTCAGTGACTATAATCCACACAAAACCGGGTTGTTCCATCCTTTTTGGGCACGAGGACTACAGGAAAAGCCCAGGGACTATTGGACGGCTGGATGATACCCAGGGCATGCATGTCAGCAATTTCAGCCTCCATGTGTGGTTAGACTGCCTCTAGTACCTGGTAGGGTGGCTGTCTGAGGGCGCGATGACCTGTTGTGTTGACTGTGTGTTGAGTGAGATGGGTTGTACCAGGTAGAGGGGAGAACATAGCAGCCCTACTCCCTAGAATCTGTTGAACCTGCTGTCTGGCGTTCAGTCCCAACTGGGGGTTCACCTCCACCTGATCGAGTGAAGTGGCTCGACGGGTGTTGGCAAGGAAGTCAGGGAGGGTCTTGCCCTCTCGATCTCCCTCATGGGGGGTACAGATAGCAGCCACAGCCTTTGGACGCTCAACATACACTTTGAGCATGTTAATATGATATGTACGATGTACTCGACTAGGTGGGTCCCTAGCTACGACATACGTGGTGGTATTCCCCAGCACAGACCTCTATATCATTGCTATCCCTGCACAGCTGACATGGTCTATTGATATAGAGCACCAGGATATGTCATACTTTGGAGCTCTGCATAATCAGCACATACGGGGAAATGAGGGAGTAGGGATATAGGGCTCTGAGCAAAGGATCTGGACCGTGAGTCCAATTTATCTAGATGCAGGTGACATGGGCCGGTTGGGAGAATTAAAAAGTTCTCCCTTTATTGCCTTTTGCAGGTATGTGCCTTGTAATTCACTGGATACCTCTCCAGCACTCAAAGGGTTAAAACACCCGAGGATTTTAGACTACTAAATCTACATCTTTTTCAGTGAAGTTAGAAGAATACAAATGACAATACAAAGGATTGATAAATACAAAGTCAGATTTCCACACTGAATAGAAACTTTGTGTGTTGTTCTATACTAGTTGTAATTATGCCAGTTCAGTGGGTAATGACAAGAGATGAGGGTGTCACTTCCCTTTCAATAGTCTCTGGATAAGCTGACATTCGCCCTTTCTTAAATTCCTGCCCAGACTCTAATGCTGGATCTTTCTTATCTGATGAATGTTCATAGATTGTAATCATCTCTTCATCTTCTGGATCTTCTCCCTTATTTTCAATGTCTTTCTTTTTCTTTAAGTATTTCTTATGATAAATAAGTTCCTCTTTATAGACGATTACTGCAAGGACAACAAGTCCCCCACAGCTACACAGAGCATATGTTATAGTTCTATAGCCGATCATTTCTGTCTGTTTGGACTTTGAGGGAAATTTAAATTTGATGGTGGCAATCAAACTCATATTTTGTATTGTATTGCACTCAAATTATATCACAACACGTCAAAAGTCTCTTATCATAAGGAAAAACTTGAAGCCGTTTACCTTTAACCAATTGTCTCCATACATAGGTGAATCGCTGTGTATGGGATTTATAACTGCAGTCCATGAGCACAAAATCTTCGTTCTTTATCACAAGTTTACCCCATACACAATCTGGGGTAACCCTGCACTCCTGGACCCCAACATGACATGTCGATTTATTGCGTGGGCACCATTTAATTTGGTAAATATCCTGAAAACCGATGCCACATGTTGCTGAGCATGGTCCAGTTATAAATAATTTGTGAGGATGGTTTCTTGTGTTCTTGTTGTCCTTTAGAGCCAGGAGTGTTTTTAATCCTTTTTTGTATCTCCAGCAGGTGTTATTCTGTCAAAGCTGGGCACAGGATTTATTCATTTTGGAGGTTTTATCGTTCCATTTGCCCAGAATCTGGTCATATTCAGGTTCTTTGGTAGGAACAAATTCATGTCCATATTCTGACTTCTGCGTTTCAAAGTTTCTATCCATCCTTTCTTTGAGACTCAGGATTCAGTAGAGCTGAGTCTTTGAGGATATATAATGATGTCAAAGTTCCATATGATATTCTCTCCTAGTTGTAATTGCGCCAAGATACAAGCGCTGAGGGCGCCACTTCCCTTTAAAAAGTCTCTGCAAAAGCTTCTTAAATTCCTTCCCAGGATCCTCTTCTCCATTGTTTCCAATGTCTGTCTTTCTTTTGATAAATAAGATCCGCTATATAGACAATTACTGCAAGTACAAGTCCCCCACAGCTACACAGAGCGTATGTTAGAGTATAGTCAATCATTTCTGTCTGTCTGGAGGGACACGTAAATTTGACTGTGGCGATCAAACTAATATTCTGTATTGTAATTCGCTCATAAATTATGTCACGACATGTGAGAACACTATTATCATATGGTAAAACCTGAGGCCGTTTACCTTTAACCAATTGTCTCCATACATAGGTGAATCGCTGTGTATGGGATTTAAAGCTGCAGTCCTGGACCCCACCAGGACATCTGGATTTATTGTCTGGACACCCTTTAATAAGATAAAGGTCTTGAAAGCTGATACCACATGTTGCTGAACATGGTCCATTTCTGAGGACGGTTTCCTTTATGGCCAGGTATGATCTGTGTCGTTTTCACAAGACTGTTTGTGTGACCTTTATAGCCAGGAGTGTTTATATCCTTATTACCTCCAGCAGGTGATATTACATCGAAGCTAGGCACACGATTGTTGATTTTGGGGATGTTTTTGTTCCATTTCTTGGGGATCTGTTATATTTAGTGATGAGCGAGCATGCTCGGCCGAAGCTCGGTTCGGCTCGAGCATCGCTCTGCTCGGCACATGGCGGTACTCGTACGAGTACCGCATGTGCTCGCCCGCCATGTTCGGGTCTCCTCCCCGCACGTTTCGCAGCTGCTGCGCAGCCAATAAACGTGCGGGGAGGCTCTGACATCAGTGTAATGCCAGCAGCCATGTTGGCTGCTGGCATTACACTGATTGGCTGGCCAGAACCCGTGATCGGGTGCTGTATAGCACCCGACGCGCGAGTTCGGCTCATTCTTAGCCAGGGAGAGATGCGCTTAGGCAGGGAAAGTCAGTGTAGGGAGAATAAAATTGTTGAAACTCTTTCAAGACCCAAAAGTCCTTTTTAGGACTGTTGTGTGTGGGGGCAGCATTTATATTTTGTTTGGGGGGGCACAATTTCCTTTTTTTTGTGGGGGGGGATATTTATAAGGTGACATATAATACTAGATGCACAGGAAGTCAGTGTAGGGAGAATAAAATTGTTGAAACTCTTTCAAGACCCAAAAGTCCTTTTTAGGACTGTTGTGTGTGGGGGCAGTATTTAATTTTTTTGGGGGGTGGCAGAATTTCATTTTTTTGTGGGGGGGACATGTTCTAAGATGACATTGTACTAGGTGCACAGGGACAAATATTTCACAGTGCAGTGACAAGCTGACATATTCTGTTAGGTGCACAGGGCCAATGATTTTACAACGCAGCGACAAAAAGGGCCATTTTAAACGTGTGCCTAGCCATAGATTATTGTCACATTCTGTTGCAAATTCACAAATTAACGTCACATATTCCGTTCACTGTGCCTAGCCGCAGATTAGCGTCACATTCTGTTTCGTGTGCCTAGCCGCAGATTAGCGTCACATATTGTTTAGTGTGCCTAGCCGCAGATTAACGTCACATATTGTTTAGTGTGCCTAGCCGCAGATTAGCGTCACATTCTGTTTCGTGTGCCTAGCCGCAGATTAGCGTCACATTCTGTTTCGTGTGCCTAGCCGCAGATTAGCGTCACATTCTGTTTCGTGTGCCTAGCCGCAGATTAGCGTCACATTCTGTTTCGTGTGCCTAGCCGCAGATTAGCGTCACATATTGTTTAGTGTGCCTAGCCGCAGATTAACGTCACATATTGTTTAGTGTGCCTAGCCGCAGATTAGCGTCACATATTGTTTAGTGTGCCTAGCCGCAGATTAGCGTCACATTCTGTTTTGTGTGCCTAGCCGCAGATTAGCGTCACATTCTGTTTCGTGTGCCTAGCCGCAGATTAGCGTCACATATTGTTTAGTGTGCCTAGCCGCAGATTAACGTCACATATTGTTTAGTGTGCCTAGCCGCAGATTAGCGTCACATATTGTTTAGTGTGCCTAGCCGCAGATTAGCGGCACATTCTGTTTCGTGTGCCTAGCCGCAGATTACCGGCATATATTCCGTTTAATATGAAGAAGGCGGGTAAAAAGGGACGGGGAAGTGGACGTGATCCTGATAGTTCAAGTAAATATACAGCAAATACTGTTTGGTAACAATTTTTCGCCTAAAATCGTTTTTATCTTCCTTTTTGTGTGTTTTACGGTCAGTCTGTAAAAATGGCGTACTACGGGCGAAACATCGTTCCCAGCAGCGACGTTGGAGTCCAAGATGCATCCAGACATCCTCCCTATGCTGTCCCTGAACCATTTCTGTGGTGTTTCCATCATTTTCTGACCTTTTCCTATGAACCAGGCACCCTCCCCTCATCAGAGCAGGGGGTGCCTGGTGTAATGCTCGAGTCCTCCCATTGACTTCAATGGGGCTCGGGTGCTCGGCCGAGCACTCGAGCCTCCGGGGGCGCTCGGCCAGAGCACCCGAACACCCGACCATCGGGGTGCTCGATCACTAGTTATATTCAGGTTTTTTGGTAGCTACAAATTCACGTCCATATACTGACTTCTGTGTCTCAAAGTAGAGGTGAGTCACTGTTCCACTTGACAAATAAATCTAAAGAGAAGTCTGATCTGGTTTAATATTGAATAGATAAATGTCACATTGAAATTGGTGTCCCCTAAGTGTTGTACCACATTAGTGGATTTGGTTAAGGGCAATGAAAGTTGCAGTCAGACTAAACTTGGAGAGCCATAGGTTACCAAACTCAGAGGAACTCAATATTCACATTTTTTGGAAAGTCTTTATAGAAAACATGGATTACCCTTAGTTACCTTCCGTGTCACAGCATCCTGGCTGAGAACCACTGTTGTAATATTTGGACTTGCATTTGCTTTTGAAGTTGATTTTATGTGTAGGAGAAATGTTAGTTGTAGTAAACAGAGAGAAATGTTAGTTGTAGTAGATGTATGTGTAGGGAAATGTTAGCTGTAGTAGATGGATGTGTAAGGGAAATGTTAGTTGTAGTAGATGGATGTGTAGTGGAAAAGTTAGTTGTAGTAGATGTATGTGTAGGGAAAAGTTAGTTGTAGTAGGTGTATGTGTAGGGAAATGTTAGTTATAGTAGATGTATGTATAAGGGAAATGTTGTAGTAGATTTGAACAGGTATGATTGCTTTTATATTTGTGGCTGGGAGGGAGGGGTTGGTTGTAACATAACTGTAATTCAGATACTTTTCCATGTTCACGCTCTTTCCTTTCTCACGTCCCTCCTAGCACGCAACCCACCCTGAAGTGCCCCTCTTGATCCTCTTGTGGCCACTGCACCACAAACCCTTCATCCTGGAAGTAAGTATTTTTATGGTCAAGCTGTACTGGGTAATGACTGATGCGTGCAACTGCAGTCAAATAAAAGGATTTGCACAGAGGTGTGTCATATTACTCTATAGTGATGTCTCCACCTAGTTCTCAGGATTCAGTAGAGGTGAGTCTCAGTGGATCCATAGTGATGTCAAAGTTCCACCAGACACATACATCTAAGTAGAAGTCTGTATTGGCTAAATATTGAGTTGATAAATGTCACATTGAAAGAGGTGCCCCCTAAGCATTATACTACATTAGTGGAGTTGGCTAAGGGCAAGGAAAGTGGTATTCAAGCTGAAGCTGGAGAGCCATAGGTTGCCCATCCCTGAGAATCAAGAGGTGACTTTCCTACCAATAAGGAACAGTTCTTTCCATGAGCAATTAGTTCTGCATTTTTTCCACTACAAACACTACTTTAACCCTTTAAGTGCCCATGAGTTATCCAATGCATTACGTTGCATTGTGTTGGCTATCTGTCTAGCACTGAAAGAGTTGAAGCACCCAAGGTTTGTAGACTACTAAATCTGCATCTTTTTCAGAGACTTTAGGGTGCAATGATAACAGTCAGATTTCAACACTGAATGGAAACTCTGTTGGTGCGACATTCTCTACTAGTTGTAATTATGCCAGTTCAGCTGGTGATACGAGAGGTGAGGGTGCCACTTCCCTTTCAATAGTTTCTCCAAAAGCTTCTTAAATTCCCACCCAGGGTCTGATGCTGGAACTTTCTTATCTGATGCATTGTCACAGATTGTGATCGTCTCTTCCTCTTCTGGATCTTCCCCCTTGTTTCCTATGTCTTTCTTTTCCTTAAAGTATTTCTTACGATAAATAAGATCCGCTATATAGACTATTACTGCAAGAACAAGAAGTCCCCCACAGCTACACAGAGCGTATGTTAGAGTATAGTCAATCATTTCTGTCTGGAGGGAAACGTAAATTTGACTGTGTCGATCAAACTAATATTCTGTATTGTGTTGCGCCCATAAATTGTCACAACATGTGATAACACTATTATGATATGATAAAACCTGAGGCCGTTTACCTTTAACCAATTGTCTCCATACATAGGTGAATCGCTGTGTATGGGATTTAAAGCTGCAGTCCTGGACCCCACCAGGACATCTGGATTTATTGTCTGGACACCCTTTAATAAGATAAAGGTCTTGAAAGCTGATACCACATGTTGCTGAACATGGTCCAGTTACAAATGATTTCTGAGGACGGTTTCCTTTATGGCCAGGTATGATCTGTGTCGTTTTCACAAGACTGTTTGTGTGACCTTTATAGCCAGGAGTGTTTATATCCTTATTACCTCCAGCAGGTGATATTACGTCGAAGCTAGGCACACGATTGTTGATTTTGGGGATGTTTTCGTTCCATTTCTTGAGGATCTGTTATATTCAGGTTTTTTGGTAGCTACAAATTCACGTCCATATACTGGCTTCTGTGTCTCAAAGTAGAGGTGAGTCAGTGTTCCACTTGACAAATAAATCTAAAGAGAAGTCTGCGCTGGTTTAATATTGAATAGATAAATGTCACATTGAAATTGGTGTCCCCTAAGTGTTGTACCATATTAGTGGATTTGGTTAAGGGCAATGAAAGTTGCAGTCCGAATAAACTTGGAGAGCCATAGGCTACCAAACTCGGAGGAACACCATTTAATGGTCAGTAGAAGGCATAGTAACATGATGAGGCAGATAAACTAAATGTCCATCAGGTTCGGTCAGATCATCCATGTTGATGCAGAGGAAGGCAAAAAAAATGAAAACAAAAACTGCAAAACAACTACTTAAGCCTTTTCCAATTAAAGAGGAACTGTCATTTTATAACAAAAAGAGGATTTTCAAAGAGCTTTATAAAAATATGTATGCTACTTTTTAATTAAAAAAAAGTGGTTTATAAAATATTTAGTTTCATTTTTTTTGTAAATTAATGCAAATCTAACAGTCATGCTGGCCACATACAAACTTTCCTCTCTGCTCTACATTACCAACTGTCACTCACTGCCGGCAAGTGCTAATTGCATGTGATTCCTGTCATGGTACCAAATCTTATATACTACCAGATAATGGGGTGCGATTCCTGTCACATTACCAAATCTTATATAATACCAGATAATGGGGTGCGATTCCTGTCACATTACCAAATCTGATATAAAACCAGATAACGGGGTGCGATTCCTGTCACATTACCAAATCTGATATAATACCAGATAATGGGGTGTGATTCCTGTCACATTACCAAATCTTATATCAGATAATGGGGTGCGATTCCTGTCACATTACCAAATCTGATATAAAACCAGATAACGGGGTGCGATTCCTGTCACATTACCAAATCTGATATAATACCAGATAATGGGGTGTGATTCCTGTCACATTACCAAATCTTATATAATACCAGATAATGGGGTGCGATTCCTGTCACATTACCAAATCTTATATAATACCAGATAATGGGGTGTGATTCCTGTCACATTACCAAATCTTATATCAGATAATGGGGTGTGATTCCTGTCATGGTACCAAATCTTATATAATACCAGATAATGGGGTGCGATTCCTGTCACATTACCAAATCTGATATAATACCAGATAACGGGGTGCGATTCCTGTCACATTACCAAATCTGATATAATACCAGATAACGGGGTGCGATTCCTGTCATATTACCAAATCTTATATACTACCAGATAGTGGGGTGCGATTCCTGTCACATTACCAAATCTGATATAAAACCAGATAACGGGTTGCGATTCCTGTCACATTACCAAATCTTATATAATACCAGATAATGGGGTGCGATTCCTGTCACGTTACCAAATCTTATATACTACCAGATAATGGGGTGCAATTGCTGTCACATTACCAAATCTTATATACTACCAGATAATGGGGTGTGATTTCTGTCACATTACCAAATCTTATATAATACCAGATAACGGGGTGTGATTCCTGTCACATTACCAAATCTTATATACTACCAGATAATGGGGTGTGATTCCTGTCACATTACCAAATCTTATATAATACCAGATAACGGGGTGTGATTCCTGTCACATTACCAAATCTTATATACTACCAGATAATGGGGTGCAATTCCTGTCACATTACCAAATCTTATATATTACCAGATAATGGGGTGTGATTTCTGTCACATTACCAAATCTTATATAATACCAGATAACGGGGTGTGATTCCTGTCACATTACCAAATCTGATATAATACCAGATAACTGGGTGCAATTCCTGTCACATTACCAAATCTGATATAATACCAGATAATGGGGTGCGATTCCTGTCACCTTACCATCACTGATATAATACCAGATAATGGGGTGCGATTCCTGTCACATTACCAAATCTTATATAATACCAGATAATGGGGTGCGATTCCTGTAGCATTACCAAATCTTATATAATACCAGATAATGGGGTGCGATTCCTGTCACGTTACCAAATCTTATATAATACCAGATAATGGGGTGCGATTCCTGTCACGTTACCAAATCTTATATAATACCAGATAATGGGGTGTGATTTCTGTAACATTACCAAATCTTATATAATACCAGATAATGGGGTGTGATTCCTGTCAAATTACTAAATCTTATATAATACCAGATAATGGGGTGCGATTCCTGTCACATTACCAAATCTTATATACTACCAGATAATGGGATGCGATTCCTGTCACATTACCAAATCTTATGTACTACTACTAGCAGAGTGGAGCATGGCCTGTGTTGTATATTGTATATGGTTTTTATTATCTGATTGTGTTACTGTTGTGTGTGTAATGCAGTGGTTCTTAATCTTTCTTTGCTCAAGGCACCCCTAAACGCAAACTGGAACTTTTGGGGCACCCCTAGCACATGTAATTTAATTTACCAAGGGCATAAAGAAGGGTACGGTACATAAATATACAGTTATTATTAGGTGTCACAACCATGCTAACTCAAATAAACATATTGTGCAGAACAATTTCCACAAATAATCGTTTCAAACTCAATATTCACATTTTTGTGAAAATCTTCATAGAAAACAAGGATTACCCTTAGTTACTGTCCGTGGCACACCAATGTGTCACAGCATCCTGGCTGAGAACCACTGGTGTAATATTTGGTCTTGCCTTTGCTTTTGAAATTTATTGTATGTGTAGGAGAAATGTTAGTTGTAGTAGATGGATGTGTAGGGGAAATGTTAATTGTAGTAGATGGATGTGTAGGAGAAATGTTAGTTGTAGATGGATGTGTAGGAGAAATGTTAGTTGTAGTAGGTGTATGTGTAGGAGAAATGGTAGTTGTAGTAGATGTATGTGTAGTGGAAATGTTAGTTGTAGTAGATGTATGTGTAGGAGAAATACTAGTTGTAGTGGATGGATGTGTAAGGGAAATGTTAGTTGTAGTGGATGGATGTGTAGGAGAATTACTAGTTGTAGCAGATGGATCTGTAAAGGAAATGTTAGTTGTAGTAGATGGATGTGTAGGAGAAATGTTAGTTGTAGTAGGATGTGTAGGAGAAATGTTAGTTGTAGTAGGTGTATGTGTAGTGGAAATGGTAGTTGTAGTAGATGTATTTGTAGGGGAAATGTTCGTTGTAGTAGATGGATGTGTAGGAGAAATGTTAGTTGTAGTAGGTGTATGTGTAGTGGAAATGGTAGTTGTTGTAGATGTTTTTGTAGGGGAAATGGTCGTTGAAGTAGAAGTATGTATAAGTGAAATGTTAGTTGTAGTGGATGGATGTGTAGGGAAAAGTTAGTTGTAGTGGATGGATGTGTAGGGAAATGTTAGTTGTAGTAGATGTATGTGTAGTGGAAATGTTAGTTATAGTAGATGTATTTGTAGGGGAAGTGTTTGTTGTAGTAGAAGTATGTATAAGTGAAATGTTAGTTGTAGTAGGTGTATGTGTAGTGGAAATGTTAGTTATAGTAGATGTATTTGTAGGGGAAATGTTCGTTGTAGTAGAAGTATGTATAAGTGAAATGTTAGTTGTAGTAGGTGTATGTGTAGTGGAAATGTTAGTTATAGTAGATGTATTTGTAGGGGAAATGTTCGTTGTAGTAGAAGTATGTATAAGTGAAATGTTAGTTGTAGTAAATGGCCAGTGGCTGAGGGAATTGGATCAGAGCCTGCCCATATATAAAGGCAGTGTCTGTTTAAATTCCCTGATTGCAGAACGGGCATTGGCCCGAGAGGGAGAAGAGGGGAACCTGGAGCACATGGCACGGTCTCTGCTTCCTCCGCCACTGCACACAGCAGCAGAGACATTTAATAAAGCTAAGGGCATAATAATGATATATTTATATATATTATATTGGCACAACTTTTCATAGTATAGTGGCTTATTTGAACGACAAATAATGGAGGCATATTTATATGATCATGGGCACTAAATACATTGCTTAACCCATTGTGCCCAGAGAGGTCCGCAAAGCATTGCAAACCCCTCTGCCACTGAAGGGGTTAAAAGATGTACTAGTTTATGCATTTTATTAATACTTTGATTTTCTTATTTACAGCAAGAAGAAATAAGAATGAAGAGAAGGTAGAAAGAAGAGAAGACAAAGTGAAGATAGAAGGAGAAGGACAGTGGGTGACAGGTAAGTGTAACACAGATTAGGTAACTATCAGTGCGTGACAGTGTTTTCAGGCACCGATCTTTAGCCTTTTTCCTTTGAGTTCCCAATACTGCCGCTATTTAGGGGCGTTTTGGGAACTTAACGCACAAAATGGACATTTGGCCACAAGACCATTTTTGTGACCTAACGTCCGTTGTGCTTTTAGCCGGTAGGACATTTGAATTCCAACCAAGACATTTTCTTTTGTTGGTCAGTATCTATTCTGCCGTACCGGATTTGTATTCCTTTAAGGAAAACTTCAGTACTTCTTATAAGACCAACATGGATACGTTCCCCTGTTCCTGTCTGTGATATCTTGTTTTATTACATGGTACTTTGCTACATTTAGCAGTGATCATCTCATGGTCCCTTTTGGCTGTTTTCCGTTCTTCTATTCCCTGTTACTGGAGATGAGTCCCTTATTGGGTAATTGGATGTTCCTGGCTCTTCTGTCTGTACCATATCTTGCTGTGTCTCACAACCCTCCTTACCGCCTGTTACCTCATTATGCAGAGCTTGCTAACGGGGTGTTTTTATCTTCCATCTGTCATTCTTCCACTGTTCTCACTGTTCTTCTCTAAATCGTTCTATGTTTCCATCAGAATTTAAAGTTGTGTTTTTTTTCAGGTATATCATTTTTTAGTGTATATGGGACAGACTATACAGCGCTGCAGAATGGGATGGATACACAGAACAATAAGGAGCATGGAGATGCACTAAAGGTTGATGCATGTCTGATTCCTATATTGTGGGGGAAGAATGGGGATCATCACTATTGTGATCACAACACGTCAAAAGTCTCTTATCATAAGGAAAAACTTGAAGCCGTTTACCTTTAACGAATTGTCTCCATACATAGGTGAATCGTTGTGTGTGGGATTTATAACTGCAGTCCATGAGCACAAAATCTTAGTTCTTTATCACAAGTTTACCCCATACACAATCTGGGGTAACCCTGCACTCCTGGACCCCAACATGACATGTCGATTTATTGCGTGGGCACCATTTAATTTGGTAAATATCCTGAAAACCGATGCCACATGTTGCTGAGCATGGTCCAGTTATAAATAATTTGTGAGGATGGTTTCTTGTGTTCTTGTTGTCCTTTAGAGCCAGGAGTGTTTTTAATCCTTTTTTGTATCTCCAGCAGGTGTTATTCTGTCAAAGCTGGGCACAGGATTTATTCATTTTGGAGGTTTTATCGTTCCATTTCCCCAGAATCTGGTCATATTCAGGTTCTTTGGTAGGAACAAATTCATGTCCATATTCTGACTTCTGCGTTTCAAAGTTTATATCCATCCTTTCTTTGAGACTCAGGATTCAGTAGGGCTGAGTCTTTGAGGATATATAATGATGTCAAAGTTCCATATGATATTCTCTCCTAGTTGTAATTGCGCCAAGATACAAGCGCTGAGGGTGCCACTTCCCTTTAAAAAGTCTCTGCAAAAGCTTCTTAAATTCCTTCCCAGGATCCTCTTCTCCATTGTTTCCAATGTCTGTCTTTCTTTTGATAAATAAGATCCGCTATATAGACAATTACTGCAAGTACAAGTCCCCCACAGCTACACAGAACGTATGTTAGAGTATAGTCAATCATTTCTGTCTGTCTGGAGGGAAACGTAAATTTGACTGTGACGATCAAACTAACATTCTGTATTGTAATGCGCTCATAAATTATGTCACGACATGTGAGAACACTATTATCATATGGTAAAACCTGAGGCCTTTTACCTTTAACCAATTGTCTCCATACATAGGTGAATCGCTGTGTATGGGATTTAAAGCTGCACTCCTGGACCCCAACAGGACATCTGGATTTATTGTCTGGACACCCTTTAATAAGATAAAGGTCTTGAAAGCTGATACCACATGTTGCTGAACATGGTCCAGTTACAAATGATTTCTGAGGACGGTTTCCTTTATGGCCAGGTATGATCTGTGTCGTTTTCACAAGACTGTTTGTGTTACCTTTATAGCCAGGAGTGTTTATATCCTTATTACCTCCAGCAGGTGATATTACATCGAAGCTAGGTACACGATTGTTCATTTTGGGGATGTTTTCGTTCCATTTCTTGGGGATCTGTTATATTTAGTGATGAGCGAGCATGCTCGGCCGAAGCTCGGTTCGGCTCGATCATCGCTCTGCTCGGCACATGGCGGTACTCGTCCGCCATGTTCGGGTCTCCTCCCCGCACGTTTCGCAGCTGCTGCGCAGCCAATAAACGTGCGGGGAGGCTCTGACATCAGTGTAATGCCAGCAGCCATGTTGGCTGCTGGCATTACACTGATTGGCTGGCCAGAACCCGTGATCGGGTGCTGTATAGCACCCGACGCGCGAGTTCGGCTCATTCTTAGCCAGGGAGAGATGCGCTCAGGCAGGGAAAGTCAGTGTAGGGAGAATAAAATTGTTGAAACTCTTTCAAGACCCAAAAGTCCTTTTTAGGACTGTTGTGTGTGGGGGCAGCATTTATATTTTGTTTGGGGGGGCACAATTTCCTTTTTTTTGTTGGGGGGGGATATTTATAAGGTGACATATAATACTAGATGCACAGGAAGTCAGTGTAGGGAGAATAAAATTGTTGAAACTCTTTCAAGACCCAAAAGTCCTTTTTAGGACTGTTGTGTGTGGGGGCAGCATTTAATTTGTTTTGGGGGTGGCAGAATTTCATTTTTTTGTGGGGGGGGACATGTTCTAAGGTGACATTGTACTAGGTGCACAGGGACAAATATTTCACAGTGCAGTGACAAGCTGACATATTCTGTTAGGTGCACAGGGCCAATGATTTTACAACGCAGCGACAAAAAGGGCCATTTTAAACGTGTGCCTAGCCATAGATTATTGTCACATTCTGTTTAGTGTGCAAATTCACAAATTAACGTCACATATTCCGTTCACTGTGCCTAGCCGCAGATTAGCGTCACATTCTGTTTCGTGTGCCTAGCCGCAGATTAGAGTCACATTCTGTTTCGTGTGCCTAGCCGCAGATTAGCGTCACATATTGTTTAGTGTGCCTAGCCGCAGATTAACTTCACATATTGTTTAGTGTGCCTAGCCGCAGATTAGCGTCACAGATTGTTTAGTGTGCCTAGCCGCAGATTAGCGTCACATTCTGTTTCGTGTGCCTAGCCGCAGATTAGCGTCACATATTGTTTAGTGTGCCTAGCCGCAGATTAACGTCACATATTGTTTAGTGTGCCTAGCCGCAGATTAGCGTCACATATTGTTTAGTGTGCCTAGCCGCAGATTAGAGTCACATTCTGTTTCGTGTGCCTAGCCGCAGATTACCAGCATATATTCCGTTTAATATGAAGAAGGCGGGTAAAAAGGGACGGGGAAGTGGACGTGATCCTGATAGTTCAAGTAAATATACAGCAAATACTGTTTGGTAACAATTTTTCGCCTAAAATTGTTTTTATCTTCCTTTTTGTGTGTTTTACGGTCAGTCTGTAAAAATGGCGTACTACGGGCGAAACATCGTTCCCAGCAGCGACGTTGGAGTCCAAGATGCATCCAGACATCCTCCCTATGCTGTCCCTGAACCATTTCTGTGGTGTTTCCATCATTTTCTGACCTTTTCCTATGAACCAGGCACCCTCCCCTCATCAGAGCAGGGGGTGCCTGGTGTAATGCTCGAGTCCTCCCATTGACTTCAATCGGGCTCGGGTGCTCGGCCGAGCACTCGAGCCTCCGGGGGCGCTCGGCCAGAGCACCCGAACACCCGAGCATCGGGGTGCTCGATCATCACTAGTTATATTCAGGTTTTTTGGTAGCTACAAATTCACGTCCATATACTGACTTCTGTGTCTCAAAGTACAGGTGAGTCACTGTTCCACTTGACAAATAAATCTAAAGAGAAGTCTGATCTGGTTTAATATTGAATAGATAAATGTCACATTGAAATTGGTGTCCCCTAAGTGTTGTACCACATTAGTGGATTTGGTTAAGGGCAATGAAAGTTGCAGTCAGACTAAACTTGGAGAGCCATAGGTTACCAAACTCAGAGGAACTCAATATTCACATTTTTTTTAAAGTCTTTATAGAAAACATGGATTACCCTTAGTTACCTTCCGTGTCACAGCATCCTGGCTGAGAACCACTGTTGTAATATTTGGACTTGCATTTGCTTTTGAAGTTGATTTTATGTGTAGGAGAAATGTTAGTTGTAGTAAACAGAGAGAAATGTTAGTTGTAGTAGATGTATGTGTAGGGAAAAGTTAGTTGTAGTAGGTGTATGTGTACGGAAATGTTAGTTGTAGTAGATTTGAACAGGTATGATTGCTTTTATATTTATGGCTGGGAGGGAGGGGTTGGTTGTAACATAACTGTAATTCAGATACTTTTCCATGTTCACGCTCTTTCCTTTCTCACGTCCCTCCTAGCACGCAACCCACCCTGAAGTGCCCCTCTTGATCCTCTTGTGGCCACTGCACCACAAACCCTTCATCCTGGAAGTAAGTATTTTTATGGTCAAGCTGTACTGGGTAATGACTGATGCGTGCAACTGCAGTCAAATAAAAGGATTTGCACAGAGGTGTGTCATATTACTCTATAGTGATGTCTCCACCTAGTCCTCAGGATTCAGTAGAGCTGAGTCTCAGTGGATCCATAGTGATGTCAAAGTTC
The DNA here is from genome assembly GCA_037306005.1 of Rhinophrynus dorsalis. Taxonomy (NCBI): domain Eukaryota; kingdom Metazoa; phylum Chordata; class Amphibia; order Anura; family Rhinophrynidae; genus Rhinophrynus; species Rhinophrynus dorsalis. The sequence continues at coordinate 2,170,953 of CM074722.1, read as the reverse complement.
CACCAGACACATACATCTAAGTAGAAGTCTGTATTGGCTAAATATTGAGTAGATAAATGTCACATTGAAAGAGGTGCCCCCTAAGCATTATACTACATTAGTGGAGTTGGCTAAGGGCAAGGAAAGTGGTATTCAAGCTGAAGCTGGAGAGCCATAGGTTGCCCATCCCTGAGAATCAAGAGGTGACTTTCCTACCAATAAGGAACAGTTCTTTCCATGAGCAATTAGTTCTGCATTATTTCCACTACAAACACTACTTTAACCCTTTAAGTGCCCATGAGTTATCCAATGCATTACGTTGCATTGTGTTGGCTATCTGTCTAGCACTGAAAGAGTTGAAGCACCCAAGGTTTGTAGACTACTAAATCTGCATCTTTTTCAGAGACTTTAGGGTGCAATGATAACAACAGTCAGATTTCAACACTGAATGGAAACTCTGTTGGTGTGACATTCTCTACTAGTTGTAATTATGCCAGTTCAGCTGGTGATACGAGAGGTGAGGGTGCCACTTCCCTTTCAATAGTTTCTCCAAAAGCTTCTTAAATTCCCACCCAGGGTCTGATGCTGGAACTTTCTTATCTGATGCATTGTCACAGATTGTGATCGTCTCTTCCTCTTCTGGATCTTCCCCCTTGTTTCCTATGTCTTTCTTTTCCTTAAAGTATTTCTTACGATAAATAAGATCCGCTATATAGACTATTACTGCAAGTACAAGTCCCCCACAGCTGCACAGAGCGTATGTTAGAGTATAGTCAATCATTTCTGTCTGTCTGGAGGGAAACGTAAATTTGACTGTGACGATCAAACTAATATTCTGTATTGTGTTGCGCTCATAAATTATGTCACGACATGTGAGAACACTATTATCATATGGTAAAACCTGAGGCCTTTTACCTTTAACCAATTGTCTCCATACATAGGTGAATCGCTGTGTATGGGATTTAAAGCTGCACTCCTGGACCCCAACAGGACATCTGGATTTATTGTCTGGACACCCTTTAATAAGATAAAGGTCTTGAAAGCTGATACCACATGTTGCTGAACATGGTCCAGTTACAAATGATTTCTGAGGACGGTTTCCTTTATGGCCAGGTATGATCTGTGTCGTTTTCACAAGACTGTTTGTGTGACCTTTATAGCCAGGAGTGTTTATATCCTTATTACCTCCAGCAGGTGATATTACATCGAAGCTAGGCACACGATTGTTCATTTTGGGGATGTTCTCGTTCCATTTCTTGGGGATCTGTTATATTCAGGTTTTTTGGTAGCTACAAATTCCCGTCCATATACTGACTACTGTGTCTCAAAGTAGAGGTGAGTCACTGTTCCACTTGACAAATAAATCTAAAGAGAAGTCTGAGCTGGTTTAATATTGAATAGATAAATGTCACATTGAAATTGGTGTCCCCTAAGTGTTGTACCACATTAGTGGATTTGGTTAAGGGCAATGAAAGTTGCAGTCAGTCTAAACTTGGAGAGCCATAGGTTACCAAACTCGGAGGAACAAGAGGTAGGTGTGGCAACATATGGCTCTCCAGCTGTTGCTTGACACATTTCCCATCATCTTTAACCATTTAATGGTCAGTAGAAGGCATAGTAACATGATGAGGCAGATAAACTAAATGTCCATCAGGTTCGGTCAGATCATCCATGTTGATGCAGAGGAAGGCAAAAAAAATGAAAACAAAAACTGCAAAACAACTACTTAAGCCTTTTCCAATTAAAGAGGAACTGTCATTTTATAACAAAAAGAGGATTTTCAAAAAGCTTTATAAAAATATGTATGCTACTTTTTAATTTAAAAAAAGTGGTTTATAAAATATTTAGTTTCATTTTTTTTGTAAATTAATGCAAATCTAACAGTCATGCTGGCCACATATAAACTTTCCTCTCTGCTCTACATTACCAACTGTCACTCACTGCCGGCAAGTGCTAATTGCATGTGATTCCTGTCACGGTACCAAATCTTATATACTACCAGATAATGGGGTGCGATTCCTGTCACATTACCAAATCTTATATACTACCAGATAATGGGGTGTGATTCCTGTCACATTACCAAATCTGATATAATACCAGATAACGGGGTGTGATTCCTGTCACATTACCAAATCTGATATAATACCAGATAACGGGGTGTGATTCCTGTCATGGTACCAAATCTGATATAATACCAGATAATGGGGTGTGATTTCTCTCACGTTACCAAATCTGATATAATACCAGATAATGGGGTGTGATTCCTGTCACGTTACCAAATCTGATATAATACCAGATAATGGGGTGTGATTCCTGTCACATTACCAAATCTTATATACTACCAGATAACGGGGTGTGATTCCTGTCACATTACCAAATCTGATATAATACCAGATAATGGGGTGCGATTCCTGTCACATTACCAAATCTGATATAATACCAGATAATGGGGTGCGATTCCTGTCACATTACCAAATCTGATATAATACCAGATAATGGGGTGCGATTCCTGTCACATTACCAAATCTTATATACTACCAGATAATGGGGTGCAATTCCTGTCACATTACCAAATCTTATATAATACCAGATAATGGGGTGCGACTCCTGTCACGTTACCAAATCTGATATAATACCAGATAATGGGGTGTGATTTCTGTCACATTACCAAATCTTATATAATACCAGATAATGGGGTGTGATTCCTGTCACATTACCAAATCTGATATAATACCAGATAACGGGGTGCAATTCCTGTCACATTACCAAATCTGATATAATACCAGATAATGGGGTGCGATTCCTGTCACATTACCATCACTGATATAATACCAGATAATGGGGTGCGATTCCTGTCACATTACCAAATCTTATATAATACCAGATAATGGGGTGTGATTCCTGTCACATTACCAAATCTGATATAATACCAGATAACGGGGTGCAATTCCTGTCACATTACCAAATCTGATATAATACCAGATAATGGGGTGCGATTCCTGTCACATTACCATCACTGATATAATACCAGATAATGGGGTGCGATTCCTGTCACATTACCAAATCTTATATAATACCAGATAATGGGGTGCGATTCCTGTAGCATTACCAAATCTTATATAATATCAGATAATGGGGTGCGATTCTTGTCACGTTACCAAATCTTATATAATACAAGATAATGGGGTGTGATTTCTGTAACATTACCAAATCTTATATAATACCAGATAATGGGGTATGATTCCTGTCAAATTACTAAATCTTATATAATACCAGATAATGAGGTGCGATTCCTGTCACGTTACCAAATCTTATATAATATCAGATAATGGGGTGTGATTCCTGTCACATTGCCAAATCTTATATAATACCAGATAATGGGGTGTGATTTCTGTAACATTACCAAATCTTATATAATACCAGATAATGGGGTGCGATTCCTGTCACATTACCAAATCTTATATAATACCAGATAATGGGGTGCGATTCCTGTCACATTACCAAATCTTATATACTACCAGATAATGGGGTATGATTCATGTCACATTACCAAATCTTATATAATACCAGATAATGGGGTGCGATTCCTGTCACATTACCAAATCTTATATAATAACAGATAATGGGGTGTGATTCCTGTCACATTGCCAAATCTTATATAATACCAGATAATGGGGTGTGATTTCTGTAACATTACCAAATCTTATATACTACCAGATAATGGGGTATGATTCATGTCACATTACCAAATCTTATATAATACCAGATAATGGGGTGCGATTCCTGTCACATTACCATCACTGATATAATACCAGATAATGGGGTGCGATTCTTGTCACGTTACCAAATCTTATATAATACCAGATAATGGGGTGTGATTTCTGTAACATTACCAAATCTTATATAATACCAGATAATGGGGTATGATTCCTGTCAAATTACTAAATCTTATATAATACCAGATAATGGGGTGCGATTCCTTTCACATTACCAAATCTTATATACTACCAGATATTGGGGTGTGATTCCTGTCACATTACCAAATCTTATATACTACCAGATAATGGGGTGCGATTCCTGTCACATTACCAAATCTTATATACTACCAGATAATGGGATGCGATTCCTGTCACATTACCAAATCTTATGTACTACTACTAGCAGAGTGGAGCATGGCCTGTGTTGTATATTGTATATGGTTTTTATTATCTGATTGTGTTACTGTTGTGTGTGTAATGCAGTGGTTCTTAATCTTTCTTTGCTCAAGGCACCCCTAAACGCAATCTGGAACTTTTGGGGCACCCCTAGCACATGTAATTTAATTTACCAAGGGCATAAAGAAGGGTACGGTACATAAATATACAGTTATTATTAGGTGTCACAACCATGCTAACACAAATAAACATATTGTGCAGAACAATTTCCACAAATAATCGTTTCAAACTCAATATTCACATTTTTGTGAAAATCTTCATAGAAAACAAGGATTACCCTTAGTTACTGTCCGTGGCACACCAATGTGTCACAGCATCCTGGCTGAGAACCACTGGTGTAATATTTGGTCTTTCCTTTGCTTTTGAAATTTATTGTATGTGTAGGAGAAATGTTAGTTGTAGTAGATGGATGTGTAGGGGAAATGTTAATTGTAGTAGATGGATGTGTAGGAGAAATGTTAGTTGTAGATGGATGTGTAGGAGAAATGTTAGTTGTAGTAGGTGTATGTGTAGGAGAAATGGTAGTTGTAGTAGATGTATGTGTAGTGGAAATGTTAGTTGTAGTAGATGTATGTGTAGGAGAAATACTAGTTGTAGTGGATGGATGTGTAAGGGAAATGTTAGTTGTAGTGGATGGATGTGTAGGAGAATTACTAGTTGTAGTAGATGGATCTGTAAGGGAAATGTTAGTTGTAGTAGATGGATGTGTAGGAGAAATGTTAGTTGTAGTAGGTGTATGTGTAGTGGAAATGGTAGTTGTAGTAGATGTTTTTGTAGGGGAAATGTTCGTTGTAGTAGAAGTATGTATAAGTGAAATGTTAGTTGTAGTAGATGTATGTGTAGTGGAAATGTTAGTTGTAGTAGATGGATGTGTAAGGGAAATGTTAGTTGTAGTAGATGTATGTGTAGTGGAAATGTTAGTTATAGTAGATGTTTTTGTAGGGGAAATGTTCGTTGTAGTAGAAGTATGTATAAGTGAAATGTTAGTTGTAGTAGATGGATGTGTAGGAGAAATGTTAGTTGTAGTGGATGGATGTGTAGGAGAAATGTTAGTTGTAGTGGATGGATGTGTAGGAGAAATGGTAGTTGTAGTAGATGTATGTGTAGTGGAAATGTTAGTTGTAGTAGATGGATGTGTAGGAGAAATGTTAGTTGTAGTGGATGGATGTGTAGGAGAAATGTTAGTTGTAGTGGATGGATGTGTAGGGAAAAGTTAGTTGTAGTGGATGGATGTGTAGGGAAAAATGAGTTGTAGTAGATGTATGTGTAGTGGAAATGTTAGTTATAGTAGATGTATTTGTAGGGGAAATGTTCGTTGTAGTAGAAGTATGTATAAGTGAAATGTTAGTTGTAGTAGGTGTATGTGTAGTGGAAATGGTAGTTGTAGTAGATGTATTTGTAGGGGAAAAGTTAGTTGTAGTAGATGGATGTGTAGGAGAAATGTTAGTTGTAGTAGGTGTATGTGTAGTGGAAATGGTAGTTGTAGTAGATGTTTTTGTAGGGGAAATGTTCGTTGTAGTAGAAGTATGTATAAGTGAAATGTTAGTTGTAGTAGGTGTATGTGTAGTGGAAATGTTAGTTGTAGTAGATGTTTTTGTAGGGGAAATGTTCGTTGTAGTAGAAGTATGTATAAGTGAAATGTTAGTTGTAGTAGATGGATGTGTAGGAGAAATGTTAGTTGTAGTAGATGTATGTGTAGTGGAAATGTTAGTTGTAGTGGATGGATGTGTAGGAGAAATGTTAGTTGTAGTGGATGGATGTGTAGGGAAAAGTTAGTTGTAGTGGATGGATGTGTAGGGAAAAATGAGTTGTAGTAGATGGATGTGTAGTGGAAATGTTAGTTATAGTAGATGTATTTGTAGGGGAAATGTTCGTTGTAGTAGAAGTATGTATAAGTGAAATGTTAGTTGTAGTAAATGGCCAGTGGCTGTGAGGGAATTGGATCAGAGCCTGCCCATATATAAAGGCAGTGTCTGTTTAAATTCCCTGATTGCAGAACGGGCATTGGCCCGAGAGGGAGAAGAGGGGAACCTGGAGCACATGGCACTGTCTCTGCTTCCTCCGCCACTGCACACAGCAGCAGAGACATTTAATAAAGCTAAGGGCATAATAATGATATATTTATATATATTATATTGGCACAACTTTTCATAGTATAGTGGCTTATTTGAACGACAAATAATGGAGGCATATTTATATGATCATGGGCACTAAATACATTGCTTAACCCATTGTGCCCAGAGAGGTCCGCAAAGCATTGCAAACCCCTCTGCCACTGAAGGGGTTAAAAGATGTACTAGTTTATGCATTTTATTAATACTTTGATTTTCTTATTTACAGCAAGAAGAAATAAGAGTGAAGAGAAGGTAGAAAGAAGAGAAGACAAAGTGAAGATAGAAGGAGAAGGACAGTGGGTGACAGGTAAGTGTAACACAGATTAGGTAACTATCGGTGCTTGACAGTGTTTTCAGGCACCGATCTTTAGCCTTTTTCCTTTGAAGTTCCCAATACTGCTGCTATTTAGGGGCGTTTTGGGAACTTAACGCACAAAATGGACATTTGGCCACAAGACCATTTTTGTGGCCTAACGTCCGTTGTGCTTTTAGCCGGTAGGACATTTGAATTCCAACCAAGACATTTTCTTTTGTTGGTCAGTATCTATTCTGCCGTACCGGATTTGTATTCCTTTAAGGAAAACTTCAGTACTTCTTATAAGACCAACATGGATACGTTCCCCTGTTCCTGTCTGTGATATCTTGTTTTATTACATGGTACTTCGCTACATTTAGCAGTGATCATCTCTTGGTCCCTTTTGGCTGTTTTCCGTTCTTCTATTCCCTGTTACTGGAGATGAGTCCCTTATTGGGTAATTGGATGTTCCTGGCTCTTCTGTCTGTGCCATATCTTGCTGTGTGTCTCACAATCCTCCTTACCGCCTGTTACCTCATTATGTAGAACTTGCTAACGGGGTGTTTTTATCTTCCATCTGTCATTCTTCCACTGTTCTCACTGTTCTTCTCTAAATCGTTCTATGTTTCCATCAGAATTTAAAGTTGTGTTTTTTTTCAGGTATATCATTTTTTAGTGTATATGGGACAGACTATACAGCGCTGCAGAATGGGATGGATACACAGAACAATAAGGAGCATGGAGATGCACTAAAGGTTGATGCATGTCTGATTCCTATATTGTGAGGGAAGAATGGGGATCATCACTATTGTGTGCGTTATCCCCACATACACTGCCTGACACCCTCAGCCTTCCTCCCTTAATCAGGCAGTGCCAGTGGGGAGTTGTGGCTACCAGTGGACAAGTCTGGGGGCCAGGCAGTGTAGATGGTGAGTTGTGGCTACCAGTGGACAAGGCAACAAGTCTGGGGTATAGGCAGTATACATGGGGATCTATGGCTACCAGTGGGCAAGTGGACAAGTCTGGGTGCAGGCAGTGTAGATGGGGAGTTGTGGCTACCAGTGGGCAAGTCTGGGGGACAGGCAGTGTACATGGGGTTCTATGTCTACCAGTGGGCAAGGGAACAAGTCTGGGGTCCAGGCAGTGTACATGGGGTTCTATGTCTACCAGTGGGCAAGGGAACAAGCAAGACAGTGTACATGGGGTTCTATGTCTACCAGTGGACAAGGGAACAAGTCTGGGGGCAGGCAGTGTACATGGGGTTCTGTGACATGGGGGTCAACCTTGTCTCATTATCCTGCATTTCCATATGGAAATAGGACATTATTGATGTGATGACAATGCACACATGTTTATATATATATATATATATATATATATATATATATATATATATATATATGTATACTAGCAATGTGGGACGGCGTTGCCCGTCATATTATTTACACAGAGAAACATTGTGTGAAACAGAAATATGCCGTGTTACAGACACGCATTTAGAGACAGAGCGTGTCACACACTTTGAAACGCATACATACAGAGAGACACCCATACATGGACGTATATCACATATGTAGACAGTATGTGACAGACGCAGTTGTGATGTAGACATGCTGATAAGAGTTGTAAAAAATGTTTTAATTGCAGCTCTTCAGCTTGATGAATAAGGCTCTGCATCCTTACAGTTGAAGTGAGTGTGCTATGTTACTTGATGAATAAGGCCCTGTATCCTTACAGTTGAAGTGAGTGTGCTATGTTACTTGATAATAAGGTCCTGTATCCTTACAGCTAAAGTGAGTGCGATGTGTTACTTGGTGTATAAGGCCCTGTATCCTTACAGTTGAAGTGAGTGTGCTGTGTTACTTGATGAATAAAGCCCTGTATCCTTACAGTTGAAGTGAGTGTGCTGTGTTACTAGATGAATAAGGCCCTGTATCCTTACAGTTGAAGTGAGTGTGCTGTGTTAGTTGATGAATAAGGCCCTGTATCCTTACAGTTGAAGTGAGTGTGCTATGTACTTGGCGAAGGTCACAGTGAGAAGATGTTTGTGAGTAAAGGAATAATTTAGATTACAGCAGTGGATACTGCAGTACATTTGAAGAAATAGGTTGGCAGACAGAGGGTTAAGTGACAGGTGCAGTGATAGATAATGTAATAGTGATGTGGGAGTAAAATGGCGAGATTGGGACTATGCATGAATGGCAAGGGGATAGGTGAGTGGGGGTGACAAGGGAGGAGGAGGTGAGAGATTGAGGAGAAGAGGGACAGTGAAGTGTTACAGTAAAGTAATGGGTGAGGGGGAGAAATGACTGTACATAGACAGTGAAGTAGACATGAACTACAGGGCTGTAGGGTTACTGCATTATACAGACCTAGTGTAGCAGTTGGTTGGAGTGAAGCACTTTAACTCTGAGTGTGAGAGAGGTACACAACACATTGCTGTGTAATGAGTTGTATAGTCCTCTGGCAGTGAAAGGAATATGTGACACATGTTGGGCGCTCCTTGCATTAGTGGGCCGTGGTGGTCGGCTGGGACAGAACCAGATTATTTGTCCATGGGCCGTAGGCAAGGGATCAATAGAGGGACCCCTAACAGCTAATAGGCTTCAAAACAGGAAGGTTCATATACTAAGGAAAGTGGTTGAATTTTGTGGAAAAGTAACACCTGCACAGGGAACAATACCCATTTATTTAAATGGGCGTTTTAACGTCTTCAACGCTAGAGAGGTCAGCAAAGCATTGTATTTGTTCTGTATGGTACAGATGAATTGTTCCTCTTTGTGTTAGTACATCAGCCTCACAGATCACAGTGCGCAGTCAGCTGCTGCAAGAGCCAAAAGTATAAATGGGTTTACATTAATGGGGTAAGAGTATAACTGTATGGGCCTTATGTATCAAGATAAAGGGTGCAACTCAAAAAAACTGACACCATAGGGTTGAATTGAAAATTCAGGAAAATCGTGTTGACATAAATGGGGCTTTAACCCCTTGAATGCTGCAATGGTCCCCAACGCGTTGCTTTGGCAATGTGTTTGCATTGTCTGTAGCATTCATGGAATTAATAGTCTCATTGAAATCAATGGACATTTTCAAAGAAATCAGTTTAACCCTGTGGGTCACTTGTGAGGAAAGAGTGGGCTGCACAATACCCAAATGTGGAAGCTTTCCAAACAGATATTAACCCTTTGAGTGACAGAGGTACGCAGAGCAATGTGCTGCATATCATCTCTGGTACTCCAAGGGTTAATGGGCTTAACCCTCTGAGTGCCAGAGAGGTATCCAAGGCTTTGGAAAAGCACTCATAGGGTTAAATTGAAACAAAGTGAGTCCATCAGCCCCAGTTCTTAGCATGGAAACTGAAGATATGTGTGTTCTAACCTATTCCCCAGCTGACTCTGAGTATCCCAGTGTGTCTTTGAAAGAAGTGATCAATGTGTGGCTCCCCAGCAAAATGGGAGCTCCTGGTTGGTGGGTTATAGTATTGTGCCATGAGTTGTTTACTGTAGGAGTTGTAAGTCGAGAGAAGTGATGTAGCAGTAGGTGAGTTGTGGAGGAGAGGGCTAACCCTCTGACTGCCAGAGAGGTAAGCAACGCATTGCAATGTATGCGTACCCCTCTGACACTCAAAGGGTTAAGGTAGGCTGACCAGATCTCACCTTTAACCGGGGACACATAGGAAATAGCCATTTTGCAGTACTTCACTGAAATGAAAGCAGTCCTGCAGTATGCATTTTTCCTATGCGTCCCCAGTTAAAGGTGAGGTCTGGTCAGCCTAGGTTAAGACTGATGTTGGGGGGCAGGCTAACTGTTCCTTACAGCCGCCCCTGGGTGTGTGTGGCAGGGGATGCAGGTTTTCTCTCTTATATATACACTACCAATGTGGGACGGTGTTGGGCGCGCGTGTGTGAAATGTAGACACACTGATAAACACAGACATATGCAACACACAGGCAGACACACACAGTGAGCGGCAGAAATATGCACACACATACCGGAGATGCACACAAATATGTAACAGAGATGTACACACACACGCACGCAACATATATGAGCAGAAACACATGCGTGCATGAGTTGTGCACCCCTCTGGCACTCAAAGGGTTAATGTATAGAGAGGCATGTCAGAGATAAATAGCAGTGGGAAGTGTATTCATACCTGGGAACTTTGACTTGTGTAGTCCCTGGAAGGGAGTTATGTGCTGCTGATGTGGAGAGAGCAATGGGGCAGTGTGGGTAAAAGTGGGTGGGGCTTAATCACGAGTAGGGGCGGGGCTTAACAAAAATGTGGAAAAGTGTTAGTAATAGGCTGGGGAAGGAGGAGAAGTGGGAGGGAAATGCAAGTTTACAGTGTGAGGGGTTTGAACACACTCCCTGAGGGTTAAAACTTGATACACAACCCTGTGGCAGTCAGTGGCTTAAGTGTGAATCTGATGGCTGTCTGTCCTGTGTTTTGCATGGCAAATGACAGTGAAGAAGTAATTCAGCAATGAGCCCTCTGAGTGCCATTTTGTTCCCCTGGTGCTGTAGCACCCTTCAGTAGCTGTACTACTGGTCCTGCTGAGGCCACTGGTAGTCAGGGTGAGTGACTGTGTGTCAGCCATATTTCTTTCTGGCTTTATGTGTGTGTATGGGTGTTTGGTGCGGTATGAGTGGGGCATGTGTGTGTTATACCTGGGAACTTTTAATTGTGGAGTCCCTCATGTGGTGCTGATGTGGAGAGAGCAATGGGGCAATTGGGTTAAATGTGGGTGGGGCTTAATCGCGAGTAGGGGGTGGGGCTTAAGAGAAATGTGGAAAAGTGCTAGTAATAGGCTGGGAAAGGAGGAGAAGTGGGAGGGAAATGCAAGTTTACAGTGTTAGGGGTTTGAACACACTCCCTGAGGGGTAAAACTTGATACACAACCCTGCGGCAGTCAGTGGATTAAGTGTGAATCTGATGGCTGTCTGTCCTGTGACTTGCATGGCAAATGATGACAGTGAAGAAATAATTGAGCAATGAGGACCTACCTTAACCCTTTGAGTTCCATTTTGTTCCTCAGTGGCTGTAGTACAGGTCCTGCTGAGGCCACTGGGAGTCAGGGTGAGTGACCGTGTCTCAGCCATATTTCTTTCTGGCTTTTGTGTGTGTGGTGCTGTGTGTGTGAGTGGGGCATTTGTGTGTGTGAGTGGGGCATTTGTGTGTGTGAGTGGGGCATTTGTGTGTGTGAGTGGGGCATGTGTTTTGTGTGAGTGGGGCATGTGTGTGTGTGAGTGGGGCGTGTGTGTGTGAGTGGGGCATGTGTGTGTGTGTGTGTTTGGTGCTGTGTGAGTGGGGCATGTGTCTGTTTGTCTGTGGTGTAAGAGCAAGTGGCGCCATATTGTTTTTTTCTGACTTTGATAGTGGTGGGCGGGCTGCATAGTGGGGGCGGGCCAACTCCCTGCATGATTTTCACACCAATAGCAGTAAACTGCAATTGGTGTGAAAATCATGCCCCCATTGAATCACCCAATGGGAACAGTAACCCCTCCTTATTGCCACCCCTGGGTGTGTGTGTCTCCTGAGGAGACATAAATTATGCAATGAGCCTTTCTCTCTTATTTATATATATATATATATATATATATATTGTATTTGCAGTGTTTAATTTAAGTGATTGGACAATACAGGGTGACAATTGTCTAATAAAATGAAACACTGGCAGTGCTGTCTCTGCTCAGAACTTGCACTGTAAAATGCTGGTTTGTGATTATGAATGGACAGTGAAACCAAGTGTGGGTGTCAGACAGCTGGTCTGTGACTACCAGCAGAGAGTAGACTATGTCACCCTTCCACCTCCCTATTTTTTCACTTGAAAAAGATGCTTCTTTTGCTAATCAACAATATGTGTGGTGGAGTGGGGTGTGGTGTAGTGTGGTGGAATGTGGGGGGTGGAATGGAGTGGGGTGTAGTGTGGTGGAATGTGGTGGTGTGTTGTGTAATGTGGTGTAGTGTACTGTGTTGTGGAATGTGGTGTAGTGTACTGGGGTGTGATGTGGTTTGGTAATAATATAAAGTGCAATGTTTTTTTCCGCTCCTTGGACCTTGGTAAACGTGTGACAAGCTTGACTTGGGTCCCAGGAGTGTCCCAAAATGTTGCACTTTATATTATTACCAGTAAAATGGTTTGAAAGAAGAAATTGTGCTAGTGCGCAGATTTGTTCTATATAAATAGGGTGCACTATTTACCAGACAGCTGCGTGTAACTAATCACTGAGTATGACTCTGTGCCATGATCAGTGACTAAGTCCCAGGATAGAGGTTCACAAATCAGTACTCAAAAACCAGTAACAGGCCAGGATCTCTAGATTTCCCTGAGTGAGAACAGGGACTGTTCAGTCATTTAAGGGACAGTAAATCCTTATTATGAAAATATTTGACTCAGCAGAAAATATAATGCAGTACACATAAGTGTAATTGGGAAATGCTTCAGTCAAATCTTAAGTGCAAACTTGATTTTATTTTTATTTGGAGCATTTGTGTTGAAGTCTTTTTGCAGCCAGGTGGCGCTGTTGCTGTAAGTACTTGTGAAGATGTGAGTGTCATGAACACAAGCATTCCATAGTAACAATGGCTCCAACTGGCAGCAAAAAATACCTGTTTGCTGTGTAATAGCTTAATAGAAAAAATACCTACAACATAAATATATATATGTATATTATTAATTAGCATTTACTTCACCTTTATTGTTGACTCACCTGGGTCCATGAATGGAAATCTTGGCCTGTTTTGGGATCCCTTGTCCTGGTACATTTCCAGTTTATTATAAATGTTATGTTTTATGTTGTTAAAGCGATAGTAATGTTTCACAAAAACAACAGCTCCAATTAATCTTTATAGTATCTGAGCCACAGTGTTATGTCAATACTGTCAGAGTTGTAGTTCAAGAGTAACTGAATGATAAATTATCCCTCTCCTGCCCCTTTTACCTAGTGTAACACTCACTTGACCGGACAGATCACAGCGAGGGACAATCTTCTTACTGTGAGAACAATGAAATCCCTGCCCTCATTTACAGGTTTTTCAGGTTTTTCCCTTATCTTAATTGAAGATTATCTCTCTCGGTGATCTATCTGGACACCACCCTGCTGCTCCGAGCTGAGCAGTTACATCAGTAAAAGGGGAGGGAGGGGGATACTTTATCATTCAATTACTCTTGTACTACAACTCTGACAGTATTGAAATATCACTTTCCATGGCCAAATACGATGAAGATTAATTGGAGCTGATTTTCTTATGAACCATTACTATCCCTTTATGGGAAGAGTCTTACTAGGTCTGGTTTCGGATTAGCAAATATACAAGCTGCTGGCCCCAAACAGCTCCTATCCACAGTGTAAGCATTCAGCAATCAAGGGGCTCTAGATCCCAGCAAACACAAACGGACTAGACTTCTATAAGAGACCTTGTGATAATGTAAGAGGTAAAAATGTACTGCAGCCTCTGGTGTGGAACGAAAATCTCTAAGTCCTCTCCTTGTGTCCTGTGTGTGTGGGAAAAGCCCAAGGATACTGACCATCCCAGTGAGCCTAAATACAGATCTGTCCCGCTGTACCTTTATACTGTGTTCCTGTGTGATACAGTAATAATACAGTCCCATAGGCCTCTGTACAGATCAGTCCTGCTGTACCTTTATACTGTGTTCCTGTGTGATACAGTAATAATACAGTCCCATAGGCCTCTGTACAGATCAGTCCTGCTGTACCTTTATACTGTGTTCCTGTGTGATACAGTAATAATACAGTCCCATAGACCTCTGTACAGATCTGTCCTGCTGTATCTTTATACTGCGGTCCTGTGTGATACAGTAATAATACAGTCCCATAGGCCTCTGTACAGATCTGTCCTGCTGTATCTTTATACTGCGTTCCTGTGTGATACAGTAATAATACAGTCCCATAGACCTCTGTACAGATCTGTACTGCTGTATCTTTATACTGCGTTCCTGTGTGATACAGTAATAATACGGTCCCATAGACCTCTGTACAGATCAGTCCTGCTGTATCTTTATACTGCATTACTGTGTGATACAGTAATAATACAGTCCCATAGGCCTCTGTACAGATCTGTCCTGCTGTATCTTTATACTGCGTTCCTGTGTGATACAGCAATAATACAGTCCCATAGGCCTCTGTACAGATCTGTCCTGATGTATCTTTATACTGCGTTCCTGTGTGATACAGTAATAATACAGTCCCATAGACCTCTGTACAGATCTGTACTGCTGTATCTTTATACTGCGTTCCTGTGTGATACAGCAATAATACAGTCCCATAGGCCTCTGTACAGATCTGTCCTGCTGTATCTTTATACTGTGTTCCTGTGTGATACAGTAATAATACAGTCCCATAGGCCTCTGTACAGATCTGTCCTGCTGTATCTTTATACTGCATTCCTGTGCGATACAGTAATAATTCAGTCCCATAGGCCTCTGTACAGATCTGTCCTGCTACAGATCTGTACTGCTGTATCTTTATACTGCGTTCCTGTGTGATACAGTAATAATACAGTCCCATAGGCCTCTGTACAGATCTGTCCTGATGTATCTTTATACTGCGTTCCTGTGCGATACAGTAATAATTCAGTCCCATAGGCCTCTGTACAGATCTGTCCTGCTGTATCTTTATACTGCGTTCCTGTGTGATACAGTAATAATACAGTCCATAGACCTCTGTACAGATCTGTCCTGATGTATCTTTATACTGCATTCCTGTGTGATACAGTAATAATACAGTCCCATAGACCTCTGTACAGATCTGTCCTGCTACAGATCTGTACTGCTGTATCTTTATACTGCGTTCCTGTGTGATACAGTAATAATACAGTCCCATAGACCTCTGTACAGATCTGTCCTGCTGTATCTTTATACTGCGTTCCTGTGTGATACAGTAATAATACAGTCCCATAGGCCTCTGTACAGATCTGTTCTGCTGTATGTTTATACTGCGTTCCTGTGTGATACAGTGATAATACAGTCCCATAGGCCTCTGTACAGATCTGTCCTGATGTATCTTTATACTGCGTTCCTGTGTGAATTCCGACTGGAGTCCTCTCTGCGCACCTTCTGCTTGGTCCCAGGAAGGTGCTCAGAGAAGACTCTGGCCTGAATTCGGAGCGCCCTGCTCCGTATCGGTAGCGGCGCAGGTAGCCTCTACTGTACATGACTTCAGAGTGTGCAGCTGTCTGTACTGCATATGACAGCTTCTGACAAACATACATTTGCAATATATAATATGGTGTATAGTTGGCACCCACGTAGCCACTCTTCTTATTGTGCTATAATTCTCCTGGGTGCAAACCTCAAACACAAGCAAAAAAACCATGCACTCTCAGGATATAAAATCAATCTCTCATAATGTAATCACAATCATATTAAACAAATGTAAATAAACTAGAAATGTTTCAGTCCAGCGTCTGGGATGGCTTGAGGAAGGTCCCGGACAGTAGACCGAAATGGTGCTAGTTTATTTACGTTTGTTTAGTATGATTATGATTAGATTATAATAGTTTGATATTCTGAGTGTGCATCCATTTTTTGCATATACATATATATATGTATATATATTCTGTACAGATCTTGGATTGTGTTACAGTAATATATTATTCTATGTTTCATGTTATCTGTACCTGATATTTTTAGCTATCCATGATGAATATATATTTATATCTGGCTCTCAGCCCTTTCTGTTGTGCTCACAGATAAGAGTTTGAGACCATTCTACCATTAAGGACCCATGATGGTCCTGGCACTTTATGGGTTGGACGTGCAATAAAAACCTGTGATGTGCCAGAACTCACATGGATTTCAGGGCTCCCCGCGTGGCTGCACTTCATACTCCTGATTAAGCATAGGTGATCCAGTCATAATGAACGAGCCACTGATTAACTCACCTGTACTTAATCAGTGAAATCCTGAGACTGTTGCTGACCATTGTGGACTGAACTTAGACAGGCCTGATCTAGACTATATAGGTCCATTACCCGATTTTACATTGCTATAAATATGTCATGGTATGTGTTGCTGCTTATACAAGGTTTACTTGGTTTACCCCGTTCGCTGTGCAACTAGCTCCACCAAGATAAATTATCTCACCTCTTTAGAATGCAAATCTCTATACTCTGGTGGGACTCCCTTCATGTACTGCAAAATAATTCCATGAGTGGGCTACTACATATGGTATGACACGAGATATCTGTACACCCAACCATTCCCAAAGTAGTGAGGTAGTGGAAAGGAAAAATGCTAAGTGAAACGCTTTTTCAACACGATATTGTGTTCTTGCCCTACACAGAGGTATCCATTGCTAATTCAAGTGCAAATTACTTTAACTCACATACTTTCTGCTGTTATTGGTATAAGAAAAGAAAAAGAAAAGGAAAAAACATCTTATGAAATGTTATATGGTATTACTTCATATACTGACTTTGTCATACACAGTGGTATCCATTGATTATACAAGTGAAAATTGCTTTAAATCACATACATTCTTCTGTTATTGTTAAAACAACACCTTATGAAATGTTATATGGTACACTTATGTATACTGAATTTATTGCTACGAACCTTTCTGCACCAGGTAGACTAGATCAACTGACTATTTTACAGGAATTAAGAGATTATTTCTCTAGCCCCCCCCCCCCCACACACACACACACACACCCAAACCCATTCTTGGAAACCGGAAGTCGGCCATTGTGTCCAGGAGAGAGTACAGACCACCAAACCATTGAGACCAAGATGGAAACCATTTGTATGCATAAAGACAAACCTTAATGAGAGGATATTTATCACAATGGACAAACAAAACCGTTAATGTACAGTAAGCATTGATAATTTAAAGCCAGCTTCTGATTTTAATCCTACAGCTGAGAACGAGACCAGGGAATCCTGCCGAACCACTGACCTTACAATGGTTACTTCTGTCTCGAGCACAACAACTGATGGACAATAGACTTGAACATGTCTCACTATGCAAAAAAGAAGAATGTGACACAGGAGACTGTAGGTTATACCCTGGTTCCTCTGAAACTTCAATATCTATTTAAGACTTCCAGGAAAAGATACAGAGTAGGAAGTGGAGACAAAATGAAATATGCTTGGGATTTGTTGAAGACAAAGACCCCAAAATGGATTGGACTTTTGTGCCTTTCTCTGCTGATTACAACTATCATCTCTATATTAGGATGTATGGTGATGCTGAGGATACACTGGCATTATGTTACATGACAGCCAGGAAAAATCCCATATAAGACTAAGATCCAATCTCATTCAAGTGACAGGTCTAGACCCATCTGGAAAGCAAGAGCTATTCACTGACATACAACCAGTGGATATTCAGACTAAAGGCCTACCACAAGAACTATATTGGAAACATTTCCCTAAGCCAGTTATACAGAAGCTAAGAACATTGGGAGTTTCTCACATCATTCTAATGGACTATAATATAATGGCAAAAAGTGCTGGGATCACCATTCCAGAAGGAAGAAGACTGGTCAGGAATCACATTAATGAACAGATGAAAATGGTTCAAGCATCTACACTGCAACATGGGTTACCCTTACATGACCATGCCAAGGAAAGAAAACATAGAGAAAAGATGTACTATGCAGCCTTTGGACATTGTTACTATGTTGACTTTCAGACAACAGTTATGGCAGGAAAAATAGATTAAGGCTAATGTCCACATCCTGGCCCCTCCCATGACAAAGTATGAAGAATCTCACATTTTCTACCTGAATACTGCATAGAGTACACAAGATGGCTTCTTTTCCAGAGTGTCATCACACGGAGCTCACTCTTCTGCACATGCGCGCCCACACTACCTTCTTTTGTGTGAACTGTGCATGTGCCCCTACAGTTTCTCCGTGACTGTACAGGCATTCAGACGCACAGTCAGCCTCCCCTTCTGTGACACATTCATATATATGACATCAGGAGTGGATGTTGTGCATTATGTTAATAGTATTTGAGCAACCCCAGTGCCAGTATTGTTTTGGCTTCAGCCTCAATAAAGTTTTATAGGGTCCTCATATCTTCTTCCATTGGACATGGTTCCACACCTACAGGGCTCTGATTAACTCTGCTTCCCATTGGTCAATCACACTATTTAAACTGCTCACTTCCAGTACTCCCTGCCCATTCCATGAGCTAGTCTGTTAGGAGTTTTTCCTGTGCTTATTTTTATTTGAATTCTGCCTCCCTGATCCCGGCTTGACTGACCATTCTGATATGGCTTCCTGACCCCAGCTTGGCTGGCCATTCTAATATGACTTCTGGCCTGTCTGACTACTCTTCGCTTGGCCTCTGGATTCCTGTTCCCCCTTTCCTCGTCCTGCCTTCTGGTACTATACGGTTCCCAGTTACTCCCATCCTGGTTGCACCCCAGCTCAACTGGGGTGGATCAATCTGGTTTCGCCACCAGCACTTTTACCCAGCTTCGGCTGCAGCAAGGGAGTACCTGGCATGCAGTCACCACACCCAAGCATCGTTCCCTAGTGTCGTACCCCAGCATCCAACCACTATCGAGGCCACGAGGGTCCCTATTCCCCCCATAGTGATACAGAGGGAGAAGTGATGCAAAGATATGATTCAGGGAAGGTGCTGAAGAAGAAGAATACCGCTCTCCTGGTGAAGTAAGACCACACACTGGAGCCATATTCTGTTCCAATGCCCTATATTCTGACTGGCGGGAAATTCATATAGAAGATGATGGATATGATGAACTGTTAACCAAGCTGAAAGTAGAAGTGTTAAATGAAAACACAGGAGAGAACAAGCTTTTCCTGATGAATAGAATTCTAACGGTAATGGAGAGAGGTTTCAGTGTCTAACTGCACGGGACACTTGTATTCAACCAAGATACACAGCTTTTCTTTATTCCTCCTACTACAGACACTCAAGCAAAGACAAAGATAACCTGTACAATATAACTAAAGAGAAATTGTTAAAGCAAGGAATGTGTAATCCAGACATTCCCTCTCATATATACAGATGTAAAACCTGCTCATGGTATGCTGAAGGAATTCCTGGAGTGCTTTTAACCAAAGAAGATTGACCAAGGGTACCTACATTTTTCTGGACTAACTGGGTTTTGGTGCGTGAAGCAACAACAAATTGTTAATGCAAATTATACCATTTACTCCCTGTTCCAGAAATGTTTATCTGATAGCGTAACTCAGAGTTGACTCAGTAAGAGTATAAGAGATCATATGAATGTCATGATAGCTCCTGATGATGTGCCTTGTGAATATACACAATATATTGGAACTAATATTGCTGATTTGCTATATGCTGAAGCTGTATGGGGAACCAACAATACCTTTACAAATGTAACTTACAATCACAATGACATAGTTACTAATGATGAATGTGAAAGATGTTGTGTTCTGAGATGGAGAACAGCGAGTTGCATGGCAACCGGTCATGACCACTTCCATCTCGCAAGGTATTGGCCGGCTGCCATGGTGATGCACCCATTGTCGCTCTCCAACTCAGAACACCATATCTCACACAAAAAAAAGATAATGGTGTTGGTAGAAAATGGAGTAGTTCTAATGTTTTAATTACTGCAGGACACCTGCTAAGTGATACAGTGTCCATGATTGGTCAGATATGTGATTCTAATGATGAAGAACTCATGAGAGGCATATTGGTATTAAGAGATCATTTGGTCACCTTCATGTCAAGTGCAATATCAGACTTAATCACCCTCACTGAGGAATTGAAAGCCGTAGTGTTACTTAACAAGTTGAATGCTATGAGATTAACCTTACAGAATGAGAAAATATCTTTTAAATATAAATTGTATAAGAAAATACCTTGGGATGACAGATAAACAATCTGAAATTATGACTTGTGTCAAAAGCAACTATTTATAATTTGAATGATCCCTGACATATATATATAAAAAAAAAAAACCCTGATGACTGCCAATGGGAATTGTTTGTTTATTATGAATTAATTATACATGATGATGTATATACTACTAATTGGAAGACAGAAAATATAGGACATTTAATAAGATCCCCGGGCCATTTAGCCTTAGCTCAATAACATCAACCCTACCAATATATCTCATCAAAATGTGATGACTATATCTATCTCAATGTTAGTAATTACAAAGACCTGGGCTACCTAGTGGAACTGGTTCAGATTGCCTTATTACTGTGTCCCCCATCCAAGAGCCATAGACCTTTTTAGAGAACGGCTCATATATAGTTTTGACAACAGATGAATTGTAACATTCCTCCTATGCAACTTTCTGTTAGAGTTAACCCCTTAAGTCCCAGGATGTGTGGTCCTTTAAGGACCAGATAGGGAAGTTTGACGTGCCGCCCCATGTGACTGATCATGTGTGCCGGTACACCGAACGAGGGACTAAAAGAGATCGCTCCGATCTTGGAGCGATCAACTTCAGTCCCCGGTATTACTCACCGTGCTCCTGCAGGAGCGTGGTGAATAAAAGTACGTGACGTACCAGGACTGTCACTGGTCCTTAAGTGCGGGACCACATGATGGTCCGGGTATGTCAGTGGTCCTTAAGGGGTTAATTAAACTGTCATGTACTGACTATATTTCAGTCCTTCCAAGTTTAAACCAAACTCTTCCAGATCTCTTATATGTCAGCATTATTGAGTAATCTACAGAATATTAAAATAACTCTTACTCCACCCATGAGCCAGTATCTGTGTTACTACAGTGAGTACATTCAACTCTACTCAGAGTAGACTTGCATGACATATTGGGCATATAACCTTGCTAAGTCACTGGAAACCTTTTTACCCACTGCATGTAATAACATTTCTAACCAGGAACCAGGATTAGGTAGACTGGGAGGAGATATTCTAGGGAATTTAGATGGCTTCATTGGGTATTGAAAACCTCTATTTATAACTATAATGGGAATTGTTATTGTTGTTGTACTATGCAAATTGTTATATTTACTTCCTAAAGGAAAGAAGAAGGAGTAATGACTAACGACAGTATGTTAATGAAGCGTTGTTTCATTGTGTGGACTATTCCTAAACAATTACATAGAAAATTTGGCAACAGATTCCTCCTTAAAATGACTTCTTATGATAATAAGTATTTTATATCCTATTGTTGTAAAAGGTGTCAGGAAATGTTCCTGGATTCCAATAACCCTTATGTGTTTGAAAGATTTATAGACTTCCCCAGCATCTATTCACAGCCAGTTCTGGGACCGTGGTATAATTCTCTCTAACACCATCTCAAGCAGTGTGATGTTTTGCTTCAGGAAAAGACAAAAAATGCTGAGACAAACTGTGTGAAAAGGCAAATCTGTGTTCAGGTTCCACACAGGGCCTCAATGAGAACATGTCCTTCTCAGGGACCATTGATAACAATAACACCAGTGACTGTATCTGTTCCCTCGATCTTGAAAGATTTCATATACCAAACCCCACTGAAGACAATGGAATTATTCTCTGTGTTAACCCTTCAGGGACTAGTGATGCCACAAAGCCTACAAATGTTTTACAGTTTCTGGCAGATCAAGGATATGCTGAATTATTTTCATCAACCAAGTTTTAAATGTGTAGATCAAACTCTACAGGTTTTTCAAATGAGTCCCTCCAGCCCAGGGTATGGACACAGTAGAACTGTAAGTCACGGAGACTATAATTGTACCACTGTGTTTACTTGCCTTGGAGGTTGGTATAGGTTCTGCTACAGTGCTCAATGGAAAGGAACTATATTGACTCTTTATCATCTGGAATCTAGACCACTTATGGCTATGGAAGATTTTACCTACTGTCTCCTACACACACGTGTTCTGTAATCATGTGTCTACACTTGTTTGTAATTGTTTTGGTACAAGGAAAATGTTTAGGAATGAGTTCCCCTTGTCACCCCCACTTTGGGAACAATACCCTGATTTTTACCATAACCCTCAAATGATGCCCTCTATTGGGGTACATACTGATATTGTTGACAACAGTATTTCAGTGTGAGGAGAGGGTGTCATAGGCCACACTCCTTTTTATAAACGTTATATCATTTTATGGCTATAAGCATTATATCTTTGTGTGTTGTTATTCTTCTCCAGACCCAATAGGGGTACATGGTCTTTAAATGTCAGTATTTAACCCCTTAAAAAGATGGTAATAATTAATTTAATGTGGCTATAATATTGTAGGTATTAAATAAACCAATCCATCTTTGTCTTTTTTGTTATAACGTCTGGAGAGCCAATATAGCAGTACATACAAAAGAAATCTTCATGACAACGGCATACAAAGTGGCACGGTTTGAGTCAGTAGACCGTTGTCATGAAGATTTCCTCTGTATGTAATGCGATTTCGGCTCTCCAGAGGAGCCTTCTGTTCTGTGGACCAGAATTCAAGTCTGACAGATAGAGCACGATGTAGTGTAAAGGGGAGGGAGGGGTAAAATTTACATAGCGATTACTCTTAAATTATAAATGGATTGGTTTAATTGATACCTACAATATTATAGCCACCTTAATGGAAGTATCTCTTTAAGGACAGGCTGACTTTTAAGGACCACAGAGCATTTTAGCTTTTCTGTTTCAGGACTCCCTGAACGACATGCAGCCGTATATAACTGTCCTGGTACCTAATGGATCCATATCGCACGTCCAACCCATGACATGCTAGGACAGTCATGAGTCCTTAAGGGGTTAAATTTCATTTGTATTCAGACTACAAAAAGATAAGACTAGCCAAACCACATGACATCAGAGCTCAAATGGAGGAAGATGTCTACATACTGAGAAACTAGGACCTTGGTTGTAATCACAATGACATGTGTCTGCACAATAATAGGAGTATGTGTGGTAAAGGTATCATCACCACAATAGGAATACTTCTATATCTGTGGTAAAGGTATCAGTACCACAATAGGAATACTTCTATATCTTCTATATCTGTGGTAAAGGTGTCATCACCGCAATAGGAATTCTTCTATATCTTCTATATCTGTGGTAAAGGTGTCATCACCACAATAGGAATACTTCTATATCTGTGGTAAAGGTGTCATCACCACAATAGGGATACTTCTATATCTTCTATATCTGTGGTAAAGGTATCATCACCACAATAGGGATACTTCTATATCTTCTATATCTGTGGTAAAGGTATCCGTACCACAATAGGAATACTTCTATATCTTCTATATCTGTGGTAAAGGTATCAGCACCACAATAGGGATACTTCTATATCTTCTATATCTGTGGTAAAGGTATCATCACCACAATAGGGATACTTCTATATCTTCTATATCTGTGGTAAAGGTATCATCACCACAATAGGAATACTTCTATATCTTCTATATATGTGGTAAGGTATCATCACCACAATAGGGATACTTCTATATCTTCTATATCTGTGGTAAAGGTGTCAGCACCACAATAGGAATACTTCTATATCTGTGGTAAAGGTATCAGCACCACAATAGGGATACTTCTATATCTTCTATATCTGTGGTAAAGGTATCAGCACCACAATAGGGATACTTCTATATCTTCTATATCTGTGGTAAAGGTATCATCACCACAATAGGAATACTTCTATATCTTCTATATCTGTGGTAAAGGTGTCAGTACCACAATAGGGATACTTCTATATCTTCTATATCTGTGGTAAAGGTGTCATCACCACAATAGGGATACTTCTATATCTTCTATATCTGTGGTAAAGGTATCATCACCACAATAGGAATACTTCTATATCTTCTATATCTGTGGTAAAGGTATCATCACCACAATAGGGATACTTCTATATCTTCTATATCTGTGGTAAAGGTATCAGCACCACAATAGGGATACTTCTATATCTTCTATATCTGTGGTAAAGGTATCATCACCACAATAGGAATACTTCTATATCTTCTATATCTGTGGTAAAGGTGTCAGTACCACAATAGGGATACTTCTATATCTTCTATATCTGTGGTAAAGGTGTCATCACCACAATAGGGATACTTCTATATCTTCTATATCTGTGGTAAAGGTATCATCACCACAATAGGAATACTTCTATATCTTCTATATCTGTGGTAAAGGTATCATCACCACAATAGGGATACTTCTATATCTTCTATATCTGTGGTAAAGGTGTCAGTACCACAATAGGGAAACTTCTATATCTTCTATATCTGTGGTAAAGGTGTCAGCACCACAATAGGAATACTTCTATATCTTCTATATCTGTGGTAAAGGTATCAGTACCACAATAGGGATACTTCTATATCTTCTATATCTGTGGTAAAGGTGTCATCACCACAATAGGGATACTTCTATATCTTCTATATCTGTGGTAAAGGTATCATCACCACAATAGGAATACTTCTATATCTTCTATATCTGTGGTAAAGGTGTCAGTACCACAATAGGGATACTTCTATATCTTCTATATCTGTGGTAAATGTATCAGTACCACAATAAGGATACTTCTATATCTTCTATATCTGTGGTAAAGGTATCAGTACCACAATAGGGATACTTCTATATCTTCTATATCTGTGGTAAAGGTGTCATCACCACAATAGGAATACTTCTATATCTTCTATATCTGTGGTAAAGGTATCAGCACCGCAATAGGAATACTTCTATATCTTCTATATCTGTGGTAAAGGTGTCAGTACCACAATAGGGATACTTCAATATCTGTGGTAAAGGTATCAGCACCACAATAGGAATACTTCTATATCTGTGGTAAAGGTATCAGTACCACAATAGGGATACTTCTATATCTTCTATATCTGTGGTAAAGGTATCATCACCACAATAGGAATACTTCTATATCTTCTATATCTGTGGTAAAGGTATCAGTACCACAATAGGAATACTTCTATATCTTCTATATCTGTGGTAAAGGTATCATCACCACAATAGGAATACTTCTATATCTTCTATATCTGTGGTAAAGGTGTCATCACCACAATAGGAATACTTCTATATCTTCTATATCTGTGGTAAAGGTGTCAGCACCACAATAGGAATACTTCTATATCTGTGGTAAAGGTATCAGCACCACAATAGGGATACTTCTATATCTTCTATATCTGTGGTAAAGGTATCAGCACCACAATAGGGATACTTCTATATCTTCTATATCTGTGGTAAAGGTATCATCACCACAATAGGAATACTTCTATATCTTCTATATCTGTGGTAAAGGTGTCATCACCACAATAGGAATACTTCTATATCTTCTATATCTGTGGTAAAGGTGTCAGCACCACAATAGGAATACTTCTATATCTTCTATATCTGTGGTAAAGGTGTCAGTACCACAATAGGAATACTTCTATATCTTCTATATCTGTGGTAAAGGTATCAGCACCACAATAGGAATGCTTCTATATCTGTGGTAAAGGTGTCATCACCACAATAGGAATACTTCTATATCTTCTATATCTGTGGTAAAGGTATCAGCACCACAATAGGAATACTTCTATATCTGTGGTAAAGGTGTCATCACCACAATAGGGATACTTCTATATCTTCTATATCTGTGGTAAAGATGTCAGCACTGCAATAGGAATACTTCTATATCTTCTATATATGTGGTAAAGGTATCAGCACCACAATAGGGATACTTCTATATCTTCTATATCTGTGGTAAAGGTATCAGCACCACAATAGGGATACTTCTATATCTTCTATATCTGTGGTAAAGGTATCATCACCACAATAGGGATACTTCTATATCTTCTATATCTGTGGTAAAGGTGTCAGCACCACAATAGGAATACTTCTATATCTTCTATATCTGTGGTAAAGGTATCATCACCACAATAGGAATACTTCTATATCTTCTATATCTGTGGTAAAGGTATCATCACCACAATAGGGATACTTCTATATCTGTGGTAAAGGTGTCAGCACCACGATAGGGATACTTCTATATCTTCTATGTCTGTGGTAAAGGTATCAGTACCACAATAGGAATACTTCTATATCTTCTATATCTGTGGTAAAGGTGTCATCACCACGATAGGGATACTTCTATATCTGTGGTAAAGGTATCATCACCACAATAGGGATACTTCTATACCTGTGGTAAAGGTGTCATCACCACAATAGGAATACTTCTATATCTTCTATGTCTGTGGTAAAGGTATCAGCACCACAATAGGGATACTTCTATATCTTCTATATCTGTGGTAAAGGTGTCAGCACCACAATAGGAATACTTCTATATCTGTGGTAAAGGTATCAGTACCACAATAGGGGTGCCTCTGTAATGGGTTATTTGATTAAACTATAATGACAAGAAATTGTATATAAGAACAAGATTGATCCAAGGTAAATTAGTATTGAAGGAAGAGAGGTACTGATTGGTGATTGATATGTAACATCTTATTATTGCAAGCATTATTATTATATATTGTGTATATTGTGTAACTGCTACGTCTCATTATATCTGTACCTGATATTTTTAGCTAAGCCATAATAAATATTGTTTTTCTTGATATCTATCTGAGTCTCAGCCTTTTCTATTGTGTCACAGATAACAATGTGTGTCCATTCTATAACATATAACTCTGAGGTTTGGTGGACTTCTACTTAGAGTAGGGAATCATTATCTGGGAAGAAAGGTATAACACTATCACACCCTAGGTCTCTGTACAGACCTTCCTTACTGTAACGTTACTGTTTTCTTGAGGGAATACAGTAATAATACAGCCCCATAGGCCTCTGTACAGACCTTACTGTAAAATCACCTTTTCCTGACGGAATACAGTAATAATACAACACCATAGTCCCCTGTACAGACCTTACTGTAACTTTACTGTTTTCCTGAGGGAATATAGTAATAATACAGTCCCATAGGCCTCTGTACAGACCTTCCTTACTGTAACTTTACTGTGTTCCTGAGGGAATACATTAATAATACAGCCCCATAGGCCTCTGTACAGACCTTACTGTAACTTTACTGTGTTCCTGAGGGAATACAGTAATAATACAGTCCCATAGGCCTCTGTACAGACCTTCCTTACTGTAACTTTACTCTGTTCCTGAGGGAATACAATAATAATACAGTCCCATAGGCCTCTGTACAGACCTCCTTTACTGTGTTCCTGAGGGAATACAGTAATAATACAGTCCCATAGGCCTCTGTACAGACCTTACTGTAACTTTACTGGGTTCCTGATGGAATACAGCAATACAGCCCCATAGGCCTTTGTACAGATCTTGAGGGCATAATTGTGCATGTGAATGGCACCATAGCCCACCATAGGACCTTGCACAAAGAGTGACATCATTAACACATCATTGCTGTGTTGTTGCCAGAGGGAAATTCAGGTTCTGGTGTCTTGGGCACTGATAGTAAGCTCTGTGGCACAGGATCTCCCTGACATATCATGGGACACATTCACTAATCTGCAGAGGGAGCAGGTGACCCACAAACCCCTACTACATCAGGTGCCATATGCACAAATAAAGTGGAATTATTCTGGAGCAAATCAACTTCACCATGGGAGACAAATTAACATTCCTCATTGTCCCACAGAATTGTTTATGAAACCTCTCTAGACTTAGTGGAGGTGTTACTGCCCCCGTGGGACTTGTCTTGTTCCAGAACTGGTACAGGTCTAACAGAATCAGCGTCATGGACTCCTCCCGGAGGTATTAACGAGGCCACAAAAAGACAGTGATTCCGGGCAAAACAACTGTCCTGCAGAGAGAACTGAATTTAATAATGGTATAATGCCCCCCCAGTATATAAATACTGGTATAATATTGTCCCCCCTCCAGTATATAAATAATTGTATAGTGTCCTCCCCTTCCAGTATATAAATAGTGGTAAAATGTCCCCCCAGTATATAAATAATGGTATAATGTCCCCCCTCCAATATAAACTGCTCAAAAAAAATAAAGGGAACACTTAAACAACACAATGTAACTCGAATTCAATCATACTTCTGTGAAATCACACTGTCCACTCAGGAAGCAACACTGACTGACTGACAATTCCACATGCTGTTGTGCAAATGGAACAGACAACAGGTGGAAATTATAGGCAATTGGCAAGACACCCCCAATAAAGGAGTGGTTCTGCAGGTGGTGACCACAGACCACTTCTCAGTTCCTATGCTTCCTGGCTGATGTTTTGGTCAAAGCGGTGCTTTCACTCTAGTGGTAGCATGAGACGGAGTCTACAACCCACACAAGTGGCTCAGGTAGTGCAGCTCATCCAGAATGGCACATCAATGCGAGCTGTGGCAAGAAGGTTTGCTGTGTCTGTCAGCGTAGTGTCCAGAGCATGGAGGCGCTACCAGGAGACAGGCCAGTACATCAGGAGACGTGGAGGAGGCCATAGGAGGGCAACAACCCAGCAGCAGGACCGCTATCTCCGCCTTTGTGCAAGGAGGAGCACTGCCAGAGCCCTGCAAAATTACCTCCAGCAGGCCACAAATGTGCATGTGTCCACTCAAACGGTCAGAAACAGACTCCATGAGGGTGGTATGAGGGCCCGATGTCCACAGGTGGGGGTTGTGCTTACAGCCCAATACTGTGCAGGACTTTGGCATTTGCCAGAGAACACCAAGATTGGCAAATACGCCACTGGCACCCTGTGCTCTTCACAGATGAAAGCAAGTTCACACTGAGCACATGTGACAGACGTGACAGAGTCTGGAGACGCCGTGGATAACGTTCTGCTGCCTGCAACATCCTCCAGCATGACCGGTTTGGCGGTGGGTCAGTAATGGTGTGGGGTGGCATTTCTTTGGGGGGCCACACAGCCCTCCATGTGCTTGCCAGAGGTAGCCTGACTGCCATAGGTACCGAGATGAGATCCTCAGACCCCTTGTGAGACCATATGCTGGTGCGGTTGGCCCTGGGTTCCTCCTAATGCAAGACAATGCTAGACCTCGTGGCTGGAGTGTGTCAGCAGTTCGTGCAAGAGGAAGGCATTGATGCTATGGACTGGCCCGCCCGTTTCCCAGACCTGAATCTGACTGAGCACATCTGGGACATCATGTCTCGCTCCATCCACCAACGCCACGTTGCACCACAGACTGTCCAGGAGTTGGCGGATGCTTTAGTCCAGGTCTGGGAGGACATCCCTCAGGAGACCATCCGCAACCTCATCAGGAGCATGCCCAGGCGTTGTAGGGAGGTCATACGGGCACGTGGAGGCCACACACACTACTGAGCCTCATTTTGACTTGTTTTAAGGGCATTACATCAAAGTTGGATCAGCCTGTAGTGTGGTTTTCCATTTTGATTTTGAGTGTGACTCCATATCCAGACCTCCATGGGTTGATAAATTTGATTTCCATTGAGAATTTTTGTGTGATTTTGTTGTCAGTTCATTCATTCAGATCTAGGATGTGTAATCTTAGTGTTCCCTTTGTTTTTTTTGAGCAGTGTATATATATACAATGGTATAATATCCCCCCAGTATATAAATAATTACATAATGCCTCCCTCCAGTATATAAATAATGGGATAATGCCCCCCATATATAAATAATGGTATAATGCCCCCCCAATATATAAATAATGGCATAATGTCCCCCCCCAAAATATCTCTTTAAAGACAACTTTCTCACATAATTATGCAAATCAACAAAAATATCAAAAAGGTTGAATTCCGATGATGGACTAAATGACAGACCCCTAGAGAGTAAAGATTTTTCTGCATCATTAAGAACATATGTAGACAGGTTAAATATATTCTTTCCTACTTCTACTCTTGATGTTAACTGGTTCTGGTTCTCTTTGGATTTCCTCCCTCTCCCTTTCCCTCTTCTACCTCTATATCTCCCTTTCCATCTCTCAGTGGTAGGAAGCGATTTTGTGTCTTCCACCACAAGGGAGTGTTGTCTTTTCCCAATTCTAAAAAAGATGGCATATTATACGAATTAGGAATATTAGTATGTATTCTGCTTGATGGACCTTCATCAGGATCATCATGGACAATTTGTGGTGTATTTTCAAGGGAGGAAATGCTGGCGGTCAACAATTGAGTATTGTTAGTACTTTGTATAATTGGATTAGATGTATCTTTTACATTAATATTTATATTTTTATTTCTATTGTTGTTAGTAGCATTGGCAGTGGGGGCCCTGGTAAAAACAGCACCCCCACTCTCAATGCTCGAACTTGTAATCCTCTGTCTATGATAGACAGAGTTTTTCTGTTCACTTGTGGACCTCCCAGCATTTTTGAACCTTTTAGGCCATGTGCGTACTTGATTATTGTTATAATCCAACCTGTCACGTGTCAATTTTTTCTTTTTTCTATCCAGGATCTCATCCTGGAATTTTGTCAAATTTGTATTTAACTGTTCCTCAAAGTTCTTAAAAGAAACATGATTTTTATTTTTCTCAATTTCTTTATATTTTTCTTCAATGTCTTGATTTAGGAGGAGCAACTTACTTTCCCTGAATTCAACCAAAATGTGCATTAAATTATATGAGCAGGCATCAAGTGCATCATACCATTTCTTAGTAAAATCTTCATCAGGGAAAGTAGGTTGCAAACCAAATCTCAATCCTCTAGGTATCATCTGTAACATGATATAATTTTTTTAAAAAAACAGTATCCCACCAATTTCTACATTCATTTTTCATGGTGGATTCTACATCTCTAAACATCTTCTTTAAATCTGTTTTAGGTTCTACATTAGTGATGTTTTCCTCAACCACTGGTTGATTGAAAAATAACTGTTCACTAAGTAGATTCCTGGTAGAGATTCTATCTCTAAAACTCTGCATAATAAAACAAAATGCAATGCACAACAAAAAATTAAAAATAATAAAAAACAAACTGTAAAGCAAGATACAAAACAAAAAAACAAAACAAAAAAAATAATATACAATGCTAAGGAAATTTTCAAATAGATTGTAAAACGTCCACTTGAATAGCTGCTCTCCAACCACAGGACAAACCTGAAAGGACACTGTAAAAAAGCACACAGAAGGAGGCGCTCCTAGTGTAATATGTAAAGATGTCTTAATAAGGAACACTTAATAGATGTATACTCACAAAAATAATGCTTGGAGTAACACTTATGTGTTCCCCAAGTATATAGGCGATAGGGATCTCAAGACCGTCCCAAATGGTCAACAGCAATACAGGATTGTTATCAAGGGCCGCACCTCACCATCATCCAAAGGAAGCTCATGGAGAAGGAAAAAAAGAAAGAGAAAGAGGGCGCCCAATTGTGCCTGAGATCGTTCAATACCAAAATTGGTTTAAAATCCAAAAGAGGATATACTCACAAAGATGAAGGCTGGAAATAGACATACATCTAAACCAGCTATATACGCATGAGAGGAATATCAACCTGTCCCCACTCAGGTATCTTCTTATTCTCTGAAGCTGTTATTCCAGTAAAAAATCCAGGGAAAAAGGATAGAGGCTGCTGAATGTCTTCCAAAATGTATAAAGTTTATTAAAATAAGATATATAAAATATATATATAAAAGACCAATTGTATGGACAGTAAAGTAACGTTTCGCGGCCTAAACCGCTTGATCAAACCAACTGTGTTGCGTGATGACACATTATTAAAATAAATAAATATATATATATATATATATATATATATATATATACTAGCAATATGGGACGGCGTTGCCCGTCAGGATATATAGGGAATTAATGCGCACACACGAATGCAAGACAAACACACACAGAGACACACACAAATGCACACGCATTCACTGAGATGCATAAAGATCGACACAGTCATACATACATACATACATGCAATGCACAACATGCAGACACATAGTGTGATACAGACATGCAACACACACAGTGAGGAGCACACAGAGACACACATGCACACACAGAAGTGAGTCATAAGGGGGTGACTTATATGTCATTGTTATGAGTTTGTGTTTGTACTTATGCCTCCACTGTGGCATTCATTCATATAGTTGAAATGCATGTGGAAATTGCACATGCTGTGGTGGAAGGTGGATCGTGCTGGCTCCCAGGGTGTGAGTGAGTGAGTGTGTGTGAGTGAGTGGCATTCATTCATGTAGTTGAAATGCATGTGGGAATTGCAAATACTATGGTAGAAGGTGGATCGTGCTGGGTCCCAGGGTGTGAGTGAGACTATGGTGGAAGGTGGATCGTGCTGGCTCCCGGGGTGTGAGTACGAGAGTGAGTGATTGCATGAGTGTGTGTGATTGAGTGAGGGTGTATGAGTGTGAGGGTGTATGAGTGTGAGAAAGTGTGTGAGTGTCAGAGAGTGTGTGAGTGTGACTGAGTGAGACTGTGAGTATGTGGGATTGTGAGTGAGAGAATGCGAGTGTGTGAATTATTGTGTGTATGACTGAGTGTGTGATTGAGTGTGTGTGTGTGTTTTTTGTCTGATGTGTTTGTGTCTGTGGTGTAGGAGCGAGTGGCAGCCATTTTGTTTTTTCAGTTACTTAGATAGTGGTGGGCGGGCTGGATAGTGGGGGCAGGCCAACTCCCTGCATGATTTAAATCACTTCCCCATTGAATCACCCAATGGGAGCAGTAACTCCTCCTTACTTAACCCTTTGAGTGCTAGAGGGGTACGCAACGCATTGCTTTACAATGCATTGTGAACCACAGGGGCGTCGCTATGGGTGGGCTAAGGGGGCTGAAGCCCCGAGTGTGTCAGTGGGCAGCCCCGAATGTCAGACAATCATCAGACTCACTCTTCCTGCTGTTTATCCTGAGGCTGGCTGGCTGGCTGCTGCCCAGTAACTTGTGGGCATATATAGCTTAGAACAGCAGGCTGCTGCCTTACTCTGTTCTCAGCTTCAGCCCACAGCCATCCGCTCCACACTGGCTCTTCTAGCACTTCCTGGTGCTTTGCAATGAGGTCATCAACATGCACCTGAAGTACCAGAGGAGGCAGTGTGGGGCCCATGGCTCTACATTGAAACAGAAATCAGAATGGGGCAGAGCAGAAGCGAAGGTATGAGGGACAGTATAGATGGGGGAAATATATGGCTATCAGTGGCAGGTAAACAAGGCTGGTGGGTGTCACATTGTATATGTGGAGAATTTGTGGGCTGGCTACCAGAGGGCAGGGGAACAAGGCTGGTGGGGTCACACAGTGTATGTAGGGAATCAGTGGCTACCAGTGGGTATAGGAATAAGGATGGTGGTGGTCATATAGTGTATGTGTAGAATCTGTGGCTTTCAGTGGGCAGGATAATAAGGCTGGTGGGGTCCACAGTGTATATGGGGAATCAGTGGCTGCCAGTGGACAGGGTAATAAGACTGGGGGAGGTCACATAGTGTATGTAAGGAATCTGTGGCTACCAGTGGGCAGGGGTGCAAGGCTAGGGGGTTATATAGTGTATATAGAGAATCTGTGGCTACCAGTGGTTAGGGGAATAAGGTTGTTGGGGGGGTCACATAATGTATGTATGGAATCTGTGGCTATCAGTGGGCAGGGTTAAAATGCAGTTGGGAATCACATAGTGTATGTGAGAAATCTGTGGATACCAGTGGGTGGAGGGGGGGGGGGGCACATGCAGTGTATGTGGGGAATCTGTGGCTTCCAGTGGGCAGGAGAACAAGGCTGGTGGGGATGCACAATGTATGAGGGGAATCTGTGGCGACCAGTAGGCAGTTGTAGAAGGCTGGTGGGGTAACACAGTGTAGTTGGGGAATCTGGGAAGAGAAACATGGCTGTGGCTGCCAGTGGAACAAGGCTGTGGTATCATAAAGTTTATGTGCGTTGTTCTGTGGCTACCAGCGGCCAATGGAAAAATGCAGGCAATCAGACAGTGTATGATTGGCTACAGGTAACCAGTGGAACAATGATGGGGTATCACACAATGTATGTATGGTTCTATGGATACCAGTTGCCAGTAGAAGAAGACTGAGATATCAGTTCATGTGTGGGCCTGGTGCTACCTGTGGCAAACCACTGGAGTATCAGACAGTGGATGTGTGGCTAATAGGGGCTAGAAGCGCAAGGTTATCAGGCAGTGTATGAGGGGTTCTATGGCTACCAGTGGGCAATGGAACAATGCTGAGTATAAGCATACCTCCCAAGTGTCCCTCTTCGAGATCCAAATCCCTCTGTCCCTCTTTCACACCCTGGTGTCCCTCTTTTTAGGACATCAGACTGTGTGGTGGATATATAAGTGTATCACATTGCTCCACAGCAATAAAACTCACATTAATGTTTGTTTAATCCCTTAACCCCTTAAGGACCGGGAAAATCTGAGTTAGATTTGACTTAAGGACCGGAGCAATTTTGACTTTTTTGACTATGTCTTTGTTAAACCATATTTTCTCTTTAATTCCTTTTGTGCACCCACATAAATTATATACTGTTTTTTTAAGCACAAGTAGGGCTTTCTTTTGATACCACAATTATATGAATACCTCATTGTTTAATTTGATTAAAATAGAAAAAAATTGAAAAAAAACAACATTTTGCTTACATTTTTCTGTCAGGATTTGCATACTATTAGTTAATGGAAAAAAATACCCCTAAATATATTCATTTGCTTCTCCTGAATATAAGAGTACCCCATATGCCTAGTATTTTAGTCCTTTACTCACATTTACAAGGTAAATATTACAAGATGGCTGCCGTTATTTCCAACTTGTGATGTTTCAACAATTGGCATGTGAGCATCATAGCTTAGCTGATGGTGCCAGAACCAAAAATGTCCCACAAAGGTATATGTTTCTGAAAACTACACAACATAAAGTAAATAATCAGGAGAAATTTGGAGTTTTTCATGCAGCTATTTTTCCAGAAAAAAATTTCAAAATTGTGGTAATATTTTGTTTTTTTGCAGTTTTCACACTTACATTTCAATACTACTGTTGATATCAAGCACATGATAGGTGAAGATTTTTAAAAATGCATTGTTTAGTGTTCAGCTCCTTCTTCTGAGTACGGCAATACCCCATATGCATAGGTTTCTCAAGGTTTGGGAGAGCTACGGGGCCCAAATTGGAACATGCGCGTTTCCAGTTTCACACTTTGAATTTTCACAGCTTGCATCACTGGTGCCATGTCTCATTTGGGGCTGTGTAACAGTGCTCCACTCTAATATTTCCCCCCAAAAGTATATATTTTTGGAAAGTAGACACCCCAGGCTTTCATTTTATGTATGTTTTCAATTTTTTTACACAGCCATTTTACCACCAATCGCTCGTAAATCTTGACGTAAGTTAAAAAAACACCGTTTTTTTACACTTGCACTTCAATGTTGATGTGAATTTCAAGCACAGGATAGGTGAAGATTTTTAAAAATGCATTGTTTAGTGTTCAGCTCTTTCTTCTGAGTACGGAAATACCCCACATGCATAGGTTATTCAAGGTTTGGGGGAGCTACGGGGCCCAATTTTGAACAAATATTGAATTTTCACATCTTGGTTAACTGGTGCCATTACTCATTTTGGGCTCTGTTCCAGTGCTGCACTTTAGAATTTCCCCCCAAAAGTGTATATTTTTGGAATGTAGACACCCCCAGCTTTCATTTTAGGTGTGTTTTCAAGTTTTTTACACAGCTATTTTACCACCACTTTCTCATAAACTTGACGTAAGTAAAAAAACAGCGTTTTTCACACTTTGCCTTCAATGTTGATGTGAATTTCAAGCACAGAATAGGTGAAGATTTTATAAACTGAATTGATTAGTGTTCAGCTCCTTCTTCTGAGTACGGCAATACCCCATATGCATAGCTTTCTCATGGTTTGGGGGAGCTACGGGGGCCAAATTGGAACATGCGTGTTTCCAGGTTCACACTTTGAATCTTCACAGCTTGCGTTACTGGTGCCATGTCTCATTTGGGGCTGTGTAACAGTGCTCTTTTTTAAGATTTCCCCCCAAAAGTGTATATTTTTGGAAATAGACACCCCAGGCTCTCGTTTTAGGTGTGTTTTCCAATTTTATATACAGCCATTTTACCACCAATCCTGTGAAAATTTGACGTAAGTAAAAAAAATTCAGCATTTTTCACACTTTGCCTTCAATGTTGATGTGAATTTCAAGCACAGAATAGGTGAAGATTTTATAAACTGAATTGATTAGTGTTCAGCTCCTTCTTCTGAGTACGGCAATACCCCATATGCATAGCTTTCTCATGGTTTGGGGGAGCTACGGGGGCCAAATTTGAACATTCGCGTTTCCAGGTTCACACTTTGAATCTTCACAGCTTGCGTTACTGGTGCCATGTCTCATTTGGGGCTGTGTAACAGTGCTCTTTTTTAAGATTTCCCCCCAAAAGTGTATATTTTTGGAAAGTAGACACCCCAGGCTCTCGTTTTAGGTGTGTTTTCCAATTTTATACACAGCCATTTTACCACCAATCCCTCGTAAACCATGACGTAAGTAAAAAAAAAAAAAAAAAACAGCGTTTTTCACACTTAGGGTTGGCGGCAGTATACTGGGCTGCATACAAATTGGTTTGGGACACAATTTCACCTAAAATGTCTTCCCCCAAAAACAAATCAAAAAAATGATCATGGGTAAATCCTTCCACATCAATTTGAATCCCTGGGTTGCCTGTGAATTCTGAGATTTGTGGGCATAAATTGATACCCATTCATTAGGATCCGGAGTGGCAGGTGTTGGGGCATTTCTTTGGGCAGGTCTTTTGGCAGGTCTTTGGGCAGATCTTTTGGCAGGTGCTGGGGCAGTTGCCAGGGCAGCTCTTGGGGCAGCACTTGGGGCATTTCTTTGGTAGGTCTTTGGGCAGATCTTTTGGCAGGTGCTGGGGCAGTTGCCAGGGCAGCTCTTGGGGCAGCACTTGGGGCATTTCTTTGGGTAGGTATTTTGGTAGGTCTTTGGGCAGTTCTTTTGGCAGGTGCTGGGGCAGTTGCCAGAGCAGCTCTTGGGGCAGTGCGTCTTTTCTTGACAGAAGGCCCAGCGTCATCACTAGAGCTGCTCTCACTTTCTGAAAACTGCGCTATGTCAAAATCTGACGCAGTGTCTGTTGCCTCAGAGTCAGACGCCAAAAAGGCATATGCCTCTTCAACGCTGTACCTGCACTGCATTTTGCCCACTAAAAAAACTTTTTTTTTTTCTTACACTATCCCTAAACCTAAATCTAACCCTAAAACTTACCCTAGCCTACGTATATCCTGAACCTACCTAACCCAAGTGAACTACCTATCTAAAATGCACTTATTATATATTTTTTTTTTTTTGGGGGGGGGATTTGGGTTTTTTGTTTGTTTTTTTTCTTACGCTATCCCTAAACCTAAAACTTACCCTAACCTATGTATATCCTGAACCTACCTAACCCAAGTGAACTACCTATCTAAACTGCACTTATTATATATATTTTTTTTTTGGGGGGGGGGGTTGGGTTTTTTTTTTTTTTTTCTTACGCTATCCCTAAACCTAAATCTAACCCTAAAACTTACCCTAACCTACGTATATCCTGAACCTACCTAACCCAATTGAACTACCTATCTAAACTGCGCTTATTTTATATATATATATATATATATATTATTTTTTTTTTTTTTTGGGGGGGGGGGTTGGGTTTTTTTTTTTCCCCTAAACCTAAATCTATCCCTAAAACTTTCCCTAACACACGTCTACACTAAACCTACCAAACTACCTACCTAAACTATATTTACTATTTAAAAAAAATTAAAAAAAATTTAAAAATGTTTAAAAAAATCTAAAAAAATTCCAGGGGGATGGGGGGTGTCCCACAGATCAGAAAACACTGATCTGCAGCAAATTGATCACTCCAAGAGTGATCAGATGGGGGGAACTTATTGATCACTGCAGAACAGTGATCAAAGGGTTAATTTTTTTTTATTTAAACTTTTTTTTAACTTTTTTTTTTTCCAGGAACACTGGAACACCATCTCTCTATGTCTCTCTCCACCTCAGCAGTATGCAAGGTGGAGGGAGGCATACAGATCTGACAGGGACAGTATTTACAAATACTGTCCCTCTCATTCAGGTTTTGCAACATGTGATTCGCTTTTGAAGCGAATCGCATGTTGCAACAATGTTTCTGCCGCTTGTTACTAAGTGTCCCGATACCGGGACACTTAGTAACAAGCGGCTTGAACTCTTCCATTGCTCCGTGCAGCCGCGATGGAAGAGTTTAACCCTTGACGTACCGGGACCGTCAAGGGTCGTTGGATCACTTTTACCCTTGACGGTCCTGGTACGTCAAGGGTCCTTAAGGGGTTAAGGACCGGAGGTTATGGGACATTTCCGTCCCATAACGACCGCATAGGGGCACTTTGACGAGCCGGTACACGTGACCTGTCACGTGTATCGGCGCGTCACTATGGGGCTTGAAACAGATCGCTCCGATCTTGGAGCGGTCTATTTCATGCTCTATTTTTTACTTACAGCGCTCCCGGTAGAGCGCTGTAAGTAAAAAGTACGTGACATACCAGGACCGTCAAGGGTCGTTCGAGCAAATTTACCCTTGACGGTCCTGGTACGTCAAAGGTCCCTAAGGGGTTAAACATCGTTACATTTGTTTATACATTATCTGTGCAAATAAAATACTTTGGTGTTGCTCTTGATAATTTATTCAGTTACATCAATGGCTCATATGTATTAAAGCAACCTGGTTTTATTCTGGAGTAAACCAACTGCACAATAGGGGACAAATAAAAGTTCTTAAAATCCACTGCACTTGAATAGAGTTTTTATCCTCTTGAATGCTAGAGAGGTCTCCAATGCATTGCTTTGCAATGTATTGAAGACCGCTCTAGCATTCAAGGAGTTAAAACCCCTATTTAATGTGACAGGAATTTTGATTTGTTCCCTGTGGTACAGTTGGTTTATACCACAATAACTTCAGTTAGTTAGAACAAAAAACAAGAGTTGAACATAAAATGGCTTACTTCTTAACTCTTTGCATTGCATTATATATAGATTAGTAAAATAAACATATATGTTGTGTAACACTATAGTGTTATTATCACTACCACTGGTGGCAGGCACTCTGTTGAATTTTGCTGTGGGCTCTAGCCCCAGATCATTTTGGAACCTAGAAACACCCCTGGTGTACCCCTCTAGCACTCAAAGGGTTAATTTGAGGTAACATAGCAATATAACACACTGTGGCTCTTCAGTTGAGGCAATGGAGCAATATGCTGAGGGATCAAATAGAAAGTGGTGTTTGAGGCTTGCCCTCTGTAACATACAGCAAAGCATCTCTGTCCCTTTAAGGAGAAAGGGCGGGAATCAGGAAGCAGGAAGTGGAGGAGTGACAGTTGAGACAGTTAGTGAGGTGACTGAAGAGATGAAGAGTTAAATAAAAGAGTTGCTATTAAGTTTATCCCTGAGTTTGTATTTTATGGGAACATTACATCCTCATACTGAAACAGAGTATATGGAAGGTTACAATTATCTGTGGGAGGTGACACAGTGTGTTTGTGGGGTCATGATCCTGAGTTAGTGTGTATGGACCAGGAGAAGTTATTGATATCCCTACTTCAGGAGAGAGTGGCAGTTATATTTTTTTGTCAGTTGGATAGTTCTGGGTGGGCTGGAGGGGGCGGGCCAACTCCCTGTATGATAAACATGCCCCCATTCAATCACCCAATGGGAGCAGTAAAGTCTCCATTCAATCACCCAATAGGAGTTGTGTCTCCTAATGAGACATAAATTATGTAATGAGGCATTCTGTTCAATGTGTGTGTTTTCTGAGGAGACATAAATTATGTTCTGTGTGTGAGGTACCATAAATTATGCAATGAGGCTTATTCTTTTATATATATAGAAGATATGTTTTTTTTTGTTTTTTTTTTCACATCAAGTAATTATTTTGTAGACACGAAATATTTATTTATGTAGTTTTCATTGAACACTAAGTTTATTTTCACTCTTTTATTTTAGGACATTTTTATTCAAGTCTTTAGTGATATCACATAAGATGTTCACATTGATTTTCAACACTTTATATTATTATAGTATAAGTTAGCATAGACTATATTAGTTTAGTTTAGTAACCACCATTGTAATAAAACTAGATATGAAGCACTCATCTTATTTTATTTCATCATAATAAAGGTTAATATAGAGATCACTATCACATATATGAATACAGGTTTATACAGATATCAATAGATTATCACATTCAGTTTGTCCACTACATGTTAGTCATTTTTAATATATTTAGGGTCACTGAATAATACACTTTCACACAATATTATAACACTCTAATATAGTTACTATATTATCGGAATATGTACACATGCTATATATATTAAACAATTATTTTTCAGGATTTATTCTTTAATATTGTCTCCTCAAGTAAGAATGACATTGTAGAAAAATATATATGAAAATAGATCACTTAACCAAATACCGTTCTCTGGATATTATTAAAGTAAGTTTTATCTTCTATGGACATTTTATAATCTCTGGCTTTTGAATAATTGTGTTTGGAAGTCTGTCTATATCTTTAAGGGATTTATATATATATTTAATAAAATAATTTTTTTTTTTTTTCATAAATGTGTCTTTTATAATAAAGTATCTTTTGAAGGACAACATTCTAATTTGATAAAGTTTTTTCAGGTTGTTTGATGGACTTGATGACAGCTTTTTAATATGTTTCATGATAGATATATTTATATGGGTTTATATAATTTCATGTTTGTATACCTATGGAATGAAAATGGAAATTGATCCAATTGTGTATTTTGAATAACTTTTAGAAATTAGTATACCTATGTTTATTTACACATATATGTTTATTTAATTTTATGATTATGCATTTGTAAATTATGATTGGTTCAATCCTGCACTTTGACCTTTTGGGTTTGGCCCTATCAGAGGACAGGGAGGGAAATTTAAATGAGGATTATGGCTGCTGTGTTTTCTTTTGTTTGTACTGACCAGTTGGTTTGATAAAGCGGTTTAGGCCGCGAAACGTTACTTTACTGTCCATACAATTGGTCTTTTATATATATATATTTTATATATCTTATTTTAATAAACTTTATACATTTTGGAAGACATTCAGCAGCCTCTATCCTTTTTCCCTGGATTTTTTACTGGAATAACAGCTTCAGAGAATAAGAAGATACCTGAGTGGGGACAGGTTGATATTCCTCTCATGCGTATATAGCTGGTTTAGATGTATGTCTATTTCCAGCCTTCATCTTGTGAGTATATCCTCTTTTGGATTTTAAACCAATTTTGGTATTGAACGATCTCAGGCACAATTGGGCGCCCTCTTTCTCTTTCTTTTTTTCCTTCTCCATGAGCTTCCTTTGGATGATGGTGAGGTGCGGCCCTTGATAACAATCCTGTATTGCTGTTGACCATTTGGGATGGTCTTGAGATCCCTATCGCCTATATACTTGGGGAACACATAAGTGTTACTCCAAGCATTATTTTTGTGAGTATACATCTATTAAGTGTTCCTTATTAAGACATCTTTACATATTACACTAGGAGCGCCTCCTTCTGTGTGCTTTTTTACACTGTCAATGAACACACATGAACACGTATTCTTGTAAGTGGAACAAGATGGGGTGCTACTTAAAGGGATACTATCACCCCTATACAAGTAAGTTTATAGAGCGACTAGCTGGAATACTAGTGTTGTTTTTATTTTAATCATTGTCGTTTGGCCGAAATTGAACGTGTAAAGCTGATGCTGCGCCTCCCTTCCAGACAGACAGTGGGTGGAGCTCTGCACTGCAGTCTGTCACTATTCCTCTGTCCCCTCCCCGTAGTGTCTGATCCAGCCTCTCCTGTGACACGGAGTGCTCTCATTGGCCAGAGAGAGCTCCAGCTTACAAGGAGAAATCCTCCGTCACTGGAGGAGACTGGATCAGACGCTACGTGGGAGGGGACCAGAGGAAGAGTGACAGACGGCGGTGCAGAGCTGGACCCACAGTCTGTCCAGGAGGAAGGGCAAGGATCATTTTTAAACATTTAATTTTAGCCAAACCACGAATTAAGTAAAAAAGAAAATCACACAATTATTCCTGCTAGTTGCTCTATTTAGTAAGTTATTATCCAAACTTGTATAGGGTGATAGTTCCCCTTTAAATCACTGATAAATTTCATCTCTCCTCACTGGTGCACTTGTTCTTCTATAGACTTTCTCCAGTGTTCCTTGTGTGTATGGCCCATGGTGTTACAGACAGATATGGGCTGACCACGCCTCCATTCTGTATTGTGGGTGTGTCCGGTGCACCAATTTACATACAAATGTATTATTATTTGGTAGTTTATATCACCTCTGGGGGGAACTCAGTGATACTCACTATCTGAACCTGTTACCAAAATTTTAAGCAAAATCTGTCATTTTTCTGAAAAAACAAGTGATTTAGTGCAGACAGCTTTTCCCTTCATCAGCCATCGAAAGGTTAACCTCTTGGATGAAATACATTAAAGATGCAGCAATCAAAGGCAAAAACTCAGTTACTTTGAGTGCCAGAGGTGCATTCAACACATTGCATACCCCTCTGGCACCCAAAGGGTTAATGGCCAGCAGCAGACAAAGGTTGGCACTCCAGCTGTTTTGGCAGCCAAGGGTAAGGGTATTTTCTGTGCCAGGCAGCAGGGTAGAATCACATGAGGGTGTGAACATGGTTGGTGCTAGGGGCATCTAGAGTGCTCTGAATTGGGCCCCTGTGGTCCTGTTTAGACCCTAATTGCTTCCCTTTCTCTTCTCATAGGACGCTCTAACCGTGTACATTTCTCCTGATGATGGACAGCTCTGTCCTGTCTGCTGTATGTAATTATGTTTAATGTGATTATCACGTCATTGTACAAATCATAAAATGTAATATTCACAGCACTTTTTATTAAGTAGAAGTGCCGAATTAAGTCATTTCATCAACACAGCAGAATTAAACATCAAATCCCCTTTTAATGGCTGCTCTGTGGCAAACAGGAATAGTGGCTGATTGTAAGTGAAAAACAGATTATATTTGGTGTCCTGTTTTTGGGAAATGATCACTTCTTCCTTATAATATTCACACATAAACACATATACACACATATATACACACACATACCTATACAGACACACACTTATATAAACACTCATACAGATACACACACACACACACATATACACATCTATACAGACACACACATATATATATATATAAACACACACACAAAGATATATACACAAACACATAGAGACACACACACATATACACAAAGACATATACACACATACATAATATACGTAAGCAGGGAACTGGATTGTATTAGGCCTTTAACCCCTTAGTCAACACTTAACACTTTTTTTTTTTTTCTTCATTCTGCTTAATGACTTCCTGGACGTACATCTTAGTGGGGATATGATAACACTATATAAATATGTTCAGGGCCCATACAAAGGGCTCTCCAAAGACCTGTTAATTAACAGAACAGTACATAGGACAAGGGGCCACCCGCTTAGACTTGAGGAAAGGAGATTTAATCTACTACAGCGGAAGGGATTCTTTACAGTAAGGACAGTAAAGGTATGGAATTCACTGCCTGAGGAGGTGGTGCTATCGAATACATTAGATGCCTTTAAAAGGGGCCTGGATACTTATTTAAAAGAGCAGAACATAGAGGGCTATGTACATTAGTATTGGGACTAATATTTAGTTAGGGCTTGTTGATCCAAGGAGGAATCTCATTGCCATTTGGAATCAAGAAGAATTTTTTTATCCCCCCATTCAAGGCAGAATTTTAAATTGCTAATTGAGGGGGGGGGGTGTTTGCCTTCTTTTGGATCAACGATGGTAAACAGGAATAGGAAAAGGGTTGAACTAGATGGACGCAAGTCTTATTTCAACCTAAATTACTATGTTACTATGTCCTCTGTCACTAAGTGACAGTTTCTGTGAGACGTACATGTGCGTCCATTGTCGGGATGGGGTTAAAGCATTTCAGTCTGATATTAGGAAATGGAAGCAATAATGAACAG
This sequence comes from Rhinophrynus dorsalis, assembly GCA_037306005.1. NCBI lineage: Eukaryota > Metazoa > Chordata > Amphibia > Anura > Rhinophrynidae > Rhinophrynus > Rhinophrynus dorsalis. The sequence continues at coordinate 2,126,499 of CM074722.1, read as the reverse complement.
ACGATCAGTGTGTAAGAGGAATGTAAAATCCAACCCGGGTACAATACGGGAGGCATCACACAGGGCTGTGATCTGATGACAGAATGTTACTATACTTCATACTCATGTAGAGCTGCTCGTTTTCACACTGACATACATGTTCGTGTCTATTTACTAAAGGAATGAAGGGCAGTTACTACGTTTTACACAGCTTCTTCCTATGGCTATAATGTTGAGGCCTTACATTACTCTTCTCAGCCATTTGGAGGGTCAGGAAACCGACCTCCTCGATTGGCAGACGCCTTCAATACAACCCAAAATTCTGTATCCAATAGCACATCCAAACCTTTCTTAGTACATTATAAAGTCCTCACATCGAGGCGACCGGCGATAACGTCAGGTCTGACTTATAAATGAGTAAGGGAATCATTATAAATATGGTGTAAATATGTTGTAAACGCCTGCAAAACTTAAGAACAAATTATACCTGGCGTTAAGATTCTGGAGAAAATTCTGTTACTAAATTGTCTCATTTAGCGACATTTCTTTATAAATTAGTTGAGCCAGTGTTTTTGCAGCTGTGTAACGTTACTTTTCCCAAAACATAACTACATGGTGTTAAGGCTTCTAAAACTGAATGAATATGTTTATTTATATAATGTCGCAAGTGTACGCAGTGCTTACAATTTAAGGCTTTAGACAATGCAGGGTTACAAGTACTTTGTAGAGTGAAACATTGGGTGCGAGGTCCCTGCCCAAAAGCTTACAATCTAAAGTGGTAATGGGAGACATACACAGTACATTAGGGTCAAGTGCTGAATACAGTGCTAGTTCTGATGATGATAGGGGACATCAGTAAAGTAAATAATGTATAAGAGCGTTCATTGTACAACATCAGTGCCTTCTAGTATGTTGAGGTTTTATCCAGGAGGTGCATTTTCAAGTGAGACTTAATGACCATAAGAGAGGTGCAGGGTGGGAGGTAGAACGTTCCATAGATAAGACCATAAGAGAGGTGCAGGGTGGGAGGTAGAATGTTCCATAGATAAGACCATAAGAGAGGTGCAGGGTGGGAGGTAGAACGTTACATAGATAAGACCATCAGAGAGGTGCAGTGGTGCATGGTGGGAGGTAGAACTTTCCATAGATAAGACCATAAGAGAGGGACAGGGTGGGAGGTAGAATGTTCCATAGATAAGACCATCAGAGAGGTGCAGGGTGGGAGGTAGAACGTTCCATAGATAAGACTATGAGAGGTGCAGTGGTGCAGGATGGGAGGTGGAACGTTCCATAGATAAGACTATAAGAGAGGTGCAGGGTGGGACGTAGAACATTCCATAGATAAGACTATAAGAGTAGTGCAGGGTGGGAGGTAGAACGTTCCATAGATAAAACTATAAGAGAGGTGCAGTGGTACAGGGTGGGAGGTAGAACGTTCCATAGATAAGACTATAAGAGAGGTGCAGGGTGGGACGTAGAACATTCCATAGATAAGACTATAAGAGTGGTGCAGGGTGGGAGGCAGAACGTTCCATAGATAATACTATAAGAGAGGTGCAGTGGCGCAGGGTGGGAGGCACAACATTCCATAGGTAAGACTATAAGAGAGGTGCAGGGTGGGAGGTAGAACATTCCATAGATAAGACTATAAGAGAGGTGCAGTGGCACAGGGTGGGAGGTAGAACATTCCATAGATAAGTCTATAAGAGTGGCGCAGGGTGGGAGGTAGAACATTCCATAGATAAGACTATAAGAGAGATGCAGGGGGGAAGAACAACATTCCATAGCTAAGACTATAAGAGAGGTGCAGGGTGGGAGGTAGAACATTCCATAGATAAGACCATAAGAGAGTTGCAGTGGTGCACGGTGAGAGGTAGAACATTCCATAGATAAGACCATAAGAGAGGTGCAGTAGTGCAGGGTGGGATGTAGAACATTCCATAGATAAGACTATAAGAGAGGTGCAGGGTGGGAGGTAGAACGTTCCATAGATAAGACTATAAGAGAGGTGCAGTGGTGCAGGGTGGGAGGTAGAACATTCCATAGATAAGACCATAAGAGAGTTGCAGTGGTGCACGGTGAGAGGTAGAACATTCCATAGATAAGACCATAAGAGAGGTGCAGGGTGGGATGTAGAACATTCCATAGATAAGACTATAAGAGAGGTGCAGTGGTGCAGGGTGGGAGGTAGAACATTCCATAGATAAGACTATAAGAGAGATGCAGGGGGGAAGAACAACATTCCATAGCTAAGACTATAAGAGAGGTGCAGGGTGGGAGGTAGAACATTCCATAGATAAGACCATAAGAGAGGTGCAGTAGTGCAGGGTGGGATGTAGAACATTCCATAGATAAGACTATAAGAGAGGTGCAGTGGTGCAGGGTGGGAGGTAGAACATTCCATAGATAAGACCATAAGAGAGTTGCAGTGGTGCACGGTGAGAGGTAGAACACTCCATAGATAAGACCATAAGAGAGGTGAAGTAGTGCAGGGTGGGATGTAGAACATTGCATAGATAAGACTATAAGAGAGGTGCAGTGGTGCAGGGTGGGAGGTAGAACATTCCATAGATAAGACTATAAGAGAGGTGCAGTGGTGCAGGGTGGGAGGTAGAACATTCCATAGATAAGACCATAAGAGAGGTGCAGTAGTGCAGGGTGGGATGTAGAACATTCCATAGATAAGACCATAAGAGAGGTGCAGTGGTGCAGGGTGGGATGTAGAACATTCCATAGATAAGACCATAAGAGAGGTGCAGTGGTGCAGGGTGGGATGTAGAACATTCCATAGATAAGGCTATAAGAGTGGTGCAGGGTGGGAGGTAGAACATTCCATAGATAAGACTATAAGAGAGGTGCAGTGGTGCAGGGTGGGAGGTAGAACATTCCATAGATAAGACCATAAGAGAGTTGCAGTGGTGCACGGTGAGAGGTAGAACATTCCATAGATAAGACCATAAGACAGGTGCAGTGGTGCAGGGTGGGAGGTAGAACGTTCCATAGATAAGACTATAAGAGAGGTGCAGGGTGGGAGATAGAACGTTCCACAGATAAGACCATGAGAGGTGCAGTGATGCAGGAGCATTCCATAGATAAGGAGCAATGAGAGAAAAAGGTTTGATACGTGAGAGGGCTGTAGACACAAAAGGAGCAGAGAGACAGGCACTGGCTGAAAACAAGTGGCGGGATGGGGTATAGCGGGAGATCAGAGTGGAAATGTAAGAAGCAGATGCGAGATGGGTCTTGAATGAGAGAAGTGAGATTTTGTAAGAGATTAGCAGTTTGATAGGCAGCCATTGGAGAGATTCGATGAGGAGCGGGGCAGGGACAAACCTAGGTGACAGAAGAGTAATTTGTGCTGCAGCATTCTGTATGGATTGAAGTGGATGAAGATGGGAGGCAGGAATGCCAGACAGAAGAATGTTGCAATAGTCCATGCGGGAGAGGATTGTGCATGTATAATAATTGTACCTGTGGCGTAACAGAGGAAGAGACTGATTTTGGCAATGTTATGCAAAAGAAAGCAACAGAATTTAGTGATGGCATTAATATGAGGGGAGAATGAGAGGGACGTGTCAATTATCACCCCTAGACACCTTGCTTCTGATACTGTATTTATTGTAGTGCCATTTACAGTCACCTGGAAGGGCGCTACAGGGCCTGGCCTAGGTGGGATGAGGAGTAGCTCTGTTTTAGACATATTGAGTTTGAGGCACCTATGAGCCATCCAGTCTGAGATAGCCAAGAGGCAATCTGTGACTTTAGCATGAATATCGGAAGTCAGTCGAGGTGCAGATAAGTAAATCTGGGTGTCATCTGCATAGAGGTGATATTTGAGACCAAAGGAGTTAATTAGATCACCAGGTGTTATTGTGTAAAGAGATAACAGAAGCGGTCCTAGAACAGAGCTTTGAAGAACACCAACAGAGAGTTGGACAGGAGAGGATGCAGAAGTGGCAGAGGAGACACTGAAGGATCAATTAGACAGAGAAGAGGAGAGCTAGTCCAGTGCTGTGTTACGGAACGCGGAGGAGGAGTGCATGATCAACAGTGTCAAAAGCTGCTGAGAGATCAAGCAGGATAAGTATTGAGTAGTGACCTTAAGATTTGGCAATGTGAAGATCATTGACCACTCTTGTGAGAGCAGTTTCAGTGGAGTGAGCAGTGCTAAATCCAGATTGTAAAGGGTCCAGCAGGTCGTATGTGTTAAGGAAGTTGATGAGGCATGAGTAGGCATTCCAAGAGTTTAGAGTCAAAAGGCAGAAGACAAATGGGTCAATAGCTAGAGGGTGTGTTCCTGTCAGATGAGTCGTTCTTGAGGATGGGTGTTACTAAGGCATGTTTGAAGTTGTCAGGAAAGGTGGCAAAGGAGGAATTAAATATCTGTAATAGGATAGGGATTAGGGGGGAGCAGATCAAGAGCGCATGTAGTCGAGGGAGAGGAGGATAGCAGGTTAGTCATTTCCTCCTCCATGACTAGTGAAACAGTGCCAGGGTGGGAACGAGGGAGGCTAGGAGGAGATATACAAGGTGGCATTGGCTTTGAAGTAGCAAAGTCTTGTGGCTGTATGAAGTTAACAAGGGAGGCAGATGTAGGGCGGAGGAGGGAGTCAAAGTTAGAGAAAAGGCATCGGGGGATGGATTTATGAGTGTTAATTAGCTGTGCAAAGTAAAGTTTTTTAGTGAGAGATAAAGAAGAGTTAAAGCAGGAAAGGAGGAACCTGTAGTGGAGAAAGTCTGCCAGAGAGCCAGACATTCTCCAGAGTCGTTCAGCTGAATGGGTACAGGAGTGGAGGAATCTGGTGTCTTTATTAAGCCACGGCCGCGGGTTATTGGAGTGAGAGAGGAGTATGCAGGTTCATAGAGGAAGATAGGACTGAGCTGTGTGTTTTGACAAAGCTGTTAGTGTCAGGATTAATGGGAACAGATGAAAGTCCAGTAGCCAGAGAGGACTGGAGAGCCGTGAGATTAAGGGATTTGAGGTTACGTGTGAAGCGGGGAGAGGAAGCAGGGATTGCGGAAGGTGTATATGTACTGCTGAATGTTAGAAGATGGTGATTGTATAGTGGAAGAAGAGGGATATTAAAATCATAGAGAGCACAGCCTTTAGTAAACACAAGGTCTAGGAAATGACCATCTTCGTGAGTACTAGCATTTGTCCACTGGTTTAGTCCAAATGCAGACGTTAGAGAGAAAAAACGGGATGCACAGGACACAGAGAGATCATCCACATGGCAGTTGAACCCCCCCAGAAGAAGATGAGGTGTATCCGATGAGCGGAAGAAGGAAAGCCGTGATTCAAAGTCAGACAGAAAATGGGAAGGTGTATATATGGAGGTAGGTGGGCGATAGATAATCGCAACTTGTAGAGATAACGGAGTAAAAATAGACAGCATGTGACTCAAAACAGGAGAAGTAGAGTGAGATGGGATTAGAAATTGGTTTGTAATGGAAATGTTCAGAGAGCAGCAATCCCACACCTCTCCCACGTCCATCTGAGTGTGGAGTATGAGAGAAAGAGAGACCACCATAGGAGATTGCTGCTTAGAAAGCGAGCCAAGGTTCGGTTATAGCCAGTAAATTGAGGGAGTGGGAGAAAAAGAGATCACGCACAGTGTTATATTTGTTAGTAATGGAGCAAGCATTCCACAGAGCACAGCAAAAGGGAAGAAAGTGAGGTTGAAGGCAAGGAATGGTGATTAGATTTTAATTGTTCCTATGCCGACTGAGTGTTTGTGAATGGAGATGGGGCCAGGGTTTGGAGAGATATCTCCAGCTGTCATTAACAAAAGAAGAGAGAGAGACAGGAGATGAGAGAGGGATTTGTGTGTATTTGGTTTTTGGTCTGTGTGGGGTGTAGGAGTGCAGGAGTGGAGAAGAGAGAGGAGTTGGTGTGTAGAGGTGAGTGTGGATGATAGAAGCGAAGGAGAGGTATAAACATGGGGTGGAGGAGAGGGTGGAGGGTAGAAGGAAACAGACAT